>CANTUR010000060.1:1200000-1522500 GCA_947683625.1 Mallotus nudiflorus | reverse complement strand
TTTAGGGAATTAAATAAGAATTGAATGAATGTTGAGAGGGAAGAATAAAGAATACAATGATTTAAGGAATTCAGATTTAGCAACAATCCTACGTCTCCACCTAACTTATCCCTAAGTTAGGATTTTTAGTCACCCATAATCTTATTAATAAGATTGAAGCTACACAAGATTTTTATTGCCTACTCTTACAACCTTACAACTTAAGTTTTTAAGACTCACTCAAAAATGAAATCCCAAGTGTTTTAATGGACAACACTTAAACTAATTCCTTTTAGAATAAAATCTTATTTCCCATTCTCTTAATCCCAAAAAATGGAAGAATAAGAATTTCTATTCCAACACTCACCAACTCTCATAAAAGTATAAAATAATAAAATAAAATTTGGAAGAGTTTAGAGAGCTCAATTGAATTCTTGAAATTATAGAATGAATGAACAAGTTTCTTAACCTTAAAATAATCTTCAAAGGTCATATTTATACTTGAGCAATTCAATTATAGTTATTACAAATAATAATTTCATTCCTAATAAAAATAAAATCCATTTGAATGAAATTTGGACTTTTAAGCTGCATTTTGTTAGGTCTCGTTCGGGATATCATCAGTCCCGGTCAGGACACGCATTGAATAGCCATTATGAGCCTTTGTATTTAAATTTTTGCATTGGTCCTCGTTGGGATATTAATGTCCTAGTCGGGATATCATTGTCCTGGGAAATGTCCTGATAGGGACATTAGATCAAGATCAGTTCTACTAAAAAATGAAGTTTTGCACAAATTAGTCTACCTTGGTCTCGGTCGGGATATTCAATGTCCTGGTTGGGACTATGATAAGATTTGCACTTTTTATGTAATTTGGTCCTTATGTTAAGTCTAATCTAGATAGTGCATTGTGATGTCTTTTTGAGATTAAAGACGATCGAATTAGCCTTAATTTTCTTTATAAAAGTTATAGATAATTGTCTTATATTTCCATATCACATTGAATCACCTCAATTGAACCTCTATGGCCCATGATATTGCTGAAATACTAAGAGTTACACAACCTAAAATGAAAGTTAAATATGATAACTTTGACTCATGATTTGCATACTTAATGAGCCCGAATTTCAACAAGTAAGCTCAATTCAGAAAGCTTAAGATGTCCACTTCAAAAGTGGAGAAGATCATTTTCTCATTATAGAGCTCTAAAGATATCAAAAAGCCTCCTTTAATATCAGAGATCAAATTAGCCCAAAAGACAATTGTATACCCAAACATGTATATTTTTGGTATATAATTTCTTACACATTTAGTTGAAATCATTAGTATCAAAATTGTTTGTCAAAGTCCAAAATTAGGAGTTTGATCATGCAAATAGTTAACAATCTCCCCCCTTTTTGGCTTTGACAACCAATTTGAAAAGATAATAAATAATATGTGTGTGTGTGTGTTAAAAATAAATAATGTGCATAAGCATGTTATATTCAAATAGCTCCTACTTTTAAAATAAATAAATGAAATAAATTGCTCCCTCTTAATAAATGCATAAAATCAATATCATGTACTAAAGCATGGAAGAAATTAACAAAGCATATATAAGGATTTAAAGAAATTGAAAAAATATTAAATAATTATAAAGGAGATGGTTTTAAGAAATGATACCAATTTGAAATATAGTCATAAAAATTTTCTCCTTTATATGAAAATATACATTTTTTATTTCTTCCCTTTGTAGACATGATAAAATTATAAATTTAATTTAAATTTTATTCTCTATGACAAAATATAAAATATATAATGAGAGAATTATGGCCTAACATAAAAAAAAAATGTGTAGAAAACATAATAAAAATGTTTGGTAACATGAAAGAAATAATTTCAAACATATATTCATTTAATGCATCATAAAAATAGTATATAGTATAACCTTATATGATCATATAGAGCTTAGCTAGCTAATCATACATGATCATGTGACACTCAGCATATTACAAGCATAAACACTAAGAACAATTTATCCCCCCCTTTATTAAAGACAAAAAGAAAAGAGAGAGATATAAAGGGAAATGAACCTAAAGGGACCAAAACAAATCTAGAGGGAATAAAAGATCAAGAACAAAACAATGAAAACAAAGATACATAAAATCTTTATAAAAATCTTTGTCATACTTAAACAAAGGAAGCAAAACAAGGCCTTTTATCAAATGTGATATATGACAAAACTAGCCACACTTACAATGTTACTATGCATACATAAACAAATTTATGTAAAATAAATTCAAACAATTTTCTCCCCTTATTTCAATGGATTAAAAAAAATATTGATATTAAAGACACACTATCACATAGTTATGTCACTAATACAAACACATCTTTTTAAAAAAAATAAAAATTCTCTCCCTTAAAAGAAATTAACTAAGTATTCATGCAAACTAAATTATTTCTTTCCCTTTGTCAAAAGTGGAGATAGACCAACTCCTAAAAAATATCCATGCCTTATCAAAGATTAAAACAATTCCTAAAAAGAATTTATACATGAACAAATTAAACATGCATTTTAATGTATAGACACAATTAAAAAAAAAATTCATGCATAAACATAATAAATTAAACAAACCCAAATATTTCTCCCGTTTTGTCAAAAATGCAAAAAATCATTAAAAAAAAATTGCATTAAAAACGATAGAGTTACAATGATATTAAGATATCAATTATAAAAAGACATAAAACTAACAGCTCTTGACTTATATCCAGAAAATATCCAGAAAATAAGGCGAACCTAAACTAACACAAAATAATCACAAAAACAAACTATCAACTCAAAGCTTAGATATGGAAAATATACTAAAAATAAACCAAATAGAAATTGACAAAAAACACACAAAAATATAAAGAAAATAATTAGTCTTGTTGAGGAGAAAAGAGGGAATAATTTTTCTAAAATAAAATGATTAATTAATTGAATTTAAATCAATAATTAATGATTAAATAGCAAAAAAAATTTTAAAAGATTGTTAAGATCAAAATTAAAATTAATAACCAAAACAATTAATGAGCATGACATGATTTCACATGAAAACAGTTCAACCATCAATCAATATATCATAAAATCAAGACACACTAGAACCATCAATCATACAAGCTCATGCTTAATAAAATTTATTATTTCCTTGCAAAGAAGCTTGGTAAAAATGTCTACTAATTGATGATTAGTGTCAACAAATTCAAGAAAAATACCACCATTTTGCACATTATCACAAAAAAAAATGATGTCTAACATCTATATGTTTAGTTCTAGAGTGTTGAATGAGATTATTGCTAAGGTTTATAGCACTTGTATTATCAAATTTAATAGGAATGTGATTAATATAAATGCCATAGTCCAAAAGTTATTTTTTTGCCATAAAACTTGTGTGCAACAATAACTAGCCACTACATATTATGCTTTAGTGGTGGACAAGGCAACCAAAACTTATTTCTTACTAAACCAAGAAACTAAGCAATTACCTAAATTTTGAAAAGTTCCAGAAGTGCTTTTTCTATCTAGTAAACTACCGACAAAGTCCACATTAGAATAACTGATCAAGTCAAAGGAAGAACTCCTAGGATACTAAAGTCCTAAATGCATTGTCCAATAAAAGATATTTGAAAATTCTTTTGATAGCATTTAGATGAGACTCTCTAGGAATTCATTAAAATCTAGCACATAAGTAAGTAGCAAACATAATATCAAGTCTACTAGCAGTTAAATAAAGAAGGGATCTGATAATACCTCTAAATCGCTTTTCATTAACCAATTTACCATTCTCATCTTTGTTAAGTTTAGTGGTGGTACTCTTAAGAGTCTTACTTGATTTAGCTCCATCCATACCAAACTTCTTAAGAATGTTTCTTGCATATTTGGTTTGATTGATGAAAATCTCATCTTTACATTGATTGATTTGTAACACAAGAAAGAATTTTAGTCCTCCTATCATTCTCATCTCGAAATCTCCTTGCATTAGCTTAGAAAATTCGTCACACAAGCAATGGTTAGTAGCACAGAAAATAATATCATTAATATATATTTGAACAATTAATAAATCATGCTTGGATTTTTTTTATGACAAGAGTTGTGTTAACTTTTCCTTTAGAGAACCATTTCTCTAGTAAGAAGTTGCTTAATCTTTCATACCAAGCCCTTAGAGATTATTTTAATCCATACAATGCTTTTGATAATTTAAAAACAAGATTTAAAGAATGAAAATTTTCAAAACTCAGAGGTTACTCAAAATATACCTCCTCTTTAATGAAACCATTTAAAAATGCACTTTTAACATTCATTTGATAAAGTTTAAAATCCATGAATGATGTAAATGCAAGTAGCATTCTAATAGCTTCCAACCTTACAACGGGGGCAAAGGTTTCTTCATAATAAATGCCTTCCTTTTAATTATAACCTTTAGCTACTAATCTAGCTTTGTTCCTAGTTATCACACCTTGTTTATTCATCTTATTTCTAAACACCCATTTGGTGCTTATAATAGGATGATGTTTAGGTCTAGGAACCAAGGTCCAAACATTATTTCTCTTAAATGAATTTAACTCTTTTTGCATACCAAGGACCTAAAATTCATCACTTAAGGCATCATCAATATTTTTTGGTTCAATATGAGAAATGAAGGATAAATTAATAATAGACTTTAATTTAGATCTAGTAGTTACCCCTTTTTATAGTATCACCTATGATGAGATCTTGAGGATGAGCTTTCTTGAATTGCCAATCCTTTGGAAGTTCATCCTTCAAGGTAGGTTAAGATATCTCCTCATTATCCTCCTTACTTAGACCTTTAAGTTCCAAAGGCTTACTAGCATTTTCTTATTGTGTATCTATAATCTCATTGTTACCTATATGATCATCAATACTATAAACATCCCTTTCTAGGATCAAGTGAATTTGATTCATCAAATATAATATGCATTAACTCTTTAACTACTAGAGTTCTCTTATTAAAGACTATATATGCTTTACTAGAAATAAAATAGCCTAGGAAAATTCCTTCGTTGACTTTGGAATCAAATTTCCCAAGATTATCCTTGGTGTTTAATATAAAGCACTTGCATTAAAATCCTCTTAGATATGAGATTTTGAGTTTTCTATTGTTCCATAACTCATAAGATATTTTGTTCAAAAATGGTCTTTTGAAAACTCGGTTTGAAATGTAACAAAATGTGTTAATGGCTTCCACTCAAAAGAATAGAGGTAAATTATACTCATGAAGCATTGTCCTAGCCATTTCAACAAGAGTTATATTTTTCCTTTCGACTACCCCATTTTGTTGAGGAGTTCTAGTAAAAGAAAATGTATGTGAAATACCATTTTCATTATAATAAGTTTTGAAAAATTCATTTTCAAATTATGCTCCATGATCACTTCTAATAGAAGAAATACAAAAACCTTTTTATTTTTGAACTCTTTTTGTAAAATTTTCAAAAGCTTTGAATGCATAAGTCTTATGAGCAAAAAAACATACCTAACTAAATCTAGAGTAATCATCAACTAATACATATGTATATTGCATTCCATAAGACTAACAACTCTAGTTGGTCCAAACAAATTCATATGTATAAGTTGAGGTGGTATAGAATTAGACACTACATTTTTTAGCTTAAATGAGGACTTGGACTGTTTTCCCTTTTGACAAGCATCAAAAGGTTTATCATTAGTGAATTCAAGCTTAGGTAAACCAATCACAAGTTCATGTTTACAAAGATCATTCAAAAGCTTAAAATCTACATGTCCTAACCTTTTATGCCATGTCTGTATGTCATAGGAAATAAACATTAAGCATTAGATGTCTTTGTTATCAATTTTGTTCAAATCAATAACATAAACATTATATACTCTTTCACCACTAAAAATTATTTTGTTTTCATAAAAACTACTAACAAAGAAATTTATAGGATACAAAGTCACCTTATTTCCCATGTCATATAATTGACTTATACTAAGAAAATTATGTTTAAGATCGTCAATAAACAACACTTAATGTATAAATAAGGATTGAGGATTACCTATTACTCTAATGCCAATAATCTTTCCTTTTTCATTATTTCTGAATGTAACATGTCCTCTATCCTTAGCATCAAGCTTGTTGAATTGCTCTTGGTCTCATGCCATGTGCCTTGAACATACACTATCAAGATACCACTTGCTTTTTGTTCTTATGGATTTCAAGCACACCTAAATAAAATAATTTAAGTGTTCTTTTGAACCCAAACCTTTTTTGGTCTAAGTTAGTTAGTTTCAAGATAATCCAAAGGAAGCAAATTCATATGTAGTCTTCTATATAAGCACACATTATTGGTATGTACTTTAATCATACAATATGAACATATGGCATTTTCAAATTTATTTCTCCTAGCATTATATGATTTTATAGTGTGAGAATCATGTCTTTCATGTTATGTTGGTGTGTTCTTCCTATAACTCTTTTCAGTCATAGTGTGAGACATACATTGACAATGACAATATGTATTTTGATATGTTTGTGCAACATGTTTATATGCATTGTGTTGTGTAGCATGCCTAATGTGATTATGTCTAGTGTACATATAAGCATGTTTGGGTTGAGGTGCTATATTTTGAGCCTTACCTCTTTGTGTCATATAGGATTGAGTCTTATGAGACTTCCCTTTAATATTTGACACATGACGCTTATTAGCTTTGAAAGCTTGAGTCTCAATCAGTTTAGAGGTAAAATGAATGGAGTCATGTGAGGCTTTAACAAAATTAATGTGTGATGATGATGATGAAGACATTCCATTTTTATATCCAATTCCATAGGTATCTTTATGAAATTTTTCAGAATTAAAAGGACCATCCAAATTTTATTTTCCTCTCTTGAATTTAGCAATGGAATTCTTTAATTCTAAGACCTCTTTAGAAAACTTATGATTTTCATCACTTGCTTTATTTAGTTGATCTTCTAAGGAATTAGAAGCATTACTAACAAGTTTTTCATTTGATTCAACAAGTTTAGCAAACTTATTTTTAAAAATTTCAAATTCTGTGGTCAAGCTAGCTAACTCATGCTTATAATGCTTTTTCTTAGATAATATGCTTTTGCATTTAAGAAAAATTTTGCTCATAATAGAGCTCTCAACATCATCATTATATTCATCATAATCACAATAATCATTATAAAAAGAGTTAGAAGTAGATGGTACCTCATTTTCATCTTTAAGGGACATGGAGCAAAGGTTAGCCACTTTTTGTTATTCTTTTCCTCTTCAAATTTAGAGGAGTCATCCCAAGTAGCTTTGAATGCCTTCTTCTTATCCTTTACTCCTTTGTTTTTGAATTTGAGTTTGGGGAACTCACTTAAGATGTGTCCTGATTTTTTGCATTCATAGCACGTAACTTCTTTAGTTCTCTTCTTACGATCTCCTCTTGAAATTCATAGTGAGCATGGCAATATCAACATCTTCATCACTATAATCTTTAATGCTTTCCTCTTCACTATCTTCTTAAAGAACTTTTTACTATGCTCTTTTTTCTTCACATCCTTTTCTTCTTGCTCTTCACCTCTTTGTTTGATTGTGAGCTCTTATGTTAGGAATTTTCCAATAAGCACATCAATTGAGAGGGTAGAGAGGTATTGAGCTTCCTAATTGAAGTAACTTAAGATTCCTAATCCTTCTTAGGTAGGATTCTTAGAATCTTGTTATTTACCTCTTCCTTGTTGAAATTTTTACCAAGTTTCTTGAGGGTTATAAGAAGAGCATTGACTTGATTTGTCATCTCTTAGGCTTCATCTTAAAGATTTCATATTCATACATGTGAAGTTGAATGTTCTTGCTTCTAACTTGCATGTTGCCTTAATAATAATTTTCTAAGGTCTCCCAGATTTCCTTAGCCGACATGCAATATTGAAGCTTGCCTCCTTCTTCTCTTGTCATGAAAGAGACTAAAGTGATAATAGCCTTTTTATTTTTATAATTTTCCTCCTTTTGTTCATTATTCCATTGACTTCTTGCAAGAGTAGTTACCACACCACTAATGGTAGTTGTAGGTGGTTTCCAACCTTTTAGGACAATATCCCAAAGTATGATGGAATCACAATCAAGGTATAACTCCATTTTTAACTTCAAATAAGGATAATCACTACCAATGAAGAATGGTCTAAATAAAGAAATGTTTTTTGATTCACTCCCCATGATCTTGTATTCTAATAATGAAGTTCCTAGAATTCAAGCTCTTATATTAATTAAAAGAGCCTTAGAGGGGGGGTCAACAAGGCTAATGAGGGTTTTAGTAAAATAAAAATGATTTTAAAGAATTAAATAAGAATTGAAAGAATGTTGAGAAGGAAGAATGAATAACACAATGATTTAAAAATTTCAGATTCAACAATAATCCTACGTCTCTACCTAACTTATCCCCAAGTTAGGATTTTCAATCACCTATATTCTTATTCACAAGATTGAAACTACATAAGAGTTTTATGGCTCACTCTTATAACCTTACAACTTGAGTTTTTAAGGCTCACTCAAAAACTAAATCCTAAGTGTTTCAATGGACAACACTTAAACCAATTCATTTTAGAATAGAATCTCACTTTTTATTTTCTTAATTCCAGAAAATAGAAGAATAAGAATTTCTATTCTAACACTCACTAACTCTCATAAGAGTGTACAATAATAAAATAAAATTTAGAAGAGTTTAGAGAGCTTAATTGAATGCTTAAAAGTATAGAATAAATAAACAAGTTTCTTAACCTCAAAATAATCTTCAAAGGTCATATTTATACTTGAGTAGTTCAATTATAGTTGATGGAAGCAATAATTTCATTCCCAATAAAAACAAAGTCCATTAGAATAAAATTTAGACTTTTGAGCTGTATTTTGTCAAGTCCCAGTAGGGATATCATCAGTCCTAGTTAGGATGAGCATTGAATAGCCATTACAAGCTGTTGTATTTGAATTTTTTCTTTGGTTCTAGTCGAGATATTAATGTCTTGATTGGGATATCATTGTTTAAGCAATGTCCTAGTTAGGACATTGGATCGGGATTAGTTTTGCCAAAAAATGTGGTTTTGTAACAACTAGTTTGGCTTGGTCCCAATCGGGATATTCAATGTCCTAGTTGAGATATTCAATGTCCTAGTCGGGAACATGACATGATTTGCACTTTTTGTGCAATTTAGTCCCTGTGTTGAGTCCAATCAAGATAATGCTTTGTGATGTCTTTTTGAGATTGAGGAGGATTAAATCAACCTTAACCTTCTTTATAAAAGTTATAGATAATTGTATTATCTTTCCATATTACTTTTAATCACCTTAATGGAACCTCTATAGCTTAAAATATTATTAAAATACTAAGACCTATACAACCTAAAATGAAAGCTACGTATGCTGACTTTGACTCAAGATTTACATACCTAAATAAGCTCAGAGTTTAACAAGTAAGGTCAATTAAAAAAGTTTAAGATGTTTATTTTAAAAGTGAAGAAGATCATTTTCTCATTATAAAGCTAAAGTCTCTTTGAATCTTAAAGATCAAATTAGCCCAAAAGACCATAGTATATCCAAAAATGTATATTTTTGGTATATAATTTCCTACTCACTTAGTTGAAATCATTAGTATCTGAATTGTTTATCAAAATCTAAAATTAGGAGTTTGATCATGTAAATGGTCAACACTGTTGTGTTCGGTTGGTTTGTTTAATTATATGTCTGAGATTGTAGTTAGTGAAGAAAGTTACGAAGGGTGTCAATTTGGAAAGATTCATAGGGTTCCATTTTTGTCAAATGCATTAAGGAGAGCCTTTAAAAAGCTAGAGTTAATCCACACAGATATATGTGGACCAATGAGGACAACTTCCTTGAGTAAAAATTTATATTTTTTCTTATTCATTGATTTTAGTAGAATGACATGGGTTTATTTTCTTAAAGAGAAATCACAAGTTTTTTTTTGTGTTTAAAGAGTTCAAAGCTCAAGTTTAGACTCAAAGTGGATTTAAACTCAAAGTGTTAAAAATAGATAATGGAGGTGAATATACCTATGGAGCCTTTAAGTTGTATTGGGCTGAATCTAGTATTGTCCACCAACTAACCACTCCCTATTCACCATAGCAAAATGGGATGGCTGAAAGAAAAAATCATACTATAATGGAAATGGCCAATGTCTGTTACATGAAAAGAGCTTACCTAAGTTTTTATAGACTGAAGCTATAAACACTATTGTATATTTACTTAATAGGTTGCCAACTAGAGCTATTAAAGGCAAAACTCCATTTGAAGCTTGGCATGGTTTCAAACCATCTATAAAGAACTTGAGAGTATTTAGCTCTTTAGTTTACAATCATGTACCAATAAAAAAAAGAGGAAAGCTTGATGAGAAAGCACAACTTAGTATTTTGGTTGGCTATGCTATTAAATCAAAAGGGTATAAAGTGCTTTTCCTTAACAAGATGTAGATTCTTATGAGTAGGGATGTGTTCATCAATGAGTCTTCTTAGTGGGACTAGGATTTAATAGGAATATTAAAGTATGTTCAATCAAATGCATCTTTATTTAATACTCCCTCCTAAAGTTGAAATTTAACTGAAGAGTTTGATGTGTATGCTACTGCTAATGCTATTGTTTTAAAGAAAAAGCCTTTATCTGAGGTTATGAGAGGTTGAGCCTAGATTTTTTAAAGATGTAGTAAAGTTACTTGAATGGGTGGATGCTATGAAAGCTGATATTGATGTGATAGAAAGGAATGAAACTTGGTTGTTAACAAATCTACTGGAAACATAAGTAGGCTATTAGAGTAAAATGGGTGTATAGAACTAATTTTAATTTAGATGATTTTTTTAACCATAAATCAAGGTTTCTAGTGAAAGGATATACACAAGTGGTTGGAATTGATTATGGAGACACATTTGCTCCGGTTGTAAGGCACGATACCATCAAATTGCTTCTTGTTATGGCTACTCAGCTTAGTTGGAAAGTGTTTCACCTAGATGTAAAGTCATCAATCTTGAATGGTAGATTGCTATGGTTCCTCAACTTAGTTTGAAGTTATTGGACAAGAACACAAGGTTTACAGGTTAATGAATGGTCTTTATGGGTTAAAACAGGCTCGTAGAGCTTAGTATAGCAGAATTGATTCTCATCTTTTACAGCGTGGCTTTAGGAGGAGTGAAAGTGAAGCCACATTATACTTAAAGCAAGAAAATGATAAAGTCCAACTGATAGTCTCTTTGTATGTTGATAATCTCTTAGTTTATGGTGAAAATAAGCTGCTGGTAGCTAAATTCAAGAAAGAGATGGAAGATGAATTTGAAATGTCTGATTTAGGCTTTATAAACTATTTTCTTAGCATGGAAATTTATCAATGTAGTAAAGGTACCTATATTTCATAAAGAAAGTATGCCTTGGACATTTAAAGAAGCACAAGCTAGAATCTTGCAAGGAAGTCACTACTTCTCTGAGTCAAAATGAAAAAGTGTCAAAGAATGATAGAGAAGAGCTTTAAGATCCATCACTTTATAGAAGCTTGGTGGGAAGCTTACTTTATTTGATAGCAATGAGACCATATTTAATGTTCTATGCTAGCTTTTTGTCCACGTTTATGAGCTCACCAAGCCACACACATCTTAAATGGCCAAAAGAGTGTTGAAGTATATGAGAGCACTTTTGATGAAGGCATTAGGTATTCAAGAGTTAGTGAAGTTAATCTAATTGCCTATGCTGATAATGACTTTGCTGGTAGTGTTAATTATTTAAAGAGCACTTTTAGTTATATTTTCTTCCTTAGTACTGAGGTAGTTTGCTGGAATTCTAAAAAATAAGAAGTGGTGGCATAATCAACTATTGAGGCTAAATATGTGTTAATAGCAGCAATTGCAAATCAAGTTATTTGCTTAAGAAAAATGCTTGCCGATATTAGGATGAAATAAAGTTTACCAATTGAACTTTTTTATGATAATAAATTTTCTATTGCCATAGTAGAAAATCATGTGCAACATGGGAGGACTAAGCACATAAATGTGAAGTATCATTCGATTAGAGAGGCTAAAAGAAATGAAGAAGTTAAAGTGTTGCATTGTTCATCAGAGTTGTAGCTTAATCTTGTGATGACAGAGACCTTACCAAGAATAAGTTTGGAGTTCTTGAAGCTGAAACTTGGGATGTCGAAGCAAAAACTTAAAGAGGAGTATTAATTCTTATAAGATTTTACTTAGAGATGCAAGAGCAATGGAACAGTGGATATAGCAGTAGTATGAATAATAGCATGAACAATACCTTCAATGGCTACTTGAAGTTGTTTATTTATTTTTTTCTTGGTTATTTTTTGTATATGGTTAAAATGGAACTAAATAACAAAATTTTATTATTTTGTAACTAGTTAAGCTAGTCAAATGTCAGTTCCTTATTTTTTGTAATTTGTTTATTAAAAGGTAATTAGATCATATATTTAGGTGGCTAATGGTGAAGGGCTATGTTTGAATGTAATGATTTACTCTACTAGTTGTAATTGATATATGTATTGTAATTAAATGAAGGAAAGTGTGTGTTATTGTTCACTTCAAGTTATATTTTTCTTTGAGACTTAATGCCTTTATTCTTGCTCTCATTTTCTTATCATCATCGTTGTGCTTCTATAGTTATCAACTGACGAAGTTAATTTTTTTTATCCCAACAGGAAAATCCACCAATTCCTATGTTTCATTCTTTCTGAATTGAATTTAGCTCTTCTTTCATTGCATTGCACCATTCTTCTTTCTCCATGGCTTATACAAAGCTTGTAGGATCAGTAACAAACAAGGCTTGTGTTGACTCATAAATTTCACTCAAAGATTTGTTTCTTCTATGTGGAATTTCATTTGAAGATGAGTTGTGACTACTTGAAGGACTTAAAGTTATTGAAGTTGAAGGAGGTGTGCTTGAAGAACTTGATGGAGCTGCTGTAGTTTCTTTAGTTTCTTCAATTGGTAGAGCTTCAATTTGAATAATGTCACTCTTTTCATTCCACTTCCAACTTGCATCTTCATCAAACATAACATTTCTATTTATAATAACTTTGCCACTAATTCGATTATACAAACTATATGCTTTTGATTAAGAGCAATAACCAATAAAGATACATTTTAATGATTTATTATCAAGTTTGCTATGATTATGTGAATCAATCAAAGTACAGGCAATATAATAAAAAATCTTTAACTGGCTTACCTAAGGTTTCTTACCACTTCTAGCCTCATATGGTGTTTGATTTAGGACAACCTTTTTTGGTGAAAAATTTAATAAATAAGTAGTTATTGTAGTAGATTCTAACCAAAATTCATTTGGGCCCTTTAGGTTTGAGCAAGCTTCTTACCATCTCAGTAACAGTTTAATTCTTCCAACTACTTTGTTTTGCTTCAAAGTGTTTGGAGTAGTCAACTTTCTTTGTAGCCCTTCTTCTTCATAAAAATGAATGAATTCTTATGACAAAAATTCTCCACCTCTATCTATACGAAGAGTCTTAATGCAGCTTCCACTTTGCTTTTTAATAAGTGCTTTAAACTTCTTAAAGGTTTGAAATGTCTTAGACTTAAAATGAAGAAAGTAAACCTAGCTCATGGGACTGTAGTCATATTTAAATATAAAAAAATATCTACTCCCACCAAATGATTTTGTTTGCATAAGACCACACAAGTCAGCATGTACAATCTCAACTGAACTGGATGCCCTTCTAGATTTCCCAATAGGAAATGGTTTTTTACATTATTTCCTATATACACATCCCTCACATACATCTAAAGACTCTATTTTAGGTAACCCATACTCCATTTCCTTGTGACTCAACAATTTCAAACCCTTTACATTCAAATGCATATATTGTAAATGCCATAAACTAGACTTACTCCTCTCTTTAACAACAAGAGCATGATTTTCCACTTTAGGAACTTCAACTTAAAATAAAAAATTTACTGCCATTTTAACATTTATAATGGCCTTATTTGATTTTTTATCCTTAACCACACATAAGTATGTTAGTGATATGCACTAGGTCAATAATGTATAACTATGTTTTGACTTTATCATTTTATTAATAAAAAGGCAGCTTCATTTTCATTTTCTGTTGTGATAATTACTTGAATAGTCAATTATTCCTAAGGTCATCAAGTATGTAACTTGATAGTAAAACCCTTAGATTAAACATGAATTCTATTTAAGTTATCCCTAGTCATTATAATGTATGAAGGCTAGTACAGTGTTGACTGATGATTATGTTTTATTAATCATGAATGTGAGATATTAAGTCAACTAATAGGTACTTATTTGAGAAATAATGTATTGAATTGATCCATCATGAGAATACTATATAGATATTTGTCATAAGTAATTCTCATCATAGTAATATTGATTTAGTCCTCTAACCTTGAAATCACCATGGATTTATACATAATTATTTTGTATTTTAAGATAGTCTAACATTATCTTTAATTAGATCATAAAATAGATTATTGTTGGATATGAAATTAGTTATGTGAGGAATGTGAGTGACTGAGAAGGAAATTTTCCCTCATTTAATCTGAGTAAGATATCTATGGTGTTAGTGATATGCACTAAGTCAATCATGTATGACCATGTTTTGACTTTATCATTTTATTTAACAAAGAGGCATTTTTCATTATCATTTTGTGTTATGATAATTACTTGAATAGTCAATTCTTATTAAGTTCATCAAGTATGTGACTTGATAGTAAAACCCTTATATTAAATATGAGTTCTAATCAAATTATCCCTAGTCATAATAATATGTTATGTCTAGTATGATATTGACTGATGATTATGTTTTACTAATCATGAATATAAGATATTAAGTCAACTCATAGGTACTTATTTGGGAAATAATGTACTGGATTGATGCATTATGAGAATATTACATAGATAATTATCATAAGTAATTCTCCTCATAATAATATTGATTTAGTCTTTTGACCTTGAAATCATCATGGATTTCTATATAACTATTATATATTTTGACATAATCTAACATTTTCTTTAACAGGATGATTAAATAGATTGTTGTTGGATATGAAATGAGTTCTGTGAGGAATTTTAGTGATTGAAAAGGAATTTGTTCCTCATTTAATTTGAGTAAGATATCTATGGGCCCCTAGATAAGATAGATTGAGGAAAATGCATGGCCATGCTAAAGTGAATTGATAAAGAGTTATCATTCTTAGTCTACTTAGAGTCAAGAAATAATATCATTGAATTATATAAGGATGATAGAAACTATGTCTTATATTCAATCAAAATATCATGTGATAAAAGGGATTACAATATTTATTATAAATTAGGTTATGTCGAATTATTAACTTCACATGACTTGGGTAGTCATAATGTCTTGCTAGAGGCCACTTATGACTTGTATGCCTAAATAGGGAATTAAGGCCCACTACCAATGTCATGTGAGCTTATAGGGTCACACACTTAAAAGCCCAAAAATGGATATGGGTTTGAGAAGCCCAAATATGCTTTGTGGAAATAAATAAATAGTTTATTTATTTATTTAAGGTAAAGGTTATCTTAAATAAATGGGATATTATATCTGATTTAATTTTAAATAAAATTAGAATAATAATAATTGAGAAATTACCAAAAGTTGTTTTGGTAAGTGAAACCCTAATTAGAGATCTACAAATATTCTCTAGGGTTTCACTAACTCAATTATTTAGCCACCAAAATTCGTTTTTCTCCTTTTAGAAAAACTAAAACACATAGTGTTTTTGTTCTTGGTTTGTGAGAAATCAAGAGAAGTGCTAGCACACAAATTTTTCATTTTAATCAAGGAATGTTCGTGTGGACACTTACGGAGGATGGATTCTTTTGGAGACATCTTGATCCGAACTACTAAAATCAAAAGCTCAAGGTAAGGTGTTACCGGAGTGAACCTCCTCTCTGCCTTCCAATAGTCTTGCCTCTTCTGTGTTTATGGTAAGATTTGAAAACTCTAGTTTTTAAATCAATTCATCAAATTACTTAGATCTGGGTTAGGGTTTATGGTTAAAATTTTTCATTTCTGCTGCATTTTTAATCACGAAACCCAACATATGGCTCCCTTGATAAAATAGGCTAAGGAAAATGCATGGCCATGCTAAAGGGAATTAATAAAGAGTTATCATTCTTAATCTATTTTGAATTAAGAAATAATATAATTTATTTGTATAAGGATGATAGAAACTATGCCTTATATTGAATTATGATATCATATGACAAAAGGACTATAATATTCACTGTAAATTACATTATGTTGGATTATAGACCTTTACATGACTTGGGCAGTCATAATGTCTTGTTAGAGGCCACTTATGACATCTAGGCCTAAATAGGGATTTAAGGCTCACTACCAATGTCATTTGAACCTATAGGGTGTCACACTTAGAACATACTCAAAACGAATATGTGTTTACTAAGCCCAATAAAGCTCTGTCCAAATAAATTAATATATATGTATATATTTATTTACTTACTTAAGGTAATGGTTATCTTAAATAAATAGGAAACTATTTTTGATTTGGTATTTGAATAAAATCCTAATTGGAATAAATGGAATATACCAAAAACATTTTAGTAAGTGAGAAATTACCATAATTTATTTTGGTAAATGAAACCTTAATTGAGAGGTCTATAAATATGACATTATTCTTTAGGGTTTCATATACTTATTATTCTACCACCAAAATTTGTTTTCTCTCCTCTTAGAAAACATAACACAGAGTTCTTGAGTTGTGAGAAAATCAAGAAAAAGGTGCTAGCACACACTCATTCATTTTGATTCAAGGCTCTTCATGTGGATACTTGTGGAAGATTTATTCAATTGGAGACGTCTTAAGCCGGCCTAAAAAACTAAAAGCTCGAGGTAAGGTGTCACTTGAGTGAACCTCCTCTTATCCTTCCATCATTCTTGCTTATTTTTACATATATGGTAAAGTTTTTGGAAACCTTAAATCAATCAGTTAATCTAATTATATAGATCTTGGATCGGGTTTTTATGATTAATTTTTTAATTGTTGATGTGTTTTGAATAGCATAACCTAATAGAGTAATCATCAAATAAAATTGAATACCTATTAATTAAGAGTTCCTAAATACTTAACATATTAGATGAGAAACTAGGAATAAAATAGATGTTATCTAGGAGAATTGTTTACCATAATCATTCTTAATTGCCACAGTGCCTTTTCCCTCCACTTGCACTTCTTTATCATCTTCAAGCATCACTTCTAGTTTGATTGTCTCATTTAGCTCTTTGAATAGCAACTTTGCACCAATCATAATTAAAGTAGCCATTGTCCAAATACCAAATGCCATTTTCAGCAATTGCATTTTTTTTATAAGATATAAATAACTTGATTTGCTTTCTGTCTTCTTTTTTTTAGCATAGTTTGATTGCTGCCCTTTTCTCCAACGTTCTGCTTTCACATATTCGTACCTCTTATAGTGATAGCATTAGACACCACTTCTTTCATTTGGCTACCTTAATTCATATTGGTTGTCTCCTCATCCTTAACCATTGTTGTGACCACCTCTACCATGTGATCCTCTTTCACCACATCGTCTACTAACTACTTCTCTTTGATCATTTTTCTGATTGTGTGTCTCCCCCTTCATATGAAATGCTTTTTCTTCACTCTTCCCATTTTTCCTCATGAGATTGCAGTGACCCCATTAATTCATCAAATGAGTATATAACCAAGTCCTTTAACTCTTAAATAGTTATTACAACATGATCAAACTTTAGAGTGAGACTTCTCCACACCTTTGTAATAATAGTTTGATTAGAAGCCTCCTTCGTGTAAAACCTCATTTGAGTAATAATTGCAGCCACTCTAGATAGAAAATCTTACACTGATTCTCCACTTCTCATATGTAAGGTTTCAAAATCACGATGAAGAGATTGGAGTTTCACCATGATTACCTTCAAAGAGCCTTGGAATGCCATATGTAGAGTTGTCCAAGCTTCTTTAGCTATAGTTGCTACTGTAATTTTAGAGAAAATATACTCATGAATAGCTTGTTGAATGAAGAATAATGCTTTAGAGTCCTTTTTCTTATTTTCTCCCAATCTGGTTTCATCATCTAGGTCATCATATCCATTTTCTACCAAGTCCCATAACTCTTAAGACTTGAAAAGAGTTTCATTTTGATACTCGAGAACTCATAGTGATCACCTTTAAAGAAAGGTATTGCTGGTTGAAAAATGCTCACAACATTGCCATTTGTTGCCATGGTTTTTCTTTTTTCTTTTCGCTTAGCTACAAAATGAACTAGCTCTGATATTATAATGTTTGGTAGAAAATAAAAACAAAGTAAAAAAATATAGTAGACAACTAATGAATAGAATAAAAAATAGAACTTATATGAGTTGAAAATTGATTGTTTATTTACTGACTTAACTTGCCTTTAAATAGGCATTACATGAAACAAACTAATTCAAAGAAAGTAGAATTTTTGGCAATAACATAACATGATAACAATAATTAGAAAAATCAACTACTAACAAAGAAAATCATGGAACTAACTAGCAAGTAACAACTGAAATTCTAGCTACCAATTTGAATTATATTCATAAGGCTTACACTTGAAGATACCTCTCAAATCTCCTTTAATGAATTACATTAAATTCAATTTCTAATAAAAAAGAGAATTCCATTTTAAATCCATTTCCCAATATTTTAAAAATTGGAAAAAAATTAATACGCTAATAATAAGAATGGAATTTTCCATTATGAACCCGATGGCTAAAATAGGCTCAAAAACTAACATTACAATGCCCATAAACATTCCTATAATCACAAAAGTGAAGAATCATATTATGAACCATTTAGTGTGCATATACTTTATGTGTGATGGATATAGCAGAAACAAAATGATAATAAAAGAGCATATTAAAACTATATAGACCATAATGACAAACTGTTAAATGCAAAAGCTATTGATATTTCACTCCAGCTAGAGTTTTGTATGGTCATTGTTGCATTAACAGTCATAGTAATAATGCCACTTTAGGAAAGTAGTGCCAGCATGTATATATTGACAATAATATGAACACTAACTCCTACTCAAAGTTATCTCATCACAAAAAGCCCACTTATTATGTTTTTCAACTGTTCACATTGTTCAATACTTTCACTCAACCTTATTCCAACTACATCTAAAAATTCATTTTGTATTTCCATATCTTTGTTGTTGTGAGGACTGACCGCTAGAAGATCAAAAACCATAATGTTAGGTATATGACCAAAGTCCCAAATTATTTAAAAGTGGGGAGGATCATAGGTATATAAGGATGGACAAATATCTCCATTTTTATGAGGCCTTTTAGGGTAAAGCCCAAGAGCAAATTCATGAGGGTTTAGGCCTAAAGTGGACAATATCATATCAATGTGGAGATATGTGGTGTCTATAGTCTAATAAGTGGTATTAGAGTCATGCCTCGAAGTTAGCTATGGTTGATAATCCATGAAATGCTGAACAAAAGGTGGTGGCCCCCAGTTAGATCATGATGTGATATGTGAATGAGCTCTATTAGATAAGCGGTGTGCTCTAGATATGTCATAAATGTGTCTTGACATCAACACGTAGAAGAGAAGTTAACTTAGATAGAGCAAAACTCTTGAGTCAGGTAGTGCTCTTTGGATGCTTCATTGACGTGTCCTAATCCTAACATGGTGAAGTGGAGAGGAATCCTAGTTGGTAAATAGTGGATGGATAGATGATCGTTTGAGAAGAGCCTTAGTGGTCCTTTGTTTGAGGGGAGAATTGTTAGGTACATGGCCAAAGTCCCACATTAGCTATAAGTGGGGAGGATCATGACTATATAAGGATGGACAAATATCTTGATTGGTATGAGACCTTTTGGGGTAAAGTCCAAGAGCAAATCCATGAGTTTTTAGGCTAAAAGTGGACACTATCATACTAATGTGGAGATATGTGGTGTCCATAGTCCAACATGTAAGCCTAAATGAGTTGATAGTGTTCACATTCAACATAACTAGCCTAGTCAAGACCCTAATGATCTGTAGGCCAATTTGAGTCAACATTAATGAAGCTTTAAATTGTAAAGGGTAATGCTTCATCCTAAATATACAAATGATGAAATATAAAAATTATAGGAATGTTTGAAAGAAATAATTTTCTAAAAATGGAGTACAGGATTCAAATTTATAGAATTCTTTATTGATCACTTGAAAGATGTTTACCTATTTTTATTTATGAAGTAAGGCCATATGCAACACGATATTGCCATCTTTATCAACCAACCTTAAAATAGCCCGAGCATACGATCACCCCTCAAGTAGAGATGAGAACAATTCAGCTGGTACTCTTACTTTATTCTTTATAATGAGGTGAAAAGTTATCTCTCCATTAACAATCACTTGTAATGCAATCTTGGGGCAAGCATTAAGCAGTTGTTGCACAATTGCAACAATACCATTAAAAACTGCAAGATAAACAGGAGTCCTTCCATCCTTGTCCTTCTTCATGCGTAGCTCTATAATGAAAGATTATTGCCTTCCAAATTCTAACAGCAATATCACTATCTCTAAATGGCTAAGGGATGATGCCAAGTGTAAAGTGTTACAATCATCATGATTAAGTAGCTTAAGAAACCATGGATACCTAGTTAAAAATAGCCCTAAAAATTCCACATGGTTCAACAGGAATGATATTTGCAAAGTTGTACATTCTTCTCTTTCTAGCCATGGCAAGGGAACAATATTTTGATTTAGGAATACCACATTGCCATAATGTGCTACATCAAAAAACTAAGCCTCCATATTGTAGATGTCATGACCCAAACCACGTGATTGACATTAGGCAATGGGAAATGCATAATGCAATTGAAACCCATAGTAAGCCATAGAAATTTTTTGCAAATAGAATCAATTATTTCAAAAATAAAACTATAATAAATTCACTAATATCAAATACATATGACAGTATATCTAATACATCAATATCTCAACTCAAAACAAATCCACAATACTAATAATACATGTTCTTTGATTTAACTACTATGGTATCTAGAATTTGATTACATAATACTTAAATAAAATAGACATACATAAGGTAGCCGATGAAGAAGAAACCCGACATAGATGATGACCAGTACTAGACTAATAGTGAGGTCCTAAAAAAAATAAGTTGAGGGGAATCAAACCTCCCTGAGTGAATCAATTTTATAAAATGCATGTTGATTTTAAAATCATTTGTTAAAACCCTTTTTAATGTAAAGTAAAATAAAAAAAAATATAGATATTGAAATCTTTTACTTTTCTCAATTATCTTTATATAAAATTCTTTTTAAAATTCACAATTCACTTTAACATAAAATCCTTGTACAAAATCATCGATTTATAATAGCCTTTCGACTGAAGTGACTGCCATCCTGAGAGTAAGCTCAACCAAGTTATAACTGAAATTCATTCACTTATGCCCATGTTGATATCCCGATAGTAAGCTCAACTAAGTTACATCCCTTTTCCGACCCGAGAACACTAGCTCCACCGAGCCAAATTCACACATTTTTAATATATACTAGAGATCTCAACCTGTGCGCACATGGTCCTAGTAACACCCACTAGGTAGTGTGTTCTACAATTTTCTATAAATCAATTTAAATTATAAATAAAATAATTAAATAGACAAAGAATAATTAAATAAATTCCATTAAAGCATCCTTTCAAATACTATTCATGGTAATAAAAGAAAAAATCATGCATATTACAACATAAATATTTTCGTATATAAATTCATATAATCAACTTCTTTATTATTTTTGTCCATTTGAAAATATAATTTAAATATCTACAATACACATTCCATGAAATTAACTCAAAGGTTGAGTGTGCTGAGTGACATGTCCTTTGCTACCTAAATGCTACTACTCTCGCCCCCGAATTCTCTAAAATAAATAATATTTATTTAAAATATGCTTATATGATAAAATAAATAAATTCATAAAAATTCTCAAATTTATTAAAATCATGGAATTCGTGAGATTGACTTGATCTAAGACACAATGTTATACAAACTTGAAAACTAATACATATCGATGTCACATTCTATGAGAATTCTACCAAAAATTCGGCAGAATTTCCTTTCTAAAATTGACATCTCTCTACTAAAAGTAGAGTCGTTTCTACATAAAATGACACTTCTATAACTTCCATAACTCATCATCTTGGGTTGAGGCCTCGAACTACACTTTATGCCCAACCGAGAACAACCACAACAACATATATAAAAACAAATATAATTTTCTCAAATCACTAATATATCATAAAAAAATTTAGTTAACCAAAACAATTTAATATATTTACATAATAAAATATATAAAGAAAATTTATTTCCAAATAAATAGTAAAATTCTAGTTTATAAATAAAATTTCATTAATAGAATCAAATTTCCTTTTTATAACAAAATTAGCATTAATTATAAATAGCTATTTAAATCACTCAAATACATCATAAAAATAATAAAGAACTCATTTAAGCTTGAAAATAATAAATAAAATTATTTTTTATTTATTTTTCCAAAATTACTACAAATTAACTAAAAATTTGAAATTAATTATAAAAATTATTTTTATATTTTTATTATTTAAATTTACTCTAAAATAGAATAAATAATAATAAATTTAATTGAAATTAAATAATTACTAATTTCTAATAATTTTTCTAAAGATACATTTTTTAAACATAGTTTTTAAAAATTCGTATCTTAAATTCTGCAAAGAATCTCACAAAACTTCTTTCACAAAGTTTAATCTATATAATTTATAGAATTTAATAAAAATATAGAAGTTTCCAAGTCAAAACAATAACCCCCAAACTTGAAAAATTCAAAATTTGCAGAAAATTATAAAAAATTATAAATAAATAAATTAGAACTCCAATTTCAATTTATACAACTACAACTGTCACGACCCAAAACAGGGGCCATGACCGGCATTAGGGAATGGGAATTCTTTTGAATCCGGAACCCGTAGCAAGCCTTAAAATAAAATAAAACATGCAATAATAATAATAATAACATAAATAAAGTATTCTACAGCGGAAATAAAATCATAAATATTAAAATAATAATCCACCAAATGAGATTTAATCGAACAACTCATCTCATATATAAATAATCTTTTAATACAAATCCAGTTCAAATCTTTAAAATACATAACTCACACAAATATAATACATAATCCCCTTAACAATTTATAACTATTGCAGTGTCTAGATTATAAAATAAAGCTCAGATAAGCAATTTATATAGTGAAGCCGGGGCAGAAGAAATCCGGCATAGGGGTCTACTACTGAGGTCTGAAGACGATGACTCTCCTGAAAAATAGTCAACGGAGGGGAGCCAGACCTCACTGAGTGAATTGTTATAATATATATACATGCATACTAAATGACAATGTACACAGTCAATAGTATATATAATAAATATATATATATATATATATATATATACAAGCAAATACACACAGATGCAACAAAATCATTTTTATATGTTTACTGAAAATCACCGTTTATGAAGGATCAAATAGAACCCTAGAAAATCGCAACCTTCAAACAGTGTTAGACAACACTCTAGTCATACAAGCTCACTTAATCCAAATAAATTCACTTGTTCCATTTGAACAGTAGACTGGCCTCGAGACACTAAGTCAACCGAGCTCCAGTAGTCTGACTATTAGTGTGATTGGCCCCGAGACACTTGGTCAACCAAGCTCCAGCAATCACACTCCCAAATCATATCTCACATCAAATAAATAAATCAATCCAATCCATATCCACAAATAGGTTAGTAATGAAGCCTAAATGCTATCAGCGTATCGGTACGTACTCGGTCCCAGTGTTGCCCACTAGGTAGCATGTTCTATTGATATCCTTCATTAATATATAAAACATACATTCATAAATAAATGATGCATGAATTTGAAATAAATAGCAACATAAACCATATATATACTAGAAATATACCAAAAATAAACCAAATATATTTCGAGTGTATATACATCAAATAAATCCAATATAGTTACAAAATAAACTAAAAGTATATTTAAAAACATTTTAAGTGTAAATGTTTAATAAAACATGCATATAATTTAAAATATACCAAAAATATACCTAAGTAATAATTAAATCATTTATGCATATTTTATCGAAATAAACCTTACATTTCTAAAACATGCACCCTAAAACATATATATATATAATAACAACTCACTGTTATTGCGCTCCTCGAGATGGGTCCGACGGGCTTGGTCTACTAGGCCTCGGTCTCGGCATAACTAAACAAACAAATGATAGCAGAAAATAAGAATAAATCTAGCAGAAATTTCTAGAAACTCGATCTAGAATACTAGACACAGAATTAGAATAGGAATTTGACCGAACATCACGTTTTACGAGAATTCTACCTAAAATCCGACAGAACCTCCCCTGTAAAATGGACATCTCTCTACCCAAAGAGTAGAGCCGGTCCTGTAAAGAAATACACTTTAAAATAACACAATTCACAACTACAATCCCTCGGTCGGACTCCAAACTACAATTCATCGACTGTGGTTCACAATTCACAAATCAATTACAAAAATACTAAAAATGCCCTTTTATAATAAAAATACATTTTATCACTCCAAATTACATAATTAACCCTAAAACATGTTAAAAATCGATAAAAATTCATTTATTTAGAAAAATTGTATATTATATATATAATTTGAAAATAATTTACGAAAAATAGTTTTAATTAGTTAAAAATACTAAATAATTTGTAGAAATCATTTTTATTCCTTAAATAACTACTAAAACCAATTTAATTACATTTTTAGCAAATTTAGTGTCAAATGACCAAAATACCCCTATATGTATAAATTCACTAAAATTAATCAAAAATTCACCAAAAATAGTATAATTACTCAAAATTAATTTTCTTAACATATAATTCAATAATATCAATAAATATACTCAATTAACCAATTAATTTCAATTAAACACATAATTAACCTATATTTTCAAAATTACATAAACTTAATAAATTCAAAATAAATATATAAAATTCAAAAAAATTACAAATAAATTTCTAAAATGCATTTCAACACCTATAATTACCATAAACACAATTTTATAATTTAATTAATTAATTTTCAAAAATTAAAAAATATAATAAAATAATAAAAAATTCACAAAAATCAAAATAAATTCCAAAATTTCCACAAAAATTCCAGAGTATAGATTAAGCTACATGGATCAAAGTTTGTGAAGGGATTTTGCTTGAATCAATCAAATTGAAGCTCAAAAAATTCAAGAACCTTAATAGGCTGAAAATGGAAAATCTAAACCTAGGGAAATCTAGACCATTTTAAGTGAAACAAAGGTTGGAATCACACTCACCAGAGCTCAAGGAGAAGATAGAGACTGGCAAGAAATGGACATGGGACGATCGAGAAGAAGAGGAGGAAGAAAGGGGCAATTCTGTAATTTTTGAAAACTTTTGATTTTTGATAATAAATTATGTATATATGTATATATATATATATATATATATATATATATATATATATATATATATATATATATATATATATATATATATATATATATATATATTATAATAATATATAATCTCACACACACTAAATATGCACCACACACATTTTTAATAATTTATACACATATATAATTAATTAATTAATATAAAACTAAATAATAAAAATTAATTTAATTAATTAAACCCTAATTTACTTTCAATAAATGTATTTTATTTAGCACTTTAAATTATATATGGGTTCATGCAAATTTGTAAAACTATTTAAAATAATTAATATTAAATTATTTACGTCTTAATTTCCCTGAAAATACAATTCCCGGAAAAATTTTATGTAAATCTCTTAAAGTAATATAAAATAATTAAAATTAGCTTCAATAAATAACAAACTCATAAAAATATCATAAATATGTATAAAAATTATTAACACTGCATATCCTGATACAGTTTAAAATTATTTAAAAACTCGAGATATTATAACAACTAAGCATAATTCTAACTCAAATTAACTAAATTAACCAAAATTCTGAAAATCAATTTACTTTAAATTGGAGTGGTTGCCAGAGCTACCTGGTAAAATTGATTGAGGGCTATCATTACCCAGAGGAAGACAAGTCAAATGAGACTGACGATGATAACAGGTGACTCTGGAGCTAGTGACGGTGACCCTTTTTCTATTTGGCTAAGTGAATAAAATGAAGAAATGAGGAGGGGACATGGTCGACTGGAATTAAGTGGCTATTGGTGATGTTTCAGAGCTGCTGCGATGTTTGACGTGGTGGCTAGTGGTGCAGAGGTGGTAGTGGCAGCAATTGGATTGGGAGGATTAAGAAGGAGAAGAAGATGAAAAAGAAGAGAAAAGAAAATGAAAGGAAGAAAGAAAAAATGGTTTTATAATTTTTTTTTATTAAAGTACAAAGGTGTATAAATATTATTTAAAGATAAAATTCCTCCCAATTATTTAAGTATATGTATATATATATATATATACACACACACACACACACACACACACTTAATAATTAATAAATTTTGTTAAAACACTTATAAAATACTCATTTAACACTAATTTAATAAAATATTAATTAAAACTTTATAATACACATTTTATATTAATAAATAAAATTACGACTCTATAGTAGATATTAACAATTTCTCACAACTACAATCTAATTGATACCACATATATATATTCCTGTTTAATTAAAGAGCTTTATTTCTTGAACAAGGTTACTCGGAAAGAGAAAGCAGCCAAATCCATTTGAGGAAGGGACTTTGCCTTAAGAAGATTCTTAAGCAGAGAAGGAATACTCTCCTATTTGGTTTAGGATTCCTATCTTAAGAGGAATCCTACTCTATTCAGGTCTGAATATCACTTTAAATAGGACCCCATACCCCTCATTCTTAATCATCTTATTCTCTCATATTCTAATTATCCCTTGCTTTCTCTCTAAATTCTCTCGCTATTCTCTGACTTAGGCATTAGAGTGTTTGTGGGGATCCTCCCCACCTCTCACTTTATCCTTTATTGATTATTTACAGGTCTTAAGCTCAAGAGTTCTAGAAACAAGTTATTAAGTGGCGCCATCTATGGGAACTCTTAGGAAAAAGCCATTCATATACTTGCTAAGTTAAGACATCGACACTATGACTTCCAACCCACCGCCAATCTCGACTCTTAAAACTAACATTAATCCCTTTACATCCATTCGTTCAATTAATCTGTCAACACCTCTCCCAACAATAATTCTTCTAACAACTTTCCAGTGTGTTAGAACTTCATTTGGAAATACGCATTTACCTCTTTGTAATACCCAAGGATGGTCGACTTCGGGCACCGACTTTCCATATTATGCTCCATTATAACACCATCACCATCCAATACCTTTTGTACCTTTTCCAAGCCTAACAGATACACCATTTATTACGACACCAAACCTAAACACTGTAACCCAAACATTCAATCTCACCCAAACCAATAAGGAAGTTATGATACAAAATAACCAAGCTTAGATGGCATTAATGCAACAACAACTGAACACTTTAATTCAAAGTGGCAACCCAGAGTCAGCTCACATAGACAACAACACGACACCTCTAAAGATACACAAAGTGAATAAGGGGAAGAGTAAAGTCTTAAAAGGGGAATGTAGTTCAACCATTCCGGCCCTTGATGACTCAAAGATAACTCAAAAGGTAGAAGAGGTTATACACAAAGCCCGTATGAAACTGAGAAATGATGATGAATGTATTATGGAAGGTAGAACTCTATTTATAAGAAGGATAATCTAGACAAAGATACTTACCAAGTTCAAAATCCCATCAATTGATCAGTGCGATGGGACTGGAGATCCCATTAACCACATATCCGTGTTTAGAACAAGGATGTTGCTCCGTAACGTGAATGATGGAATCATGTGTAGAGTCTTCCCAAGCACACTCACAAGGAATGCCCAAAAGTGGTTTCATCGACTCAAAAGTAGTTTCATCGACTCTCGAAGAACTCTGTCACCTCTTTTGAGGACCTGGTAGAAAATTTGCATACTAGGTTCATCACCAACATTCCCCCTACCAAAAACATCAATGATCTTCAGATGTGCCCACAAGAGGTCGATAAGTCCCTATGAAGCTATCTTGATCGGTTCAATAAGGTAGCCATGCAAATCGAAAACCTTGTGGATAAAGTTGCCATAGAAGCTCTGAAAAATGGTACCAGACTTAGAAAGCTCAAAGATAAGATAATGACACAGGAACCTGGAACTTTTGTAGAGGTAATGGCTATGGTAGTCAAAATGATAAAGATGGATGAAGATAGAAGGATGTGAAGGGAAGAGGAGAAACCACTAAACAAAGATGAAAGATCAAAATCCAAACGAGCAAGCTTCCTAAAAATAAATTTCAAAAATCCAGTAAAAAGATTTGACAGGAAAGTAGATAGATACACACCTCTAAATACCTCTCAATCCAGAATTCTCATATGGGTAAAAAAAATGGTGTAGGAATTACCCCAGCCAGAAGAATAAGCCTAAGCTAGAGATCCATGCAAGATAGGGGATACTATTTCCAGTATCATCGAGAATATGGTCATGATACTGAGGCTTATAGAGAACTGAAGAATGCAATAGAAAGATTAGTGTAGAATGGTAAACTCACCAATTTCACGAACACCTCTAGGGGGAGCAGGAACCTAGAAGCACATGTGCGAGACAAGCTAGAAGCAAAGAAAGCTTGGAATGAGTCGGCTGGTATTATTAATATGATTATTGATGGAGAAAACACTGAGAAGAAACTTAAACAAAGTCGGAAAGAAGGGCTAGCCTTCAAGAAAAAAAGAGATCATATTCAATTCAAAAGATGGTTTACATGTTCGTCATCCTCACTATGATGCCCTGGTGATAAATGCATACATAAATAATTATTTAGTGAAGAGGTTGTTGGTTGACAATGGAAGCGCCATCAATGCATTGTCTTGGAATGCTTACAAAGTAATGGGAGGCTTCATCACTGACTTGAAAGCCATCCAGAATCCCATTACAATCTTATGTGGAGGAACTATACAGCCAATGGGAGTTATAGAGTTAAATTTGGAATTTGGAAATCGAGATGATGAAGAAACGAAAGTCACCAAAACCCTATTCAATATGGTGGATCTCCCGCTAGCATACAATATAATCATAGGATGACCAATGCTCTACTAAGTAGATACAATCACCAGTATCTGACACTTAACAATGAAAATTCCAGTCAAAGGTGGAATTCTTACTATCCATGAAGATCAGCATATGGCCAAATAGTGTTACCAAATGGCCATAAAGCCTAAAATGGAAGCCTTCCCCTTATAAGCATGGGAAATAGAGAAACAAGGCTCTGGACCACAACCCGTTGATAACATTGAAACATTGCAAATTGCTGATAGGAAAACGATGAAACTTGGTAATGAGCTTGACTATAACACAAAGGAAGGAATCAAGGAAGTCCTCACTAGAAACTCAAAAGACTTTGCCTCTCGAGCATCTGAAATAACTAGGGTAGATCCCCAGGTTGCTTGTCATAGCTTGAACATCATACCAGGGGTGAAGCCAGTGATCCAAAAGAAAAGAACTTTTACATATGAGAGGCAGAGGATAATCGCTAAGGAAATGAAGAAACTTTTAGAAGCTGAGTTTATTAAGGAAGTTACTCATCTAGAATGGGTGGCGAATGTGGTACTTGTAAAAAAAGTGAACGAAAAGTAAAAGATGTTTGTGGATTATACTGACCTTAATCGGGCATGCCCCAAGGACAACTACCCACTGCCTATAATTAACCAGCTCGTAGACTCCACGGTCGGCCATGGATTATATAGTTTTGTTGACGCGGCGCAAGGATATCACTAGATACCAATAAAGGGGGAAGATCAGGAGAAAACATCCTTCATCACCCATGAAGGCCTTTATTGCTACAAAGTGATGCCTTTTGGACTAAAGAATACCAGAGCAACATATCAAAGAATGATGAACCATGTACTTCGGGACTAGATTGGGACAAATGTGGAAGTATATGTGGACAACATTATTATCAAGAGTAAGCATGTAGAACAATACCCGGTGAATCTGGATCAAGTTCTCCAATTATTGAGCGAGTCTATGATCAAGCTAAACCTAGAAAAATGTGTCTTTGGAGTTAAAGTTGGAAAATTCCTAGGATTCATGATATCCTATAAAGGTATTGAAACCAATCTGGAAAAAATGTAAGCAATTCTCAACATGAAAGCCCCAAAGAATATCCATGAGTTATTAAAACCAAATGGCAAAATCACTACTTTGCGACATTTCATTTCATGCTCAGCTAGATGGTGTCTACCACTATTATGAGGTTTAAAAAATTTCAAGAAATTTGTTTAGACTGCAAACTGCCAAGCGGCCTTCAAAGATGTTAAAAATTTCCTATCCTCACCACCTCTACTCAGCAAGTCGGTCCCTGATGAAACACTGTATTTATATCTCTTGGTTGGTTAAGAATGCATTGCTTCGGTGCTAGTAAGAGAATAAAAGGGCCAACAAAACTTGGTATATTACATAAGCCCAACCAGAATCTGGTAGCTATTAGGGTGAAGCTGATTAGGTGCTATGTTATACCTATTCATAAATCTTTTTACAAAGGGATTTAATGGAAACTTTAAATCCCCTTATAATTGGTCAAAATATACCACTAGCCTACTAAGACTTAGCATAGGGGTATAAGCCCTAAACTTCCTATCTATTGTGTGAAAGGCATAATCAGCAGGAATGAAGAACTACCTCTGGTACCACCTCAGCAATTCCTCATCTATTTCAGACACAAACTGGTCAAAGCTAATATGTTCCCTCAGTGCCATAAGACTATCTATGAAAAAGAAACAAAGCAAGAATGAAAAAGCAAGAAGGAAGGAAAAGATCACCTGGTTGCAAAATGGGTGGTCACAGTAAGAAGAGAGTGGTATTAATGGCGAAGCAACTATGACACCAATGAAATAAAAGAGCAAAATGCACTAACTCAAAGCAAAGGGGATATTTATAGAGTAATAGAAGGCTTTGGAGCAAACCATTAAATGCCCTCATCATTATTTCGCTTCTCCCCACATCATTAAGGGGAGTATGGGAAATGAAAGACCCATTAATCAAGTGGTCATCATTATGGCAATAGAAACGTCTTATCTTCTGACACATGAAGGACGCGTTGGTTATGTAATTCAAATTTCAAAAATCTAGGCATAATGGCAACATAGTTGTTACCCAGCCCCGACACATCTTTGCTAGCTATTTTTTTTAACTTGGCACAACAAGATCCAACATTGCCTTGCAGCAATTGAAGCTGGCTCCCTCAAGTTGCTTCTATAGTACTGAGGTTTTGAGCATCCATGCCTCATGCCTTAAGACCAGTAAATGAAGTTGGCTCCCTCAGGTCGCTTCTATAGTACTGAGGATGGGCATCTGAGCCATACTTATGGCACATTCATACTATCCGATACTCGGGCCGAGCTTCTAATGCACTGAGACTATTCGGCACTCGAGTTGCATTTCTAATACACTAAGCTTAAGTTTAGTGACTGAAGTTGGCACCTTCAGGTCGCTTTTATAGTACTGAGGTTCTGAGCATGTAAGCCTCGCACATTATTCCAGTGACTGAAGCTGGCATCCTTAGGTCACTTCTATAGTACTGAGGTTCGACACTTAGTCTATGCTTTTAATGCATCGAGCATCAAAACTCCAGTGATGACTGATTTCATCACATCACTTTCACACTAATGGGTTAATCCATTACATTCATTTTTGTAGTCTTTGCGCACTCAAAGGTCCAAATGACACTTCAGCAAAGCAATGGTTTTAAGACTCGGTACCGAGCTTTTTCTTGTGATTGAGGCTAGCCACCTCAGCTCACCCTTCCATATTAATATGCAATGACTAAGCACTTTCCCTCTATGTAGAAGAATAAATGTTCTATCATTTACATACTCGGATACGTCGAACATAAATATCTGGACAAACCTGTAGGGGGGGACTCTTGATACCGCACATATATATTCCTGTTTAATTAAAAAGCTTTGTTTCTTAAACAGGATTACTCGGAAAGGGAAGGCAGCCAAATCCATTTGAGGAAGGGACTTTGCCTCAAAAAGATTCCTAAGCAAAGAAGGAATACTCTTTTATTTGGTTTAGGATTCTTATCTCAAGAGGAATCCTATTCTTTTTAGGTATGAATATCACTATAAATAGGACCTCATACCCCTCATTCTCAATCCTCTTATTCTCTCATATTCTAGTTGTCCCTTTCTTTCTCTCTAAATTCTCTCACTTAGGCATTAGAGTATTTGTGGGGATCCTCCCCACCTTTCATTTTGTCCTTTATTGATTATTTGTAGGTCTTAAGCTCAAGAGTTCCGGAAACAAGTTATCACTAATGAAAAGCATGAATTAAAATCTGTAGACTAGTCTTTCTTATATAATATCCAAGTTACTATTATATGCAGTTAAAAAAACAAGTGTTCCAAAGTTTTTATTCTATCAGATATTTGCTTTTTAGAAAAAAAAAAAATTTAGCATCACAAAAATAATTTCAGAGTAAATTTTTAAAATTTTGATGTGCATTTTCATTTTATTTTAAAAAATTATATCTACATATCATATTAAATGTAACTCTATCACCAAATTTAACTCATTTTGTGCAAACAGCAGCAAATATATATATATATGGTAAATTTTCTTATCGGAGTTCCTAATGTAAATAGTACAGTCCCATGATGTAATATTTTAAAAATAGTCCCTTTAAGTTATCTAGCCCCATGACGAATGAATTTTTTTTTTTTTTTTTTTATCGTGTAGTGAACCACAATATGTATAATTACTCTATATTTTACTTATAAGATTATTTTAACTTGTTAAAAAAAGAAGATTATTCCAATAATTTGATATATATAGATGATGACATGGATAAGAATTTTGTATTAGATAAAATGAATTTATAATGCAACCTGCACTTTATAAAAAACATGTACATATTGATAAAATATTAATTAATACTCTTATATCAGCAGCATTATAAGAACAGAACAAAATTTTATATCGATTCAAACAAGTAATACGTAACACAAACATGATAGCAATAAGAAAAATAGAAAAAAAATTACATGTAAAATTTATTTGAAAAACAGGAGAAAAATCACGGATAGATGATAAAGGATTTTACTAGTATTGAAAATTGATATAGACTGAGTGTTGAGGGCAACACCAATTAACATATTAACTTAGTTCAATTCAATATATTTTTATGTATTTATAAAAACAGAAATGTGAACAAAAAAATGGGCTGATAAAATAATGCAATCAAATTGGATCCTCTCACAAACTCTAACATAATATATTTTAACATAAGAGATCTGTCTTTTTCTGGGATTCGTAAATTGATTTATCCGAGGCCATATATTTTGTCTGTCTTTCATTTTTTTTTTCTCAAGCGTACGGGTCCTTAAGCCAAGTCTAGCTTCATAAAATAATTCTAGTAATTATTTTTTATCTTCACATTGTCGTTCTCTTCTTATCGACCACAAGTATATTGTTGACACCAGATTTTTATCTATGCCTCGGACATACGAAAGGGAAGCTATCAACAGGATAAAAGAGTCGGCTTGCTAAGCTAAAGAATCTATATATGAAGCTATACTAACACCAATATACTAATTTAGCTATGTTACAATAAAAAAAAAAATCTTTAGAAGTAATATCACTCAAGAGAGAAGATATCAATGGAGTTCAATACTATTAGATCACTTAAGATCAATGCTTATATTAATTATTAACCACAAAACATGTTACGAGAAATTATGCTCCTTCACTCCATAATTTAACCATCCCAATGAATTGTTAATTAAAGTCACTTTGTTCCCACCTATGGACATTGAAACTTCTATTCTGGAAAATTCTTTAACAAGGTATTATATTGGTGTGGAATGTGAACAACGAGAAAATCATAGGAACAATAACATCATATATATCTGTGCTTAATGAATTTGCTCATTTAATTACTAATTTTTGTGTGATCAAACACATTTCAGGAGTATACTCACATGCACCCAATGATCTAGTGTATGGAGTTGATTAGATGGTGTAGAATTCTTCAGGTTTCTACTAAACCTTAAATTAAAATAACAAATCCCTCAATGTGCTGCAGTGACACCTCGTGATTTTTAAAGAAAACAAATGTTAATTATGTGTATATGTTTCCTGATTTCTGTCCTCCAACTTTTCACTAAAAATGTGTATCTGTCTTAAAATCAGTTAGTCATCTTTTACATTACTAATTGATTTCTTTTGTTATAAGCAGAGGATAGCTTTGGTGTACATGTTTGTAGCTCTTATAGAGACAAATAACCATTAAAGAAAGGCAGACACTCCTGGAGCCTAACCATTTCACTATCTTTACAGCTTATAGATGGCAATGGTATTATATATAACATGAAGTGCTATACGCTAATGATTTTTATTAAAACAAAATTACTAAGTGCTAATGATCTATCTCTATTTCAGGATTGGAGGGTTTGTTTCTTTTCTCATCTATATGATCACCACATTTTCACTCTATGTTCCGGATTGGAGTTTTGTTGCATCCGATGATAATAAGAGATACACGGTTTGTAAAATGAATTTCCTTCAAGAAAATTTGTTTTATACTAGTTCTGAAATTTTATACCAATGAATGAGACAATTGGGAGTTGAACACCTGATCTCGTGCACTACGGGACAGGCTTAAAAAACATTACCTTTGTACTTCGTGGCAGAACCAACATATATTTATAACTGTTTTGTACTAATATTTACTACTGTTGACTTTGCAACTGTGATCTTACAGTGTTTATTGATATATTCCAGGTCAATTGTGGAATTCGGAGCCACTTGGGCCCCGCTTGCAATACCCTGTTTGGAGCCGCTTGAAGGTTAGAATTATGAAAGGAATATTGCATTAGCAATTATCTGATACTGCTGTAATTCAGGGAGTTCTGTACTTAATCATGCATTTTTATCTTTTCTTGTAGGCTTGTACTCTTAGTTCTCCAAGTTCCCTCTTTGGGCTGATGCTCCTAATTGGTGCCGTGCTCCATTTGAACCTGAAGGCCTGCTCATGTTTTGCTAATTTGCTCACAAAGTATCAAACCTGCACCAGAAGTAACATTTTAGAGCTTAATAACGAATTTTTTGCTTTGTTTTGTTCATTTCAGTGCAATCTCAGCTATCCTCTCTGGCACGATTGGCATCCATTACGAACATATTCTGATTCATTTCAAGGTTATAACTAAGAAAATTGTTCTTGAACCTGATGTGAGTTTTGTTGTGGAGGGTTAATTTCCACCAATATTAACAAATTCACCTTGGAAACTATTGTACAATTGACTAGAGAGAAAATGATTGTACTAAAAAATACCCCAATATACATTCCCAAGACATTCTAAGACACCCAAATGGTCCACTTAAATACTACACTCCTAGACAGAATTTTACCAAGACAAGTGTAGGCGGCGATTTTGGTCACGTGCCCAAGCTATGTGAACTTGGAGCTCACTAGGAAATACATAGCGGGCTTGGGGCCTAAAATGGAGATAGAGTCGCCATCTGAATGAAAGCCAAGACACGCTGTATATCAACTGGATGTCGGGATTTCATGGAAGTTCCCAGAAGACGTCATCAGATATCGGGTTCAGAAATTAGGTATGGGCTTTTGGAATACCCACCCAACCTTGCGGTTGGCCTCTGTGCATGTTTTGTATTTTATTAACTTTGATTATTAATTTATTTCCTTATTTACATGCAAATCGCGATTGGTTTTCAATTTTATATTTTATTCTGAATTTGCACATTAGTCCCATTTCAGGATTATATCCCCAAAATTCAATCAAAGATAAATAAATAAAATTTACAACCATTTATCCCAAATAAAAGGGGAAAGGGATTAAGGATTACAACTTTTTGGTGCAAATAAATATAAAAATATTAAAAATAAACCATATATAAACAAAAAATAAACTAATTAATTATACAAATTAATACTCTAAATAATAAATAAAGCAAACATCTAGTGATTAAAAATCACTAAATGGTTCCTGCAACATATACAAGTTAATTCCATATAATAGCAACAATAAAATTTACAAATCGTTAACACATAATATTCACAAAAACAAATGAACATAAACTCATAAAATGATCTATTAAATAACACAAAACAAAAAAAATAACATAAAAACAATATTGATCAATATGGGAATCATGCATAATCTCAAGAAATATCATTAATTAAACACGAAAATCATGCCAAACATGCAAAATACGGATGGAAAATCACGACATAATCATACAGGACTTTGTCAAAGAGGCGTCGCCTCCTGATCAGAAGGCGATGCCTCCGTTGCCTCAACACGAAGGGGCGATGCCTCTATGAATAGACATCGCCTCTTTAATAAAGGCAGGAACACTCTACATTTTTTAAATCCCAAGAAATGCAATAATCAAGCACATGAATGAGAAATGGACATAAATATACAAGTATCACCTATCAATATTCAATATTTCATGTAACTGTGCTTCTCTATAACTTAAAATAAGTAATATGATTCAAGAAATCATGCAAAAAAAGCAACCAATCAAGGCTTATAATGAAGGTAAAGAGTTTAAAACTTAGCAATGAGGGGATTCATTGTCTTAGACGAGTTGATGCTTTTAATTGAGCCCTCAGAGCTTGGTTGATGGAGGGGTGACCTTAAATGCAAGGAAGCTTCCCTTTTCTTCTCAAGAATCAAGTCCTTTAAGCTTCAAAGTCCCTTCCTTCTTCTTTCTTTCTTTCATTTTTCTTTTCCTTTCTCTTTTTCTTTATGTTTTTCTAAGTGTTTTTTCTAATAACTCAACCAACCTCTCCTCTTTTTTTCCACATTCCCTTTTAAAGCCTTTATGATTTCCCTTTTCAAATTCCCAAATAACCCATTCTCACCCTCTCCTTTTTGCCCTTTTTTCATTCCCTAGGTTCTTCTCTGCCTTTTTCCCTTTTCTTTTACGTCCAAAAATGACCAAATCTTAGTAGGTGGACTTCCAACTACTGTCATTAATGGCATTTAATGTTGTAGAGAGTGGGTGTGATGAGGTGTCGCCTCTTTGATGAGGCATCACCTCATCGATACCTGAGGTGAATAGGCGATCACCTCTTCACCCAGGCTAGGTCAAGGCTTGTGGGTCAAGAGGAGATGGGCTTGGTCTTTGGCTTAGCGTTTGGGCTTAGACATGGTTTTTTTGTGGGCTTGGCTTAGTGTTTGGGCTTTCAGAGTCGATTTTAAAGAAGCCTCGAGCTCCCCTCGCATTCAAAAGTTGAACTTTCTCATCATCGGCCTTCGTTGCAAGCCGATCAAACTGACAGTGTCCACAATTTGCCTCCTTGGTTTTTCAAAAAATCAAATTTTTTTTAAAAAAAATAATTTTTCAAAAAAGCAACATGCACATCAAATAGAGAGAGTAAGAATGACATACTTGGCCCATGAGTTTCACTTGGGCAATCAATCTTGGGAATTCAAACCTAAGAGGTCAAGCTTCTTCCCCAAAATGTGACTGTGTTCCCAGGGATTCTTGCCCAATCAGTCAATCATTTTAGTTTGGCATGAATCTTGAGCATGGCCCAGTCTTCCCTTAGTAGAGATAGAAGGGAAAGGTAATCGTGATCCTTGGGTTAAGCTAACTCGATCAGCTACTCATTATAAATTTGGCATGATTCCTAAGTTTTCTTGACTCGAGAAGTAACTCAGTAGAAGAGATAAAGTGTAACTGTGTTCCTTGGGTTTTCCTAGCCTAATCAGTTACTCATTATAGTTTGGTGTGAATCTTGAGCATGGCCCAGTCTTTACTTAGTAGAAAAAGATGAAATGTAACCGTGTTCCTTAAGTTCTCCTAGCCTGATCAGTTACTCATTATAGTTTGGCATAACACCTAGATTTTTCTGGCCTGAGAGTTACTCAATAAAAGAAGAATGCACTTTGGGGATTCAAACCCGACTAGAAACCTCTTGAAATGCACACTTTGGGGATTTAAACTTGACTAGACGCTTGTTCTTTTGTGCACTTTGGGGATTCAAACCTGATTAGATGCTTGTTATTTCGGGGATTCAAACTCGACCAGATGCTTCCTCTTCCATACACTTCAGGGATTCAAACCCAACAAGATGTCGCTTCATCACTAAGGCGGTCACCTCATCATTAAGGTGGTCACCTCTTCGTTAGAGGTGTTACCTCAGCGATAGGATCCAACAAAAATCTTAAATTTTTATTATGTAAAATGATAATTGTACTCCCTATTTTACTCCTTTAGCTCAATGCCCATACCCTTAACGGTGCTGGGAATTTTAGCGGTGCATAGATATGGTACCATGAGCTTCTTGACACCATACAGACTCAGATTCACGACACCGAGTTCTTTAATTTTATCCCAGCACTCCTAGCATAGCAGGGGCATACAGATTACTAGCCCTTACATGCCTTGATAGAGAGGTGGTCTGACATCACCCACACCTTTCATCTTCCTTTCAGGGAGTTCACCCTGGATCTGGTGGCCTTTGCTACAATTACTGGCAATGTTTGTGCTAGAGATTCAGTTCCTTTCGATGCCAGCCTTCATCAGTTATCTCTTGACCATCTCTCTTTCATCGAGCGTCTACTTGGGATGGTCCCATACATGAAGGGGACCCACACAGTGAAGCTTGAGTCAATCAGGAGCTTGTAAACCCATGCCGGAGTTGAGGCAGCTACTACATCCATTCAGATCAATCAGGTGGTGCGTGCTTTCCTTGTTTATCTGCTAGGTACTACTCTCTTTGTAGATACAACCAACTTTGTGGACTTAAGCTTCTTGATGCTTCTGAGGGACCTAGACTTGGTGGCAACCTATGATTGGGGCAACTGTCCCTTAGCTTATCTTTACAGGAGTATGGATGAGCTAGTGTGCGGAGCTAGATGACTATACAATTTTTGGCACACCATACTGGTATTTTATTTTCTCTTTTCTCCCTTCATATTCCATTCTAACTATCACTATTTCATCTTACTAATAATCCCTTGTTTCTTTCACAAGACTGCGCTTTAGAGTTGGAGTTGATAATGGGGGATCACTAGGGTCATTGACACTCCCTTCCCTACGATGGCAAGGTGGGGTCCTAGCTAGGCTTAGAGGAGGCTTATGGCTCACATTCACATCCACCATGAGTGGCTGAACATGCTCACTTATGACAAGGTATGCACCTACAAATATAATTGAGATTAGCAATAAAATCATTAATCGAAATCAATTACTTACTTATTTATTCTTGTAGCTATGCCCGGACTTATGGGGCCCTCAGGCTAGGTGGACGCAGGCCATGGTTTGCTCCATCCCTTTATCTAATAAGAGTGTTATGCTTAAAGGCCTTAATTGTATAGCATGGTTCCTTGGGGAGAGGATACTTCAGTGGTGGTCAGGTGCGCGAGTGAGGCATCCACCTCTTGCTTCTCCCCATCATATCTTCTAGGCGCATGAGTTATAGGGAGATGAGCTTGATCATGCCTTGAAGGGAGAGGATGCTGCAGACTATTGTGAGTGGAGGAAGTCTCGCTATGTGGACTTTACATAAGGTCATCTTTTGCAGTGAGTGCCCCTTCTTGAGCTTGCACTCTAGGTAAGCATGCAATGTTTTATTTTATTTATTTTATATTTACTTATAATTGTCATTCTCTAACTTATTTTTCATCTTTTAGGCAGCTACTAGGGTACCTGCTCCTCCCCCTAGGCCCTCTGCACAGGAGAGGCCTCATCAATGCCCATGCATGATTCCTAGTGGTGAGGGTTCTTCTTCTGTGGTGCCATCCTCGACCGACCCCTACAACTCTCAATCCTAGGTAGTGGTTGATAGACTCACTGCCACTCCTAATCTACTAACTCATTATTGGATGCCTTCTGGTGAGCTCTTTCATTAGTTTTTGATGCCGGATATGACTCTGGAGCCAACATTCTTCCCAGACGCTACTACCCATGTAAGTTTCCTTCTATGGCAATTGTGTTCTCAAGTCTTATAGCATATGGTTAATTCTAATATTATCAATAAAACAGATACCTCGAGATCAGTGAGAGTACATATACTGGGTGGTTGAGGGCCATAGGGACTTCCTAATGCAGGTGATGTAGCAGTGGAAGGCACATACAAAATATGCTTTATTTCTATACGTATGCATGCTTTCATGATTTCTTACCTCTTATTATGCTTCAATAGGATCGAGATGAGGCCAGTTAAGCTAGGATCACTACCTTAGAGAACTAGCTCACTACTCTTCAGGTCAAGGGAGATGAGGAGGTGGGGGCAACTGACATTGAAGGCTTTACATTGTTACCCTCTTATTGTCTGAATTAATTTCTATTTGATCAACCCTTTTTATGCCTTCATATTTTGCACTGATAATTTTTAGAGGAATTTTGAATGAATGAAGAGCTTTTATTTATAAAGTTCCCTGCTCTGTCTCTTCATCTTCAACTTAGAAAATTCATAGGAATGTGAAGATTTGCCCTGCCTATCATAGAGGCGTCGCCTCTTTGAAGGGTTGTTGCCTCTATATGAAGAGGCGACATGCAATTTGCCTCTTCTCATAAAGGCATCGCCTGATCGTAGAGGTGATTACCTTTACATGCCTATCTTGTAGCTATAAAAACCCCAAATCTTCTTCAAAATCCCTAATCTCTTCATCTCATCATTTTCCCTATTCTTCTTTCCCAGACAACATTCTAATCCCTAATTATGACTAAGAGAAGCTTGAAACAGTTACAACCAATTCTAAAAAGTCTAGATGATGGGTCATGGGTTAGAATGGAGCAATTTCACCTTTCTACCTTTTAATCCTTGCATGCTAGGAAGATCGACTTCTCATTTCTCCATGTTCTTGCTCAGTTTTGGGATCTTTAAAAACATGTTTTCTAGTTCAACACAGTGGAGATCTGCCCCTTACTAGAGGAATTAAAGCTATCTTAGGCTCTTACATGGATTCTGCTCGATAAATTGTTATTCCTCTAATCACAACCCCGGATTTGCATGCCATCCAATACCAAAAGGCAAGATCACTTAATATGTCCCCTCAATCCTCTCTTTGTCACATTTTCAAAAATAAAATCCTACATAGCCCTTTCGTAGAGACAATAGTGGTTGTAGACAACAGTGAGGTTCCCTGGCCTCGAATGATGGCACTTTACCTATGTGCTCAGTTCTTGTTGGTCTCCCCTTCTAGTAACTATGACTGAAAGATCTTGCATGTTCTAGACTAAGTGGAGAGTGGACTGATCCCTTTCCCCCTCATTATGGCTGAGACCATTATCGGACTTGATAACTTTTCCAAGACTAGGAGATTCTCTAGGAATCCATTTCTAATGGAGGTGAGTCTCTACTTTCTTTTACCATTTCCTGCTTTCCATCATTCTTATCCATTCTTCACTCTTATAGGTTTGGTTACAAGAGAAGCTGAGGTTGCTCGAACCACCTAGGGACATTGCTCACTACAAGGCCAAACACTATTGCACTACGAGACTCCATCCTATCTCAAAGGATATCAATAGATGGTTATCTACATTCCCTAACATATTGATTTAGTGGATGTGCCTATAGTGGAGATTTTAGCACATGACCATCTGGTCCTATACCTATTGTTTTCCCTTAGTCGGACTCCATTTTGCCACCTTTTACAATCCAGCTTGGCTTTGTAGAAAATATGGACAGAAATAGCAGATAGTGGAGCTTGTATATGAGTTTGAACCAGGGCCTCTTTCTTAGAATTTTCTCGACAACCTGGTGGCTACTTGGCCTCAGAGGATCATTCAAAGGCTCATTAACTACAATGAAGATTAGTCTATCGATGACCAGTACAAAGAGTGGGTTCAACTACAATAAGTAGAAAAGGATGAATTTACAAGAAATAGAAGGACAATGGCGTTACAGGCATTGAGCGCCTAGGGGAGTCACAAGAGAAGCATACAATATTAGATCAGTTTATGAAACTTAGTATTTTTATGTACTTTCTTTGCCGAATGAGATTTCCTTTTAAGTTAGAAATATGTGTAATAAGCATTTAGTGCAATGTTTATAATAATAAAGGCAATCCATTCCATTTAATTTAAGCACAATGTGACTATACAATTTTGCTTCTTACATACCTCTTGTCGTTAATTAGCTTGCCCTTGCAAGTTTTCCAACTAACTATTTTCTCTTTTCTCTCTCCCTTTCTCCTTTTATATGTCCTTTACTTTTTCTTGCACCGCCTTTTTTGGGTTTCAACCCAGCAGGACTTTTTACTTTTTCCTTTTTTTCTCTAACTTTTGTCTAGGCAACCTCTCTTGAGGTTTTCTCCCTGACAAGACTTTACAGAAAGTATTTCTTGAGCTTTTCCATATTGATGGGCTCTTTGAATTCATTTCCCTCAAAGTCAAACAAAATAGCAGCCCCTTTTGAAAACAGCTTCTTCACTTTGTAAGGACCTTCCTAGTTCAGCTTAAACTTCCCCCATGGATCAGTTATGATTGGCCTAGTGAGCTTTAAGACCAAGTCACCCTCTTTGATCTTGCCTGGCTTAATCTTCTTGTTATAAGCCTGGACTATCCTTTTTTGGTACAACTGAGAGTGATACATAGCCTTCAATCTCTTTTCATCCAACAAAGTTAGCTATGCCAATCGACTTTCTACACACTAGTACTCTAGGATTTTAGTCTCTAAAAGAACCCTTAGTGACTGAATTTTGACCTCAACTAGCAATACAACTTCACATCCATATGCTAGAGAATATATAGTGGCTGCTGTTGACGTTCTAGCAGTGGTTCTGTATGCCCATAATTCAAACTATAAATAACTTGCCCAATCTTTGTAATTTTCCAGTATTTTGGCCAAAATTCTTTTCACATTCTTATTTACTACCTCTATAGCCCTAGTAGCCTGTGGTATATAAGGGGATGATCTATGATGCTCAATCTTGTATTCTTCCAATAGAGTGGTCATTTCTACCCTAAACTAAACACCATTATTAGTGATGACCTGATGAGGTAACCCATACCGACAAATTATGTTCTTTTCTATGAACTTGGCCATTTATTTTGCCCTTATAGTGGTGAATGATTATGCTTTTACCCATTTAGATAAATAGTTGATTGTCACTATGATATAATGATGTTTGTTGGATGCTTTTAGCCTTATCTCTCTAATAATGTCGATTCCTTAGACTGTAAATGGCTAAGGAGAGGTTAATCCTTGAAGTTCCATAGAAGGCTGGCTGGTGGCTCACGTCGCCATATACTTGGCAGTTATGGCATCTCTTTACATACTTCATGTAATTTGCCTTTATGGTTAGCCAGAAGTACCCTTGACAGGTTATCTTTTTTATAAGGATTGTTCGATTAATATGCGGCCCACATGCACCCTTATGAACTGCTTCCATGATCTTCTGTGGCTCACCCTTATCTACGCATCTTAGGTGTACTCTAGTTGGCATCCTCTTATATAACATCCCAGTATGGTGAATGAACTGCCAAGATAGCATCCTCAATGACATTCTTTCTTTTCTATTAGCTTCCTTTAGGAATTGTCCTGCCTCAAGATACCATTGTAGATCATAAAACCAAGGCTTTTCTGATGGGTCAATTTACATTATTTTGATTTCCCCATAATAATGAACTCAGGCTCATACTAAGATAAAAGACTTCATTTCTGCTTATCCGTCTCCTTCCCATGTTAAAGCTAGGGTAGCCAATGCATTTGCCATTTGATTCTCCTCCCAAGGCAAGTGTACAAATCTGTATTGCGCGAAGGATAATAGGATCGTGGCTAAACAATCCAAATACAACTTTAGCTTATCTTCCCTCACTTCCCATTCCTTGGTGATATGTTTCACTACTAGTATCAAATCCCTATACACTATCACCTCTTCTGCCCCCATGTTCTTAAGTTCTTCCAGACTAAAAATGCAGGCTTCATATTCAGCTTGGTTGTTAGTGACCTCAAATTCTAGCCTCTTGACCATCGGGATTACTTCTCCTTTTGGCAAGACCAAAATCAAGCTAATGCATGCCCTATACTATTCATTGCTCCATCAAACTACATTTTCCAAGTCTGGATTTCTATTGCCCCCAGGTGTTCATCCAAAAATTCTAACTCCCATTCTTGTTCATCATCCATCAGATTTTAGGCTAAGAAGTTTTCCACAGCTCTTCCTTTTATCACATTTTTAGTGAATTCAGTGAGCAGGACTAACCATTTGGCTAATTTCCCTATCAGTGATGAAGTCTAATGGAGATATCTAAGGGGATCATGCTTAGAACCACTTGAATCCTATAGGACTGGAAGTAATGTCGTAGCTTTTTTGTTGCCTAAATTGTAGCCAAACAGGTTCTTTTAACTAGACTATAATTGGTTTCATAGGGTTGAAGCTTCTTACTTATATAATACACGACATGCTCAACTCTCCCTTCTCCTTCTTGAGCTAACACTGCTCCAATCGTACCTTTTTCTATAGCCAAGTAGAGTATTAAGGTTTTCCCCGGCCATCGTGGCTATGAAATTAGAGGATTCATCAAATACTACTTAATAGTTTCAAAGCCTTGCTCACACTTGTCATCCCAAATAATCAACTAATTCTTCTTTAGGAGCTTGAAGATTGGCTCATAAATGGTAGTTAGTTTGGCTATGAACGTGCTGATGTATTGTAGCCTTCCTATAAACCCTCTGACTTCTTTCTCATTCTTTAGTGCAAGCATTTCTATGATTGCTATGACTTTGTCTGGATCCACCTTTATACCTTTTTTACTGACAATTGATGGGTTTCCACAAGTATATGAATTCGTACAAGTAGTAATTAAATATCGACCCCATAGAGATTGCAAATTGATTATAGTGATACTAGTTGTGTTTGTTTGTTTAAACAACGAAAAAGGGTATTTTTAATTAAACTAAGAAAAAACACAAAAAAATCATAATGAAATAACAATCACTTTAGAGAGCTAGGGTTCTTATTACTAATTCAACCTTTATTGAAAATCAATTTACTGCTAAACCATACCTAACCTTAATCCAATTTGTGGGTTTCCTTAAAATCATAGGTTGTCCTCTTAAGACAACCCTTTGATTAACCAAGCAAATTGACGTTCTTAGATTTAAAGCTCTCGCCTACTAAGCATTCGGTTAACCAAGTTTAAGCACCAACCCTTAATCAATATTAGTTGCTTAAGTGTTTCTCAACTAAGAAAGCATCTAACAGGTTATTGTTTAAATCTAATACAACCCATCTCTCGATCAAGTTTTATTGTGTATATTCAATCAAAGGGTGATCAATCCTAAGAAGACATTAAGTTCAACAATAATCAAAGGATCTAGATTAATGGCTTAAGTTTAATTGTGATTAGCCCATGGTTGAATAGCAATAAGAACCCTAACTAAGAATTTAGCTACTCATGTTAATTTTAAGAAATAAAGAGGAATAATAATAGAAAATAGACATCATCATTGAATTAAAATTAAGAACAAATAACAATAATTGAATAGAATAAACCCCCTGTTAAATAGGAAGCTTGATGTTCTTTAATTTTTATTCTCCAATCTCCAAACTAACATAAGCAAGAAAAATCTTTGTTTTCTCAAAACTGCTCTAACATATCTCCTAAAAAGTGATGATAAGAAAAAGAATAATCCCCCTCTTGTTTCTAGTGGCTGCCCTCTTATAAAACCCTAATTACTAGCCCTAGGGTTATATCCATGTGAAATCTCCCTCTTGTCCTTTATGAGTCAGCAATTAAATTCGCCTCTGACTTTCCTAATTACCAGGTCACACGACCGTGTGCAAAATGCGCATGGCCATGCACATCATTTTTTTCAACATTTCAGTATATTGATCTCCATTGCTTTTTAGGCTCGCTTCAAGTGCTCACGGCTACCATATAACCTTCCTCTATTGTTCTTTGACTTCCCTAAATACATAAAAATCAACCAAAAATAAACCAACTAATACATAAAAAATAAATAAACACACAAGACATGCAGTAAGTACCCAACTAAATAAAAACTAAATAAAAGAAACATAAACTTAACTAAAATTGAATTTTTCCTAAGATAAAGACTAGTTAATAAAATGCATTTTTGACACTCATCAAATTCCACCACACTTGAATATTTGCTTGTCCTCATGCAAAACCTGAAAACATATATCTACCTAAAGAATCATACTCATTAACTAGCTTTAACTTAACTAACTACCATAATCTTCCTTTAATAAAAAGTTTATAAAATCGAAATGTAAAATAGCAACTGAGGTCAAGAATATATTGTTACCTTGTGCAGAGAATACTTTTCTAGTGAAAATATGAAAACAAATGATTGACACTCAAGAAAAATAAAAACAAGTAGGAATTGTGCCAACAATAAAAAGGCTAAGAAGTTCATCAATCAATATCTTCCCAATCTCAGCATCCCCCACCTTTCTTGTGTTACTCAGTGTGGAAAACTCCAAAAAGGGTCCTTTGGATACTCTTACTCTTAAAGAGCATTGGAGTAGAAGGAGCATTTAAAAGATTTTTCTTTTCAATTTTAAGCTCCAAAACAGTGCATTTTACGCTCCATCTCGCTTCTTGATTGATGATTTTTTTTAACATTTATAACCACTCTAAAGTAGCCTCAAATTCCTACTCACAAATACTTTTCTCAAATATTAATCATCTAGATTCACTTGTTCAATAGAAAAGTAAGCATTAATGTTATTAAAATGTAAAAATTCTTAACCACAAGTTGCTCTTCTAATTTAAAAATTTAAAATGATCCATTAAGGGAAGAGTAAGGCATTTCATCAAGAAAACTAAGATTAATTAATAAGGCTTTAAAGGAATATATGTTGCGAATATTCAAGTGTAAGGGCAAGGCATAAACACACAAAAGGGTAAAATAAAATAACATAAAATAAAATAAAAATAAAGCATGTAAATTCTTAAAGTAAAACAAACACACAAGCATACAATCATGAAAAGTAAATAAATAAAAGAAAATTAAAGAACAATATACTCCCTTTATTTCGGCGAAACTCGAGGGGGAATATATGGTGTGACCATGATGCACTTTGCAACTTCATTTACAGCTTTAGATCTTTTTCTTTGAGGAAGGATGCGAAAGATTTCATCAATTTCAAGTTGTAACCTTTCAGCTCTAGATTCATATCGCCTCTCAAACTTCTCTAACTGGTTGGACAAATCCATAACCATGTTCCTAATCCTATTGTCAGAGATATCCATCCACTCTTTGATATTTTTTGTGATGTCATCACTCCATTTTTTGGTGTTCCCTCGCTCCCTTGATTGAGCTTCACTTGCATTATCTCATTTTTCAATTGCATTAGGGGGTAAAGGTATTTCACCATATTGCATTGCCAATTGACAGATCATGTAGCATTTTCTACCTATTACATCATGGAACTCATTGAATTCGGTGATGATTTCAGCTCACACTAGGTAGTCTTCATCAAGGGACTTGACTTCTAAAGGCTCTAATTTATGTTTGGAAAATTCGAATGGAGCAAAATACAATGCCAATCTGGTGACAATATGCCCCATTGAGATCAATGCCTTTCTAGCCTGAACAACCCGCCATATAGAACACAAAACAAAGTATGTACTACATACTTTTGTGTTAGTCTTCAAGCACCACAACATGAATAGTTTATTAGGGGAAACCCTACTACTATCTTTTCTTCCAAAGATTGTATGTGCCATGAATTTATGCATGATTAAATATGAGTGATCTTTGATCAAACCAATAGTCATTATTTGACCCTCATAAACTTTATCACCTCCAATGATTTCATGCCAAAAACTACTTATATTATAATCCATAGGAGGTTGACAAACACCTCATTGAGGAAAACCAAAGATTTGAGACATGATTTCATAGTCAAATAACTATTATTTCCCAAAGAACCTACATGAAAAGATCCCTAGAGGTGCATCTAAAATCTTAAATGTAGTGTAAAATTCTATTGTGAGTTCAAAGAATACATCATATTGGGCTGTAGCCAATTTAAACCATCCCATTTTATTGCAAAACATATCTATGGTTCCCTTAATACCCATATTCAACAGTACCTCATCATCAAAGTATTTTGGCTTGCTGAATTTTCTCTTGATTAAGGAGTAGAATCTCTTCCCTTCTTCTTCAGAATAAATGGCAAAGAAAGCTTCATAATCGTCCCTCATGTCTTTAGATTTGCCCTCGCCATCACTAAGCTTCTTTCCTTAAAATTGTGTCTTTGTTCTAGCCATCATAACAATGTTAGTACTAAAATAAAATAATAAAAAAAAAGATTGAAATTAATAAGAAGAAAAACAAAAGTCAACAAAGTTTAAATAAGAAAAACAAAACATTCCAATTTCAGTAAAAATTGCTTAGCCATTAATTCAGGAAATTTAGCTTACTTAGGAAACTAAAATCAACTAAACCCTCAATGGAATAAGGAAACAAATAAAAACAAATAAAATCATAATTAACAAGCACGTAAAATAAATTTATTTATTTATTATTATTATTTTTATTTCCTCCCCCACATTTAAAATGTGCAATGTCCTCATTGCAACATTTAAAACAGGAAAAATTTTAAGGAAGTCGACTGTGCCTGTGCATCAGGTCGCGCTACCGTGTGCAAAATGCGCACGACCGTGCTACCTGATTGACATCATATCATGCATGGCCATGTGCAAAATGCACACAGCCGTGCTACCTGCTAGCATAATTTTTTTTTTATAATATTGGTAGGACAAGCCTCCCATATTTATTACATAATTAGAAGAAAAATAAATAAATAAATAAATGGAAAAGTAAGAAAAAGTAATATTCCTAAAATAAAAATCCTTAACAAAAAAAAAACTTAAACAAAAACATACTTCAATTCAAAATATGAAACATAACACACAACGTTCCACAAAACATCACAAAAAAAAATGGAAACACATAAAGTAGACATTGTTCAAGCTAGAGCTAAACACTTCAAAACAAGGTCTTCATTCCTCCTTTTCATCCTCAGAGGAGTACTCTTGTGCCGGCATATCTTCATCATGTGGGAATGGCGATGGGATAAAATTCTGAGAGCTGAAATAGGCGTTAAGGTTATGGTTAATCATATGCAATGTGCGATTCATTTGCCTAGAAGTATGACCCATTCCTACCACTTCATAATTCAGCTCTCCTACGTTGGAATCAATGACTCGAATTTGCAACTCCAAGCTGTCCAGCCTTTCTAACACATTATTTAGAGAGAAATCTTCCTCTTCCTCTTCATCTTACTCTACAGGTGCATGCGGGATAAGAAAAGCTCTTTTAGTATGATCAACTCTAACCATTACCATGGATTCCATCATGCCAATGTCAATGAAGTGATGACCCGGGACCCTTTCAAAAGGCATATTCTCGATGTCAAAGTTTAAGTACTTGGCTATAGCTGTTACTAGGCCTCCTACTTTAATAGCCCCAGTAGCTTTTGTAGCAACATCTCTCAATTTCCCAGCTAACGCATGACAGATGTCAAATTTTTTATCATTCACTATACAATATAAAATGTTTAGCTCAGTGGTGGTAATCACAGAGTCACCCTCTTTCCTTGGAAACAAAGAATGTGCCATAAGCCTATGAAGGTACTTGAGTGCGGGCAATCGAATCCTTGATTCTTTTGTTGACCGAGCCTCATAGAAAACTCCCCTCTCCCTGGTTAATTCTCTCCAAAACTCATTTCTATCATATGCAACATTAGCATCTTGATTTTTAGGAAAATGAAATACATCATTGAGTTCAAACAAGACTAAAGTATTCTCCTCATTCCCCAAATGAAAAGTTAGCATAAGGGTATGATCATTAAACTCAAAAGAAGAGAGAAATTTACAAGTGGGAATGGCATAAGAAGGATTCTGCATCAAAATAAAATCATTCCACCCCATCCTATGAACAAATAAATTAATCTCATATGATAACCCAATTTCAATCAAGGATGTGGCACTTAAATATCTATTTGGAATAATCTTCCTATTCATCATTGCTTGAAATTTATTCCTATGCTCACCATGCCCAAATTGAATTTAAGAGGAAATAGTTTTACCATTTGTTCCTCTTCAGCACCACCCAGATTATTAGAAGTTCCACCATGTCTTGCTCTTTTGGAAGGATTAGTTTTCTTTGTTGCTATGCCCTTCCTTCTTTGATCTTTCTCCATGAGACTTCTTTAAAAAGAATTGAGAGAATATGTAAAGTGGAGAATTATGTAGAGAATGATTTTGTAGAGAGAAAGTGAGTGTTTATATAAAGAGGGGGATGATAGGGAATTGGGTCAAATTTAATGGGAAATTGAAAAGGTGGTCAAGGTTAGGTTTTCTAGGGCTTGGGAAGTGGAAAAGTGGTTAAAAGTGGAGTCCCTAGGGTTTTGGGGAAGTGTGGAGTGTTGGGAAGTGGAAAAATCCACTTAAAACAAAATTTTATGTCTTTTTAAAAGTCAGGTCTGTCTCGTCACATGGCCATGTGCAAAATTCACACAGCCATGTGTCTAGTTGTAGCCTCGTAAGGCGCATGGCTGTGTACAAAAGGCAAACAACTATATGCAAAATGCGCATGGCTATATGCAAAATGCGCATGGCCGTGTGACCTAATGGTTCAGAAGTGGCGATGCAAGACGCACAGCCATGTACAAAATGCACACGGCCATGTTACATGTATATGCATACTTTGTAAATTCATTGAATGAAAAATTCAACACACATAGACAAGCAATACATCATAAATTTGCATTACAAGTCACTTAAAACAAAAATTCCATGAAATGTTTAACTCACAAGACCTCTTCTAGAGCTCCAACCTTTCTTTCATTCCCTGAAATGCACCAGAAACAATCATAAAAAATAGAATAAACTTGCAAAAATGTAAATAACCAATAATAGAAACAAAAAATACAAATACAAATACAAATAAAAAAATAATCTTGGTTGAGCCCCCAAGAAGCGCTCTTTTAATGGTCCATGAGCTAAACCATGAAATTGATCATCCAGTTAAATCCTTCAAGTGTGAAACTTGATGGAACTTCTCAAATGTGCTTCCATGGTATAGCTTTAACCTTTGCCCATTCACTTTGAATGTGTCCCCTTTTATGTTGCTCAATTCCATAGCTCTATAAGGATATGAATGAGTCACTGTATACGGTCCTATCCATCTACTTTTAAACTTTCCAAGAAATAATCTGAGCTGTGAGTTGAACAACAAAACATGATCACCTTCCTTAAACTCCTTGATTCTTACTCTTACATTATGCCATCTCTTAGTACATTCTTTATAAATCCATGAATTTTCATAAGCAGCTTCCTTTATCTCTTTAAGTTCATTCAACTGTAACATTCTTCTCTCAGCTGCCTTCCTGAAGTCAAAATTCAAGGCTTTCACTGCCTAGCAGGCCTTAGGTTCAATCTCAAAGGGAAGATAACATGCTTTGCCATAAACCACCCTAAAGGGAGACATCCCAAGAGGTATTTTATAAGTTGTTCTATATGCCCACAAAGCATCATCAAGCTTCCTTGCCCATTCTTTCCTTGACTTACTTAATGTTCTCTCCAAAATATTCTTCAACTCCCTAGTACTCACCTCAACTTGGCCACTAGTTTGCGGGTGATAAGGTGTAGCTACCTTGTGCTTCACACCATAGCGATCTAATAAAGCTTCCATATTCTTATTGAAGAAGTGTGTTCCCCCATCACTTATGATGACTCAAGGCATTCCAAATCGAGAGAATAGCTTCTTTATGAACTTGCAAACAACCATTGCATCATTGATTGTGCATGCTTGAGCTTCCACTCAATTGGAAACATAATCCACACAAACAATAATATACTTGTTACCATTTGACATTGGAAATGGTCCCATAAAATCAATGCCCCAAACATAAAAAATTTCCACCTCTAGAATTCCAGATTGAAGCATTTCATCCTTCTTTGAAATGTTTCCACTCCTTTGGCATGCGTCATAATGCATTACAAAATCTCTAGCATTTTGAAAAAGTGTCAGCCAATAGAACCTGTTTCAAGAACCTTAGCAGCTATTCGTTGTGGTCCATAATGTCCACCATTGACCCTCCCATGACAGTGTTGTAAAATGTCTCTTGCTTCTTTATTTGTTATGCATCTCCTGACTATGCCATCGTTGCATAGTTTCCACAAGAAAGGCTCATCCTAAATGTAGAACTTAGCATCATGAATCAACTTTTTCTTTTGCTGAGGAGTGAACTCTTTTTGAATTTCACTTATTGACAAAAAATTTGCTATATCAGCGAACCAAGGAGCACTTATAAATTCTATGGCAAAAATCATTTCATCAGGGAACATCTCCTTGATAGGCTCTGGCTTATCACTTTCCTCGTGTTTTAACTCCAACCTTGAAAGATGATCAGCTACTACATTTTCAACTCCTTTCTTATCTCTGATCTCAATATCAAACTCTTGCAATAGAAATACCCATCTCATAAGTCATGGTTTTGAATCCTTTTTATTCATTAAATACTTCAATGTTGCATGATCTGTGTATACAATTGCCTTAGATCCAAATAGGTACGATATGAACTTATCAAAAGCAAATATAATAGCCAGCATCTCCTTTTTTGTAGTAGCATAATTCAACTGAGTATCTATCAATGTTCGGCTCGCATAATAGATCACATGCAACCTATTCCCCTTTATTTGGCTAAGAACGACTCCTATTGCATGATCACTGGCGTCACACATCAACTCGAATGGTAGACTCCAATCAGGTGTCATCACTATAGGAGTAGAAACAAGTGCTTGTTTCAACCTGTCAAAAGCCAATTTGCAGTCATTAGTAAAATCAAAAGGTGAATCTTTTTCAAGTAACTTACAAAGGGGTTTTGAGATTTTTGAGAAATCCTTGATAAATCGCCTATAGAAGCCTGCATGACCAAGAAAACTCCTAACTCCCTTAACATTTATGGGGTACTATAGCTTTTCAATTGCCTCCACCTTTGCTTTATCAACTTGAATGCCTTGAGTTGAAATCTTGTGTCCAAGTACAATACCTTCATCTACCATGAAATGGCACTTTTCCCAATTAAGCACCAAATTTGTTTCCTCACAACGTGCTAGAACTTGATCTAAATTGCTTAGACATCCTTCAAATGAGTTTTTCATAGATAGAAAAATCATCCATGAAAACATCCATGATCTCCTCCACTAAATCAGTAAATATAGCCATCATAAATCTCTAAAAGGTTATAAGAGCATTACATAACCCAAATGGCATTCTCCTGTATGCAAATGTGCCATAAGGACATGTAAAGGTGGTATTCTCTTGATCTTCTGGAGCTATTGCAATTTGATTGTAGCCTGAATAACCATCCAGGAAGTAATAAAAAGCATGTCCTGATATCCGCTCCAACATTTGATCAATAAAGGGTAATGGGAAATGGTCTTTCCTTGTGGAGGAGTTCAGTTTCCTGTAATCAATGCACACTATTTATCCATTCACAACTCTTGTAGGAATGAACTCTCCTTCCATATTTTGCACAATCGTTATTACCCCTTCTTCGACACACATTGAATTGGGCTAACCAAAGAACTATCAGAGATTGGATAAATAATTCCTGCATCAAGTAGTTTGACCACTTCTTTCTTTACCACCTCTTGCATGTTCGGGTTGAGCCTCCTCTATCTTTCAATGGTTGGCTTGTATCCATCCTCCATCAAAATCTTATGCATGCAATAAGAGGGACTTATTCCTCTTATATCCGAAATCTGCCAATCGATTGCCTTTATTTTTCTCTTTAGCATGTTCACCAATAAATCCTCTTGCTTCTTGCTAAGTTTAGAAGATATAATCACAGGTAATGTTTGGTGGTCCCCAAGAAAAGTGTATCTTAAATATTGAGGTAACGGCTTCAAGTCTAGTTTTGGTGGTTTTATGATTGAGGGTGGTGTGGGTTCAGTGTTTGGTAGTTGTATGTGTGGTTGGTTCAGGTATTTGAGAGTCACTTCTTCTTGAGAAGATTGTACCTGTAAGCACTTCTCAATATTCTCAACTTTTAAAGACCGTGCCAACCTCCGTTGTTGGACTTCATTCACACATTCATCAATGACTTTAACTCACATGCAAAAATCTTCATCATAAGGATATTTTACAGTCTCATAAATATTAAACTTATAGCTCTCATCCCCCACTCTTAATATAAGAGTTCCATCATAGACGTCAATTATTGCTCTAGCAGTGTAAAGGAATGGCATACCAAGGATTAGTGGAAGCTCCTCATCTTCTTCAAAGTCAAGAACTACAAAATCCACTGGAAAAATAAATTTTCCAGCCCTTACTACCACATCCTCCACTATCCCTTCTTATTCCTTCACTGTCCTATCTACAAGTTGCAATCAAATGCTTATAGGTTTTGCTTCTCCTAATCCCAATTTCCTATAAACAGACAAAGGATAAGATTAATTGAAGCTCCGAAATCACATAAAGCTCTTTGAAAATTTAAATTTCCCATAGAACAAGGAATAGTGAGACTCCCTGGATGTTTCCTTTTTAAGGGAAGTTTCTTCGAGATGATAGCGCTACACTCTTTTGTGAGTGTGATGGTCTCAAATTCTTGCAACTTCTTTTTGTTGGAAATTAGTTCCTTGAGAAATTTAGCATACTTAGGCATTTGCGAAAGACATTCCACTAAAGGCATGTTGATGTGAAGTGCTTTAAACCTCTCTAGAAATTTAGGAAATTGTTGATCATGCTCCTATTTTTTCAGTCTTTAAGGATATGGAGCTGGAGGTTTGTAAGGTTTCACTAGGGGTGGTGTAGGTTTCTCCACTACTCGTTCCTTATTGTTGTTATTCCCTTGCAGCTTCTCCTCTGTTTGCACTTCAACCCATTCATCCTCTTACTCATTCTCCTATTCCTTATTCTTTTCCTGATCATATTCTATTATTGCTTTTGGGATTTGTATCTCTATTCCACTTCTCAAGGTGATAGCCTTCAATTGTTCTTTTGGATTCTTCTCAATGTTGCTTGGCAAAGAACCTTGATTCCTCATTGACAAAGAATTTGACAACTGCCCCATTTGCACCTCTAAATTATGAATAGAGGAAGAGTGGTTCTTGAACATTAGTTGAGTGTCTTGATACATTTGCTCAAAATTTTCCTTCCAACCTTTTTGTAGCTTCATCTTATTGATTCATTTTTATTGACATCACATCCATGAACTTCTCCAACTTGCTCTCTAGAGAACTTCCAGAAGATGAAGTTTTTTATTAATGGTAATTTGGTTGCTGGTGTTGCATATTATGCCCTACAAAACCAGGTGGTGCTTGTGGCCTCCACTGGTTGTTCCCTTGATTGCTCCAAGAGAAATTAGGATGAGTTCTCTAACTTGGATTATAGGTATTTCCATGCACTTAGTTCTGCTGTCCTTTAAAGTTGTTCACAAAGTTTACATTCTCCATGGACAGGCTTTGCATCATCTGACACTCTATAATTGGATGACTACCCTGACATATTTCACAAGAGGAATACAAGTTAGATATGACATTGATATTCATTTTATCCATTCTTTTAGATAAAGCTTCCATCTTTGCATTTAACATCATCAAACTGTCAACTTCAATCGCTCCCCCTCTTTTTGGAATAGCTCTCTCACTAGACTAAAGGCTTTGGGTATTAGTCATTTCTTCAAAAAGCTCCAAGGAATCTTCTAGTGTCTTAGACATGATAGTTCCTCATGCTGATGCATCTATGTTTGCTCTCACTACGGGATTGACACCTTTGTAAAAAGATTGTGCCAAATCCCATAAAGGAATCAATTATGGTGGACATTATCGCTGAAGATCCTTGAATCTATCCCAGCACTCATAAGAACTTTCATTATCTCTTTGATAGAAAGAGTTGATTTCATTTCTGATTTTGAGTACTTTAGCTGGTGGAAAGTACTTATTGAAAAAGGTTGTATAAAGCTCCTACCATGTGTTTATGGAGTTAGGTGCCAAGCTAGTGAACTATCTTTTTGCTCTATCCATCAATGAAATGGAAAAAGGATGAGCTTGATTGCTTCTGGTTGTACTCCATTCATCTTGAAGGTCGAACAATACTCCAAAAATCTTATCATGTGACCAATTGGATCCTCATGTGGTAAGCCACTAAACTATGAGTTTTGAATCATTTGGATCATGGCGGGTTTGATTTCAAAGTTGTTTGCAGCAACCACCGGCCTCATAATTGGAATTTGATCACCTTAGACATTGGGACTCATCAAGTCCCTTATAGTTCTGTGGGCAAGTGCCCATTTTGGCCATCTTGCTCATTGTGTGCTTCCCCTCCATTCATCCTATCTCTATTCTATCTTGTCCTTTTATGAATAGCTTTCTCAATCTTTAAATCAAGTGGTATTAACTAGACTCCTTGTCTGCTTGCGCCACGCGTTGTGTGCATGCAACAATAAGAGTTCCTATAAAACAAAAAAAAACAAAAATAAGAGTAAAAAAATAATGTCTAAATCAAACAACACAAAATTCTCAATAATATCAATTTGGCAATCCCGACAACGGCGCTAAAAACTTGATGGGTTTTTGCAAGTATACGGATTTGTACAAGTAGTAATTAAAGATCGATCCCACAAAGATTGCAAATTGATTATAGTGATACTAGTTGTGTTTGTTTGTTTAAACAATGAAAAAGGGTATTTTAAATTAAACTAAGACAAAACACAGAAAAAATCACAATGAAATAACAATCACTTTAGAGAGCTAGGGTTCTTATTACTAATTCAACCTTTATTTAAAATCAATTTACTCCTAAACCATACCTAACCTTAATCCAATTTGAGGGTTTCCCTAAAATCATAAGCTTTCCTCCTAAGACAACCCTACGATTAACCAAGTAAATTGAAGTTCTTAGATTTAAAGTTCTCGCCTACTAAGCATTCGGTTAACCTAGTTTAAGCACCAACCCTTAATCAATTGCTTAAGTGTTTGTCAACTAAGAAAGCATCTAACAGGTTATTGTTTAAATCCAATACAACCCATCTTTTAATCAAGTTTTATTATGTATATTCAATCAAAGGGTGATCAATCCTAAGAAGAAATTAAGTTCAATAATAACCAAAGGATCTAGATTAATGGCTTAGGTTTAATTGTGATTAGCCCATGGTTGAATAGCAATAAAAACCCTAACTAAGAATTTAGTTACTCATGTTAATTTTAAGAAATAAAGAGGAATAATAATAGAAAATAGACATCATCATTGAATTAAAATTAAGAACAAATAACAATAATTGAATAGGATAAACCCCCTGTTAAATAGGAAGCTTGATGTTCTTCAATTTTTATTCTCCAATCTCCAAACTAACATAAGCAAGAAAAATCTTTATTTTCTCAAAACTGCTGTGTGCAAAATGTACATGGCCGTGCACATCATTTTTTTCAGCATTTCAGCATATTGATCTCCATTGCTTTTTAGGCTCCCTTCAAGTGCTCATGGCTCCTATATAACCTTCCTCTACTGTTCTTTGACTTCCCTAAATACATAAAAATCAACCAAAATAAACCAACTAATACGTAAAAAATAAATAAACACACAAGACATAAAGTAAGTACCCAACTAAATAAAAATTGAACAAAAGAAACATAAACTTAACTAAAATTGAATTTTTCCTAAGATAAAGACTAGTTAATAAAATGTTTTTTTCACACTCATCAACAATGTGTCCCAATAGTTTTCAAAACATCATCTTGAAAACACATTTCTTCAAATTCAGTCTGAAGTTATACTTTTCAGGTCTTGCCAAGAACTTGTCTAAGGCTTCGAAATGCCCTTCTCTAGTCAAAGACTTCACCATCATGTCATCTATATACACCTCTATCTCTTTATGGATTAGGTCATGTAACAGTATAGTAGCCATTCTTTGGTAAGTAGCTCATGCATTTTTCAATCCAAATGGCATAACTACGTAATAGTAAACACCCTACTCAGTGACGAAAGAAGTCTTCAACTTGTCAATCACTACTATCATGATCTAATTGTATCCTAAGAAGTCATCCATAAAGGAGTACATGGTGCTGGAAGCTGCACTATCGACTAAGATGTCAATGTGTGGTAAGGGAAAATCATCCTTAGGACAAGCCTTGTTCAAGTCCTTATAGTCTACACACATCTTGACTTTACCATCTTTCTTGGGAATTGAGACTATGTTAGCCAACCATTGGGTGTCATCTTCCACTTTTAGGAACTTTGCTTTCAGCTTCTTTTCTACTTTTTCTTTTACTAGGAGAGACAATTATAGCCTTAGTCATCTCTTTTTCTATTTTATCAGTGCGATGTGAGAATACGTGGGAATCCAGTGTTCTTCAATCTCTCTATCGATCCCAGGCATATCCTTATAGCCCCAAGCAAATACTTTCTATCTTCTTATAAGAATTTCTTTCATTTTTTCTCTCTCATCAAGAGTTAAGTTAGAAGCAATAAGTATATTTTTAGGGTTATCACTTGTACCTTGATTAAATGATTCAGTTTGCACTGAATTAATGTCAAACATTTGCATGAAGTGATCATCACACACAGTATAACCATTAAGAAACACATCGTACAAGTAAGCATAATCAAACTTCATCACATTAACTTTAGAAAGAAAAAAGTCATCAATCTCAAACAAATTAGAAATAAAAAGGTCAATGTCATCATAAAAAAGATCCATAATAGAATTAAGGGACAAAGGCTTCAAAGTTAAATTCCTCTTCCTAGTCAGTAACATCCTTAAGCTCCACTATAGGAATGTCTCCTTCTGATTCCAAAGTCAATATTAGCTCCTCTACCATGGGCTCTTCAACAAGGGTTTTAGATCCCATCCATATATTTAGTAAAGATTAAAAACCTAGGAACTAGCTTTTCAGTGATCATCAAAGGTTCAAGAGCTCCTTAGTAATGGGAATTGGCACCTTCCTTCGCGAATATTTCCCAGAGCATCTTCTTCTTTGACTCAACCATAATTTTTCTTTTCCCAGACTTGCCCTTAGTTTCTTCCCTCTTTTTAGACATATCTTCCCCTGAATATCTAAACTCATGCTTCATAATCGGTGTCTTGGGTTCGATGAATTTTGGTGGGCTCTGTTGATTCTTTCTAAGTCCTATCCTAGGCACAAACTACATATTCTTCATTATACTGACAATCTTTGGGTTCAGCTTATCTTCATAAATCATGCAATCTTTAAAACTTGGGCTGTTCAGGATCTCAGTAGGAACTAGTTTCAATACAACAACTGCAGCCTCTATTTCAACCATTATAGTAAACCACCCTCCCCTTATATTGAATTTGATCTTTTGATGAACAGTGGATGACACTCCCCCCAAAGGATGGAACCATAGTCTTCCTAGAAGAATATCAAAGGTGACTAGAATGTCTATTACATGAAGGTTGACCCAAACTTTAATAGATCCAGTCTTGACTAAAGCCCGGAAAGTTCCCTCAACTGGCCTTTTCAGATCATCATAAGCCTTTATGAGTACATTAAAGGGTTTTAAATTGGCTATCGTCAATCATAGCTTTGGTAGGATCTTTAGAGGACACACATCAATAGCTGATGCATTATCGACCATGACATAGCATGTCAATTTGCCTTTCACTTTAGCCTTAATAAATAGGGTTTTGCTATGATCCCTTTCTTCTAAGGGCAGGTCATCATCTATCAACATAATTGCCCCTTTAGGGCTTTCAGTTAGTGATCTCACCATTTTCTCTGGTGTGTATTGAAGGTATCTTCTTGTGATCGAGAGCAAAAGCTAGTGCATCATGATAGGCCCAGGAGTTCATAAGCAGCTCCTAAATACTGGCAAGAGTTTTCTCCTCACTTTTGGCCTCAACAATCTCCTCAGCTTTCACATTTTTCTTTGATCCCCCTTTTGAACTATGTCCTTCTTTCTCCACCTTAGCCTTCTTTACTTCATCCTCCCCCTCCTCCAATTTCTTAACAGACTACGCTGCTCTCCTCTCAGTGTTCTATTAGTATAGGTATGCCCTAATGTCATTCTTATAATTATTTAGATGTTGTAAATAATCCATGTGGCAATAAAATATTCTTTTAAATAAAACTGTTATTTTTTTGAGTATTTTTCCTTTAGTATTATGTTGAATAAATTTATTATCAAAGAGTTGATAGTATGAGTTACAAATTTATTCAATACATTTACTATAAATTGTTCATAGTCGATTAATTAATATTTAGATAATATTAATTAGACTATCACCTCTGTCTATTTTCCTTGATTAGTGTGAGAAACTAATAATGGGAGGTAGTGAATCTCATGCTACTTGATATGAGTGATCATAATAGACATATGGATACTCATTGGATGGGTTAATCGAACAGTGACATTAGAATTATGATTGCAAGGATATTCACATATAATCAACAATCACAATCTAGATTATAATGGTGCATATAGTCCTTAGAGTTGAGGTGACATAGTCATCCACATTTAGGTGGTTAGAGTTTGTTATCGCCTATATACTTGTATTTATCATCATATGGGTATATGACATGTGGTGGCTCTAATTAGTTAAATGTATAGATGAATGTTTAACCAAGATGGGATTTATTAGCTGGTGTGAACTGGGATAGATCCTATGCTATCTAAGTTTATTCTTGATGAATAAATTCCTAGCCAGGATAAATACAACACAATTTAAAAAAGAGTTTCAGTACTAGAAAGAGTTCTAGTATTTGTTGTATTTTATCAAGAATTAAACTTAATATGAGGTCATATAATAAAGCTATTAGAGTTTGATAATACCTTGACTCTAGGCTATATCGAGATCTTTAATGAAAGGAATTTAATGCACTGTAATTATGATAAGGTTTGTGCGAATCATAATATATATTAATTTATAATTGAGTAGCTTTGATATCGATACTAGGGGTCACTCACAGCTTATGATAACTAAATGTCAATAATTGGGACTTTCACATTTAGAATTGCAAAGATTTTCAAATAATATTACATGTTAATATTATATTTTCTCATTGTCATTTTGACATGAACCTAGTAAGTCACACTTAATAGAGTTTTATTTATTTCACTATAGTATTAATCTAATTATTGATTAAAAGAGTTTAATCAATTAATCAAGATTAATAGAATTAGATTTATATTTTGAACAATGATTCTAGTATATCATGAAATCTAATTCAAATAAGAGTATTATTTATTAATTAATATTTGATATTAATTAATATATATTAAATAAATAAATACATATATATATATATATATATATATATATATATATATATATATATATATATATATATATATATATATATATATATGTTGTTATTTATGGACTTATATTAATGGTTCAAATTGGTTTGGACATAGGCAAAAAATTTATTTTGGACCATATTTCTAAAGTATGCCTAAGGTGTCATTTTAATCATTTGGATGGTTAGGTGTATACCTAAGGTGGCACACTTAATAATCACTTAATTAATTAATGCATATTTTTTGTTAATGGAAAATTACTACACATATATCATTTCATATATCTCAGGGAAGTCAAGTGACTTGGTAAGATAGTAAGAAATAAAATAATGCTCAAGTGAGTTTTTGATTAAAGAGCTAAGAAAAATCACTAGTGATTTTGGTTATGATAAGATCATAAACCAAAAATAAACACAACATATACTAAATATATACTCTACACTTGTGCTCTTAATTAAATTAGTACAAGTTACTAAGTTTAATTAACACAAGTAAGTGATAGATAATGCTTTGGTGTTTCAAACTAGAGGCCTTACATTTAGAGGGCTAAGCATTTGATTCAAGGAGTTGAATAAAAGGAAGGCTAAGTTCTACAACAAGTAAGTTTACAAACTTATAATTATTTAATTATTTGTTTGTATATTGCTTAATTTATTTAGTTATGTTTTTCAATGTAATTTGAATCCTGGGTAAATAAAATTCTTCATTTTATAAAGGGTTTTGATGAGTAAAATTTTTGAAATTTACTCTATTTAGACTTGTGCTTACTACACATGTATTTATGTCTAAATACCATAATTGATTTCTAATATGTTCTTCCATAGATTAATAGCTTCTCCCTCTTCATCATCAGAACTCTAGATATCAAGCACATTTACATGAGACTCAACGCCTTGCTGCTTCAGATTCATGTGTTTTGGTTGTGGTTTTGATGGTAGGTGTGACATCAATAGAGGAATTAATAACATGTTCCTCTATTAGGCCCGTGTTAATCATTAAGATACGGGATTTGGTGGTGGTTCATTTTGATAGTTGGGTAAAGGGTTATTTTGGGTATTTGGTTTTCTAGTTTTTGGGTTAGTTATTTTGCTTGAATTGATCAAATCTTGAATCTCATGTTTCAGGTGAGTGCAACTTTCTATATCATGGCCAATGTTCTGGTGGTACTTGCAGTATAGTTTTGGTTCATCATTTAGGAAAGGAGGTTGTTTAGGTAAGGGTTGTAGAAGGTTATTCTCAATCAGCCTTTTCAGGACTTTGGAGAGGGGTCTTCCTAAATTGGAAAACCTTTGGGACTACCTTAGTACATTGATCTGTATATTATTGCTCGGCTCGATTCTGCCACTAGACCCAAACCCTTCTTTATTTGCAGATCTTCCACTAAAGAACTTCTTTTCTTATGCAAGGTCTGATTCTTTCTGTACTCCAAATCTGCATAACTCCTCGAAGGTTCAAATCCCTAAATCCCTCAATTTCATGGAGAGAGGGAGTACACACCCTTCCATAGCTATTACCAATTGATCAGATTCCACGGGTTGTTGCTTCATCTGTACTAACTCGGCTCTCCACTTGATCAAATAATCCATAAAAGATTCATTGAATTTCTGCTTTAGATTTTTAAAGTCTTTTAGAGAAGCCTCCATCTGAATATTGAGACTATATTAGTTGATAAATGTAGCACATAGTTCCTCCTAATCAGCTTGAACACAGGATCTAGTGCATAATACCATCTGATGGGTGCTCCTTGCAAAGATAATGGGAATTGCTTCAAAATCTGTGCTTTTGTCAGTTCAGTTGTCTTCATGTGGGTCACATACTACTTTAAATGAAGGTAGGGGTCCTCTATGCTAGTGAACTTCTAAATGTCAGGACACTTATACTTTCATGGCAAAGGATCATCATCCTTGTCTAGGCTTAACTCAGAATAGTTCATTGGGGCATTGATCCCCTTTTCCTTTATCATCAGTTGCATTTGAGTCATAGACTTTATAAGGCCTTTAGCCTAATCTGGCTTCTCCATAATTCCTTAGGTATCTTCTTTTTGTCGAATAATAGGTTCTACCAATACTATCTATTGATCATCTTTTACCTCTTTCCTTTTAGGAACTACGACATCTAGATCAAAGGTCGGGGTTAAGGTGCTAGTGGCTGTGGTGCTAGAGGTTCCCCTTTAGTTGTATCCATTATTTCCCCATAATTTCTATCATGATTGCCTTGGTTTGTTTGGCCATTTTAGCTTTCAACTGTTCCTTGAAGGCTTCAACATCAAATTCTACCATCTTGATCCCTCTACACATTGTAACTAGACAGCTTATGTCAGATTACTTCCAACTAGTAAACTACTGTGGATCTATATCTATAACCATTGAGGTTTAGAAACATGCATGGTGTGTATGCATGAAATGCAAGCTTATTGGTAAGAAGGAAAGCAAAACATATATGCATATATCAGAGGACAAAACAAAAAACTCTCTGACGATATCTCCACCCTTATTTCTCCTACACACGTGTTCAAAGGCGAGTTCCTTGTCCTATGATTTTTGTTCTAGGTTTTATTTTCATTGGGGGATAATAAAACTGACAGATATAAAATAACTCTCAACATGAAACAAACAAATGGTAATTCCTCCAAATAATTCCAATGTCCATTTTAAATGGGCTAAGAATGATATGAAAGGCCCACCTTGTCAAGATCCTTTTGAAATGGGCTAATAATAGGCATGAAAGGCCTGTCTTGTCAAGGCTTATTTTGTAATGGGCTTAGGCCTTATTTAAAGGATTACCATATGGCATAAAACACATGCATTTGGAAAAAAATCTTAGTGGAAATTGCTAAGTCATTTACATGAGCTTACTCTTGGGTAATAAGCTTCATCTCCCATAGCTATATACATCCATTAAGTCTCCCCACTCAAGGGTTGATGCGACATGGATAGGTACATGCTATAAGTGATAATAATTAAATAACTCACCAATAGGTTTAAATGAAACACAAGCAGCAAAGCAAAGATTACTGTCGATTTTATTTGGGACTTGAAGTGCATCGTGTGGAAACATATAGTGAATGTAGAATATGCAAAGGAAATAAAGAAATAATTAAAGATGATAAATTACAAAACACTTGGATCAATTTCTCTATCCCTAGTGGAGTCGCCATGATAGGCGACAATTTTAGTCGCATGCCCAAGTGTTGGCGACCATGGTACTGTGTGAGCTTAGGGCTCACTAGAAAATACATAGTGGGCTTGGGGCCCAAAATAAAGATGGAGTCACCACCCGGATGAAAGCTGGCACACTATACAACAATTGGATTCCATGGAGGTTCCCAGAAGTCGTCATCGAAGATTCGATTCAAAAACTAGGTATGGGATTTTGGAATACCCACCCAACCTTGCAGTTGGCCTCCGTGTGTGTTTTGTATTTTATCACCTTTGATTATTAGTTTATTTCCTTATTGACATGTAAATCACGATTGGTTTCCTATTTTATATTTTATTCCGAGTTTGCACATTAGTCCCATTTCAGGCTTATATCCCCAACATTCAATCATAGATAAATAAATAAAAATAATTTAAAACCATTCATTCTAAATAAAAAGGGGAAAGGGATTAAGGATTACAACTTTTTTGTGCAAATAAATATAAAAATACTAAAAATAAACCACATATAAACAAAAATTAAACTAATTAATTATACAAATTAATACTCTAAAAAATAAATAAAGCAAACATCTAGTGATTAAAAATCATCAAATGGTTCCTGCAACACATATAAGTTAATTCCATACAATAGCAACAATAATTTTCACAAATCATCAACACATAATATTCACAAAAATAAATGAAAATAAACTCATAGAATGATTTATTAAATAACACAAAAAAAAACATAAAAACGACCAATATAGGAATCATGCACAATCTCAAGAAATTTTACTAATTAAACACGAAAATGATGCTAAACATGCAAAATACGAACAGAAAATCATGGCATCATCAGACAGGACTCTGTCAAAGAGGCGATGCATCTTCAAAGAGGCATCGGCTTTTGACTAGAAGGTGATGCCTTCGTTTCCTCAACACGAAGGGGTGATGCCTCTATGAAGAGACGTTGCCTCTTCAATAGAGGCAAGAACACTCTTCATTTCTTAAATCCAATGAAATGCAATAATCAAGCATGTGAATGAGAAACAAACATAAATATATAAGTATCACCAATCAATACTCAATATTTCAAGTAAACGTGCTTCTCTATAACTTAAAATAAGTAATATGATTCAAGAAAACATACATAAAAGCAACCAATCAAAGCTTATAATGAAGCTAAAGAGTTTAAAACTTAGAATTGAGGGGACTCACTATCTTGGATGAATTAATGCTCCTAACTGTGCTTGCAGAGATTGGTTAATGGATGGGTGGCCTTGAGTGCAAGGAAGGTTCCCTCTTCTTCTTAAGAATCAAGTCCTTTCAACTTTAAAGTCCCTCCTTATTATTCATTTATTTCTTTTTTCTTTTCCTTTCTCTTTTTTTTTCATTCTTTTTCTAGGCATTTTTTCTAATAACTCAGCCAACCTCTCCTCTTTTTTTCTACATTCCCTTTTAAAGTCTCTCTTATTTCCCTTTTCAAATTTGTAAAAAAACCCATTCTCACCCTCTTCTCATTATCCTTTCTTCATTCCCTAGGTTCTTCTCTGCCTTTTTCCATTTTCTTTTACGTTAAAAAACTTACCAAATCTCAGCAGGTGAACTTCCAACTACTATCATTAATGGCATTTAACGCTGCAGGGAGTCAATGTGATGAGGCACCACCTCTTCGATGAGGCATCGCCTCATCAATACTTGGGGTGATAAGGTGATGCCTCTTCGTTGAGGTGATCATCTCTTCACTTGGGCTAGGTCAAGGCCTGTGGGTCAAGAGGCAATGGGCTTAGGCTTTGGCCTAGTGTTTGGGCTTAGCCATGGTTTTTTTTTATGGGCTTGGCTTAGTGTTTGGGCTTTCATAGTTAATTTTAGAGAAGCCTCAGGCTCCCTTTACATTTAAAACTCAAACTTTCTCATCATAATTTTATTGCAGACCGATCAAACTGATAGAGTCCATAATAAGTAATTTAATTGCACAATAATTCATAATAACTATATCCAACAATAACAATTAAATAGACATAGAAGAAAACACCAAAATTTACTAAGGTTCGGCTAATCATGCCTACCTCCTCAGACACTACCAAAATAATATTTTTCTAACTTGATGAATACTTGCAAAAGAGAGAGAGAATCAAATTGCCTAAATATGGAATGAGGCAAGTTTAGGGATGAAAGTGATAATAAACAAAAGAGGAGAAGGGGTGAGGATTTCTTTTATAACCAAAGAACTCCTCCTATTTTTTCTTAAATCTCAATGTTAGATTTTGACAAAACCAATAAATCTCCACCTTGGCAAAATCCCATACAATTCTCTCACAAATCCAATCTTTAGTAGTGTAAACAAATTCCATCTTTAAATTTTTAATGATATTGACCAAGTCGAAACATTATTTAAATTTGATTGCAATTACCACTTTTGTCATCATATCAATAGGATTCTCAGTTGTCTGAATTTTCTAGATACTTCACATTCTTCCAGAATCTCCAGTACAAAGTGATATCAAACATCCATATACTTTGTCCTTGCATGATAAACCTAGTTCTTTATTAAATGAATAGCACTTTAACTATCATAATGCACTTTAATGTGCTTATGCTCCATTCCCAATTCACCAACCAATCCTTGAAGCCAAATTGCCTCATTTAAAGCCTTTGTAATTGCCACTTACTCTACCTCTATAGTAAATAAAGCGACTATTGATTGTAAGTTGGATTTCCAACTGACTGGTGCCTTTGCAAAAGTAAACACATAACCAATAGTTGATTAATGCTTCTCCAAATCACCAGCATAGTCAAAATCATGATACCCAACTACACACTAACCATTTTGTCTATCCTGTTGAAATACCAAACCAACATCTACGGTGTTCAGAATATACTATAAAATCCATTTCACAACTTGTTAATGCTTCCAAGAGCATGCATGTACCAGCTCATAACCCCAATTGCCTGTGAAATAGTAAGCCTCATACATACCATTGCATATATCAAGCTACCAATAGCACTTGTATATGGTACTTTTAACATGTATTCTCGTTCTACATCATTCTTTGGTGACATGGATGCACTAAGCTTGAAATAAAAAGCAAGTTGTGTACTAATTAGTTTTGACTTCTCATTCATGCCAAAATTTTTTAGTAACTTCCTTAGATATTCTTTATAAGATAAATAAAGCCACCATAATTTCCTATCTCAAGTTATCTCCATGGCAAAAATCTTGTTTACTTCACTGAGATCCTTTATCTTAAACTCCCTATTTAACTAATTCTATAATTTCTCAATCTCTATCAAAGTCCTTGATATAATGCAAATGTGCATAGTTATTTATGTTAGTTAAGGTTTATTTTTATTCAATTTAATTATTTTTTTTGAGTCTATTTGGTTATGAAATTGTTATTTTTACTTGTTTTATTTTTATGATTCATTATGTAGGTTTTTTACATGTTCTAGGATCAAATGATGTTTAGAAGACACTTGGAATTGATTAGAACAAGCTAGGGAGCAAAAAAAGTTAAGTTTGGATTCTTGAGAAGAGGTACAAGTCATCACCATAGGCACAACTCGTAATAGAGAGCCTCCGTGATGAGTCGGCACAGTCATGCGTTGCTAAAGAGTTGCAACTTTTTAGTTTGAGTAATTTTTGTATTTTAGCCATAATTTTTTCTACTAACATCTAAATTAGATTATACAAGTAGTTCTAGAAAGATAATAGAATGATCTACAACTTTTATGAAGGAACTTTATAGAGTTATAGTAATCTAGATGGACGAAAATGCCCCTAAATCTATAACATCTGCAAAGGGGAGTGACTTTTTCCAATTCTAAACAAGTTCTATTCACTTCTAGCCACTTCTGAAGTCTATATACACACCATTTCTGATCTTAATATAAAAAAGTAGACATAAAAGGTAGATATATAAAAGTTGTAGTGTTTTAAAGATAGAATAATTATCATTTGTATTAGGAGTCATTATTGTAAGAAACACTCTAAGAAGACAAGTCCAAGAACAATAGAAGAACATCCTACATCAAGTATCCTTTAGAAGACATAGAAGGGAGTTTTATCTATTCAATCCTTTCTCTCTTTCTCTTTTTTTCAATGTTGAATTTGGTTTTCTTTTGTTGCTCTCTGATTATGTATCTAGGCTAAGTCTTTGTATGAGAATTGCAATGATGAATTAATATTAAGAATAATATATTTAAGTACTTTGTTTACGATTTAGTTTTAATTAGAGTAAAAGGTGTTATGTATGCTCAACCATCATATATAATGTATTAATCGATTTGTTCACAAAGATAGTTGGGACAATTTGGTGGAAAGTGATTAAAGTTACTTATGTATTAAAAATCGCTTGCACACAAGGGTTTCATCTTAAGGGAAATATAATTAGTATGCTATCCATATTGGTTTTCTCTTATCCCTACAATGATATGACAATATGTGTAGGCACTAGGAGGAGATACCTTTGATTGACAATGATAGCTGCCTTTGAAGGCTATAAACTAATTTCTAATCATGCATTGTATACTATTTATGCTTAAAGTCCTTATTTGATTTTGAAATATAATTTCTCATATGCAAATATTCTAAATAGTTTCTTATAATTCTTATAGTTTTCTTGATAATTAGTTAGTAAATTAGATTTCTTTATTTATTGATTGTGACTATTACTATTTATATTACTCCAAATTCTTAAGTGTTCAACACCCTCTTGCTCTATACTAAGTCTTAGAGACTAGGGTATTATAATTTGACTTGTAATCAAATTTTGGTGCCTTTGCCAAGGAATTTGTTTAGTGTTTTTATTAACTTAGGGTAGAAAAAAGTTGCTTTAAGTTTTCTATTTTTTTTGTTTTTTTTTTTTCTAGTTGTTAGTTTTTTTAGTATATGTTATTGATTAAACTTTTGTTTTCCATTTGTTTATGCTTACTAGTGAAGCAGGTAAAATTATATAACCCTAGTCTCTAGGACTTATTATAGAGTAAGTAGGGTGTTGAACACTCAAAATTTTTTTTGGGCAATTCTATATTAACCGGAAAGTCACTTAGATGGATAGGCAAAACTAAACCAAAATAAGTTAAAGAATCTAATTACTACTAATTTACTATAATACTAAACAAAAATAAAATGTAAATATATATAAGAGAAGCACAATTTAGAATGTAAATAAGAACTTATAAAAGACTATCATAAAACATATTGATTGAAAATTAGTGCGTATAATCTTTAAAAGCAATTCTTGTTTTCAATTTAAAGTTAGAGTCTGTAAAGGTAACTCTCGTTATCAATTAGAAGTATTTCCTCTTAGAGTCTGTAAGCCCTCTCATTGTATTATAGAGATAAGATAAAATCATAAATCACATTATACTAATAAATCCTTAAAAGCAACTCTCATTGTTGATCAAGGATGATTCCGTATAGAGTCTACAATCACTCTCATGTCTTTATAGAGATAGAGAAAAATCATAAAGTAATTATACTAATTCTTTTCCCTTAAAATGAATTCCTTATCTCCAAGTAAAGCCAATCCTTAAGTAATTTCTATTATATATCCACTAAATTACTCCAACTCTTGTTGTAAGTAATTTTTATTAAAACAAGTTACATATGGTGATCAATTATAATTAACTTAATTAAGCACTAATTGAAATTAAATCATAAACAAAATAAGATAGAAAATGTATTTCTTATTTAATTCATCATTGCTCCTCAAACAAGACTTAGACAAGAAATATAGTTAGAGAACAATAAGAAAAGAAGAAAGAGAATTGATAAAACTCTTTTTTTTACTAAATCTTCCAACACTTACTTGATGTAGAGCAATCTTCTCTTCTTGCTTCTTACTTGATCTCCTTCTAATTGATCTTGAAAGACTAAGTCTAACCAATAATTGCTTTAATAAAGTTATATATTTCTTGAATCCTCCTTTTTATGTCACAATTGATCTATATATAGACCTTATAGGTGGTTAAAAGGAATTACAATTGGAAAGGTACCCTTTTAAACGAAGTGTCACAACTCTATGTAAATATAGTAACTTTTAGGGCATTTTTTTCTCTTTAGATGACCTTAACCTGAGAACGTCCCTTCATGAAAGTTCTATATCTCTAAGCTATCTTTATATAGCTACTTGAATCACCTCATTTAGATGTCTATAGAGGAAGTTATGACCAAAATATGAAAATTGCTTGAAGTTAGAAAGTTGCAATCCTTTAGTGAGATATCAATAGGATGACTCGGCACAGGGCTGTGACTTGGCACGGCATGCCTTTATCATGACTCATTCCCATTGTAACAACTCATGCCAGTATTAATTCAACTTCCTTTTGCTTCTCAAGCTTCATACTTCATTCTAACAAGTCCAAAGTCCTTCCTATACATCAATTGAACCTAAAAACATATATAAAACATACAAAGTACCATTAAAAGCAATCAAAACTAAAAATAGCATTTGCATAACTAAATAAACACACAAACTAAACTAAAATTAAACAAAAAATACTTATAATACCTAAATAACTATGCATATTTGGATTGTATCAAACTCGCACACACTTAGACCTTGCTTGCCCTCAAGCAAGTATAGATCAAATATGAACAAATTAACAAAATTATCACCTACTCCAAAACAAGGGTAGTATCCTTATCATATAATTTTAATCATGAATGAATTTGGAAAAGGATAATTAAATAAGTGAATTTTTAATGCTCAACAATGATAGAGTAAACAAGTCTCATAGCATAGGAAACAAGTTTACCAATTTATCTTAATATACTAAGATTAAAATAAGAAATGCAAAGTCAAAGTTCTAACTAAGCTATTTAGCCTAAATAGTCATGCTTAAAACTTAGGAATTCTATAGGCAAAAACAACCTTCAGACAATGTTAAGAATACATATCAAGATACTTTTCTCATGGCATATTTAGACATTTTATTCATAAGCATACTTACTAGATGTACTCTTTCCATATGAATGCAAATGAGGAGCAAACACAAATGCACTCAACTTACTCAAGATCCATATACTTGTGACATTAGACATCTCTTTCTGAATGAATGCAACTAAAGAGTATACTCAATTGTACACAACTTGCTCAAGATGCATCAACTTACAAGCATTATTAATATTTTATTTTTCTTATTTTTATTTTATTTTATTTAATTCTTCATCCATTATTGATAAACAATGTTCATATGTATTATGGCTATAGTTTCCCTAAGGTTACCAAAGTCTCTAGAAAACCTAAGCTTAAATCATTACTACCTAGCCTTAAGCATAGTTAGTAAGTTGACTAAAGCATTCTTTAAACTTTAAAAATAATAAAAAGAGATAAAAAACATAAACTTGCTACTTATACTACATGAAACTTAAAATTCTACGAATTGAGTAATAAGAAATTCATTATTAACAAAACATATTTACTTCATCAAAATTAAAAAGGCTATTAAATATGGCTACTTATTAAATATATGAGCAAAATGAATAATAAAATTAATGCAAAAACAAAAAAATATAGCACAAACACACTAACTAATATAACATCCTAATATATAAATGATTAATATACTAATACTAATATATATCCCTTCCCCCACACTTAAGAGCATGCATTGTCTTCAATGTAAAGAAAAGCAAGCAAAGGAAAGAATAGAAATACTGCCCTAGTCGTCGATTGGAGTAATGGACAGAGACTCAATTGAGTATCCAGATTGAGCAAAGTATTGGTTCAACTTGTACTCCATTTTTCGTTGATGATGAGCTAATTGTTTTTTATGATGCTCCATCTTATTCAATTGCCCTTGCAGTGCAATTTGATTGTTCATAATTTGGTCCCAAATGGGAAGGTGATCATGTGAAGAGCTCGATGCACTTTGAAGAGGATAGGTTAGCAAAGGAACATCTCCAAATGGTTGATATTTAGGAAGGTCTTCCTCCGGTTCACTTTCCATTAGATAAACGCTTTGAGACTCATCAACCCAAGATAATCCAATAAGTCCACAAGAACTTGAACGTAATCAGGCAGGAATAAATGAGAATCCTGCATCAATGACTTTCCGTCTCATAAAAATATGGTTAGTAAAATAAGAGCATTCAACCCTATGAATATAATAGGCAAGATTAACATTCAAAGCCTTAGCTATTATTATGATCACATGTCTATATGTTAAGGGTCAGTCCTTATGTGGAGCATAAGGCAATAACTGATTGAATATCCAATAAGTCCAATAAATTTGCTTCTTGTTATGAATACACCATATAAGAACCATTTTTTATACAGAAACCCTATTGAACTCAGACTTGTGAAAAATAACATATGCTAAGACCATATGCAACAACCAAAATTTCATGTCTTTAATGAACATTACATTGGATTTTTTAGGTTGAAAAGGGTTTTGAAAATTAGTTAAAAATGTCCAAAATTTATTCAACTTGAAGTTAGATGGGGGATCACATAACCCATCCTTTTTAAAATCAAACACACAATGCATGAAAGAATAGTTTAATTGGTGTTTCTTTCCTTCCATCCTAAATTCTAGAATTTGGGAATTATTCTCAATAACATCCAAGGTAGTGTAGAATTCAATAAGTAAATCAACATAGGTGTCCTCATGCATAAAAACAAATTTCTTAAGGCCACATTAAGTTAACATTTGATCAAACACCTCAAGCATGCCCACATTGTTCAAGAGAGAGCTAGGAATATACTTACAACCTAAGATTTCTCTTAACCAGATTGTTGTCAACTTAGCACCTTCTACATGTGAAAGGATTAGAAACATAGCCTTCTATGTCTTGCTCAGATTTTATTCCTCCTATTGATGGGATTCTTCAATGTGTGGCCTCTTGGATAAGGATCCTTTAGTCTTTCTCATGGTGTTAGTGTTGATTGAATGATGTTAAGAAGTGCATAAGTATATAGAGTAAGAAATGAAAATGGAAAAATAGAATAAAAAATATGGAATAGGAAGGGTGGTGGTGATTTGGGTAGGGTTTGATTTAGAGAAGAAATGAAGAGTCTTCTGTTTAAGGAAGAGAGAATAAAGAAGATGAATGAATAGGAGGTGTTTAAGTGTATTTAAGTGTTGAATTTCATTTGGAAATTTGAGAATGGAAGATATGGGAGACTAGGTAGTCAAAAGGGTGTATTTAAAGATAGTATAAGGGTGTAAGAGATGGTGAAAGGTTGTGTAAGAGAAATGTTAAAAGGTGTGTATAGATATGAAAAGACATGACCTCTTTAAAAGAAAAAGACAACTTTTCAAATCTAAAACTGAATTAAGAATAAATAAATAGTTATACAAGATGTAAAAAAATGCTAACTTATGGCTGCTACAAGTGTGTGTAATTCGATGTGTAAAATGCACATAAATATGTTGATGGGATGAATTGGCACAGGGTGTCGAGTTGACACATAAGCTTTTTGTATTGAGTCATTCCACATGAATTACTTGTTATGGTTTATTTGCATGACGGATTGAGACGTGCTAAGCCTAATGACTGGGCACGATGACTCTCAGTAACAACTCGTCCCTCTGTAATGACTCATTACAACATCTTTGATTCCTAGGTCAAGTCTTCCATTGTAAAATGACTCAGCATGCTATCCTTCTGTAATGACTCATGACAGTGTAATGAGACATGACAATATACTAATATGAAAATATAATTTCAATGAAACAATATATGAAAGAATTCATAAAAATAAGAAACTAACCATAAACAAAATGTGTACTAAAACTAATAATAAAGAAATGTGAATAAATAAGTGAAATAAACTAAGAAAAAGAAATAGTAAAAAAATGTGTGAATTTGAAAATATTGTAAATAGAACTTTTACTAACTAAAATAAAATGAAATAAGAATGAAATTGAAGCATATAATATAAAAAATGTGTAATAAAATAAAAGAAAAAATGTGTTTAGTCTTACCATACAAATTTAAAGGTCTATAGCTTGATCTTACCTTAATTTCATTAAAAATGTATAAAGGGAGATAGATCGGGTTGGATCAATTGCATCACTAATCAAGTAAGGTTTTAGATGATGTCCATTTACCTTGAAGATTTTCCTTTTATTATTAGTAATTTCCACTACACCATAAGGATATACATTAACAACTTTAAACGGAGCTGACCACTGTGATTTCAACTTTCTTAAAAATAACTTCAGTCTTGAATTAAAAGTGAGAACAAGCTCACCCTCATGAAATTCCTTCTTAGTTAAATGCTTATCATGCCACAACTTAGTACGATCCTTGTACAGCTTAGCATTTTCATAGGCATTCATTCTTAATTCATTTAATTTATTAAGTTGAAGTAACCTTTTCTCACTTGCCTTCATTATATCAAAATTTAGAGCTCTTGTTGCCCAATATGCTTTGTGCTCAAGCTCAACGAGTAGGTGACATGACTTCTTGTATATCAATTGATGAGGAGCAAGGCCAATTGGGGTTTTGAAAGCTATCCTATATGCCAACAATGCATTGTCAAGCTCCAATGCCCAATCTTTCTTTAAAGAAGACACTGTATTCTCAAGAATCCATTTAATTTCTCTATTACTCACCTTGACTTGCCCACTCATTTATGGGTGATATGGAGTAGCAACCTTGTGTGTTACTCCATACTTTTCCAAGAGACCTTCAATCACATGGTTACAACAATGGGAACCTCCATCACTTATCAATGCTATAGGGGTACCAAATATTGGAAAAATTACTTTCTTTATCATTTTCATAACCACTCTAGCATCATTTGTCAAGGTTTGCATGACTTCTACCCACTCGGAGATGTAATCAACCATGACCAAAATATATTTATAACCTAAGGATCTAGGAAATGGACCTATGAAGTCTATTCCCCACTATTCCCCAAACATCAAGGATCTCAAGTTCAAGAATCCCTTTTAAAGGTATCTTGTGTTTCTTTGATATATTTCCCATCCTTTGACATCTATCACATGTTAACATATATTCTCTAGCATCCTTAAATAAAGTAGGCCACCAAAATCTAGGTTGAAGTACCTTAGATGTTGTCTTTGATGCTCCAAAATGTCCACCAACGTCCAAAGAATGAAATGCTTCAAAACATCTTGGACTTCATATTGGGGAATGCATCGTCTAATCAAGAGATCCACACACCTTTTGTAAAGTAATGGCTCCTCCTAATAGTAGAAACTGTTGTCATGTAAAAACTTTTTCCTTTATCTATAATCCATGCCATAATGAAGAATTCCACTTACAATATAATTTGCAACATCTGCAAACCATGGAAGTTCTTTTGATGCAATAGGTAGGAGATATTCATCATGAAATGTCTTATTGATTGGCACACCATCATCATTCTTTTTCAATCCATCATGATCAAGCCTTGATAGGTGATCAACAATAAGGTTCTCACTTCATTTCTTGTCTCTCACTTCCCAATAAAATTCTTGAAGCATTAAGATCCATCATAGGAGTCTAGGTTTTGTATCCTTCTTGCTTAAGAGTAGCATGATATGAATAAACAATCACCTTTGACCCCACAAGGTATACTCTAAACTTATCAAATAAATAAAAATAGCAAGCAAGTCCTTTTCTGTAGTGGTGTAGTTAATCTGAGTATCATCAAGTAGTTTTCTAGCATAGTAAATAACATAAGGTTTACCTTCCTTTCTTTGCCCTAAAATAGCCCCCACTACAAATTTACTAGCATCACACATTATCTCAAATGGTTGGTGTCAATTAGGTGGTTGTAAAATAGGTGCTGAAGTAAGAGTCATCTTCAAAATTTGAAATGCTTCTAGGTATGCATCATCAAAATCAAAAGTAGCGTCCTTGGTAAGCAATTTACATAGTGGCTTTGCAATTTTAGAAAAATCTTTAATAAACCTTCTATAAAAGCCAACATGTCCAAGAAAACTTCTTATATCCTTAACACATTTTAGAGGCGACAAATTAGTAATTACTTCAATCTTTGCCCTATGAACTTCAATGCGTCTCTTTGAAACTAAATGTCCAAGAACTATGCCTTCTTGTGCGATGAAATGGTACTTTTTCCAGTTCAGAACTAATCCCTGCTCAATACACATGTCAAGAAATTTAGATAGATTGTCTAGATAATTAGAAAAGTTAGTACCATAGACAATAAAGTCATCTATAAAAACTTCTACACAATCATCAAGTAAATCACTAAATATGGAAAACATGCATCTTTGGAAAGTTGCTGACGCATTAAATAAACCAAAAGGCATACGCCTAAAAGAAAATGTACCATATGGACATGTAAAGGTAGTCTTAGCTTGATATTCAAGATGAATAGGAATCTGATAGAATCCACTAAGTCCATCCAAATAACAAAAATAAGAAAAATTAGCTACCCTCTCAAGAACTTAGTCAATAAAAGGCAATGGGAAATTATCCTTCCTAGTTGCTTTATTTAGTTTTCTATAGTTAATACACATATACCATCTTGTGACAGTTCTAGTAGGTATAAGTCATTATATTCATTCCTAACAACGATTAAGCCTCCTTTTTTTGGTACAACCTAAACGGGGCTCACCCATTTACTATCACTAATGGAATATATGATTCCATTATCAAGTAGCTTAATCACTTCTTTTCTTACCACATCTTAGAGAGTAGGTTTAATCATCTTTGACCTTCAATGGAATGCTTAGCATTATCTTCTAAAAGAATTCTATGCATACATATATGAGGACTAATACCCTTTAAATCACTTATAGAATAACTAATGGCATTCTTATGTCCATTCAATGCATTAACATTATCACTAGGCAAAGATTAATTAATAATAAAAAGAAATTTAAGATTAGAGTCAAGAAATGCATATATGAGATTTGATGGTAGAGGCTTGAGCTCTAATTCAACTTCTTCAATTGATGTAGTATCTTTTGGATCATCCTCTCTCCTTGAAGGTTCAAGTCTTGATGTCCTTTGAAAAGGTTGATATGAAATTACCTTTAAAATTTTCTCATTAGCTTCTTCCATTATGTATAACTCTATAGAATCATTCCTCAAACACTCATGAATTACTTCTTCAATGCATTCATCAATAACATCAATAGAATCAATTCTACTTGCCATTTCCACTGGTGTTGACTTCATTATATTCAGCACATTGAATTCCATACATTCATTATCCACCTATAATGTGATCTTTCCTTTCTTCATATTAATGATTGCTCCTGCTTTCATAAAAAACGGCATTCCAAACAAAATTGGGATCTCAAGATCCTCCTCCATTTCCAACACAACAAAGTCAGCTGGTATTACAAACTTACCCACTTTAAATGGCACATTTTCTATAATGCCAAGTGAATTTGTAATAGATTTATCCACCATGGAAAGACACACATTGATGGGCTTGATCTCATCCAAATTTAGCTTTTTATAATTAGAATAAGGCATAAGGCTAACACTAGCACTAATATCACATAATGCTTTATCAAAATGCGTACCTCCAATTATAAAAGGAACCATAAAAGAACTGGGATCCTTAAGCTTTGGTGGAGACTTAGAGTATATAGCTTTGGATTCTTCAACAAGAGATAGTAAACCATAATCTTCAAGCTTGCTTTTATGATTAATAATATCCTTTAAGAATTTACCCCAAGCTGGCATATCTCTAATAGCACCCATAAATGGTATGGTGATAGTAATTTCCTTAAGATAATCAAGGAATTTTCCAAATTGCTTGTCTAAGTTACACTTTATGAACCTTTGAGGAAAAGGAAGAGTTTTAATATCCACCTTTGATTCCTCATTCTTTGATGGTAAGGCATCTTCCTTATTACTTTTCTTCTAACACTTTTCATCATTTTTTTTAGTTTATTTTTCATTCATTGCGAGCTTGAATCTGAATTTGATGGTACCCACTTTTTAGATCCAGTTTATTAAAATTATGACCCCACTAAGCTAATCAAGTAAGTCATCCAGTCTAGGAATAGGAAATCAATACCTAACAGTTATTTTGTTAATGGCTCAGCTATCAATGCATATCCACCAAGAACCATCCTTCTTTGGTGTTAGAAGGGCAGGTACAACATAAGGACTCAAGCTCTCTAAAATATATCCTCTAACCAGTAACTCTTCTACTTGCCTCCACTATTCTTCATGCTTGATAAGACTCATCCTATAGTGTGGTCGATTTGGCAAGGCTGTACCTGGTTCAAGGTCAATATGATGTTGGATATCCCTTATAGGAGGTAAACCTTTAAGTATTTTTTTTGGAAACAAATCATTGAATTCTTCCAAAAGTGGTAAAACTACATCAGGAACTATTACCTCCTTATCCTCCATCTTCCCAAAGAGGACATAAATGACTTCAAATTTATGCACTACCCTATCAAATTACACTAGAGTTAGTAAACTAATGTTGTCCTTATTGTCTTCCTGCACTTGTTTAGGCTGATCATGATCCTTATTAGGCACTAAAATGATCCCCACACCCTCGAATAAGAAACTATAGGTGTTATTATTGTCGTTTTGAGTTACATCTCTATCAAATTACCACAGCCATCCCAATAAAAAATGACATGCATCTATGGCTATCACATCACACCAAACATCATCTTTATATTTTGCCTCGATAGAAAAGGAAACCAAGGCACGCTTTAACATTATTACCTCATCCCTTTTTTTCGACCATGCCATCTTGTAAGGCTTAAGATGCTTTATAGTTGGAATCCCCAATTTTTGGATTGCCTTTGCTACAACTATGTTCTCACAGCTACCTTCGTCTATCACAAATCTGTTAATGATATGCACTAGGTCAATCATTTGATTATGTATTGACTTTCTTATTTTATTAGTAAAGAGGTATTTCATTATCATTTGATTTTATGATAATTATATGAATGGTTAATTCTTACTAAGACCATCAAGTATGTGACTTGATAGTAAAACCCTTAGATTAAAATAAGAGTTCTATTCTAATTATCCCTAGCCATTTATTCATTATATAAATATTAAAGTATTAAGGCTAGTATGATGTTGACTAATGGTTATGTTTTACTAATTATGAATATGAGATATTAAGTCAACTCATAGGTATATGATGAGAGATCATGTACTGGATTGACCCACTATGAGAATACTGCATAGATTATTATCATAAGTATTTCTCGTCATAGTAATTTTATTTCGGTCCTTTGACCTTGAAATTATAATGGATTTCTATATAGATATTTTATGTTTTGACACATTCTAACATTGTCTTTAACCAAACGATTAGAAAGGATGTTGTTGGATATGAAATTAGTTATGTGAGGAATGTGACTGATTCAGAAGGAATTTATCCCTTATTAATATGAGAAAGATATCTATGGGCCCTTTGATGAGATAGACTGAAGGAAAATGCATGGCCATGCTAAAATGAATTGATGAAGAGTTATCATTTTCAATCTACTTAGAATCAAGTCATAATATTGAACTATATAAGGATGACATTCTATCCCTTATGTTCAATTAAGATATCATGTGATAAAGGGATGATAAAATTCATTATAATTAGATTATGTCAGATTATTGGCTTCACATGACTTGGGAAGTCATAATGTCTTGCTATAGGCCACTTATGACTTGTAGGCCTAAATGGAGATTTTGGCCCACTGCCATTGTTATGTGAACCTATAGGGTCACACACTTAGAACAAGCCCAAAATGATTATGGGTTTAATAAACCCAAAATAAACTCTATAGAAATAAATAATTAAAGTGTTGTATTTATTTATTTATTTGTTTATTTATTTAAGATAAATGTTATTTTAAATAAATAAATAAATAAAATATTATTTCTGATTTGTTTGTAAAACAAAATCAGAATATAATAAATGGGAAATTACCAAAAGGTCATTGGTAGGTGAAACCCTAATTTGGAGTCTATAAATATGTTATATTCTCTAGGGTTTAATAGAGTTGTTTTTCCTTGCCTCCAAAAATGGTTTTCTCTCTTCTTAGAAAACAAACATAGAGTTTTTCTTTTGTTCTTGATTTATGAGACAATCAAGAAAGTTGTTGGCACACACTCCAATTCATTTTATGAAGGGCTGTTCATGTGGATACCTATAGAGGACACATCCTTTTGGAAACATCTAGATCCAAACAACTAAAGCAAAAAGCTCGAGGTAAGGTGTCACCGGTATGAACCTCCTTTTATCCTTCTAGAAAATCTTGCCTCTTCTACATCTTGGTGAGATTCTTGAAATCCTAGATTTAATGAAGTAGTCAAATTACATGGATCTAGGTTTGGGAACATGACAAATTTTAAATTTTTTCACTGCATTTGTATCATGAAACCCAACAAAATCTGCATACTTTGCCTTTGATAGTGGACTAAAAAATATTATTTCACAACCAATCATTATTAGCAGCTTTGGGTGTTAGACATGATCTCCGCACAACCAAAGCAACCCCTACATCACCAGTCATAATCTCCTCATTAACAGAATCTGGATCAAATATCGGGTCACTGGTTATGTCAACTACATCTTCATCTTGATATTGATCACTTGCCTTAACAAGCATCACCCTTTTTCCTTTCTTTCTACATTTAGCCGACCTGTGACCTAACTCTCCACACGCAAAACACTTAATGCCACTACTTGAGCTGGCCTTCTATACAGTGGTTAGTACTACCCTGGCTTTGGTTACAATACTATTTTGGGCCATTTTGTCAATTGCACGGCTCATATTATCGTCGCCTCTTGTGCTTCTGATTCCAGAGGTCTACATAAAACCACTTGTTCATTGCTTCTCAATCTGTAATGCCTGTTGGTGTGCTGTGAAAATAGACATAGGGTCAAATATGTCAACTGTCTTTATGATTTGTTCCCTTAAACCTCTAATATACCGAGCAACCAATTGGTCCTCTATCTCATGCACCTCATTACGAGCAATTGATTGATAAAATTCAATGGTGTAATCATTAATTGATTGATTTCCTTGCCACAAAATCTATAGACACTGATACATTAAACGTTGATAATTAAATGAAGGAACATGGTACACATCTATTTCTTCATCTTCTCCCAAGTCATAATTTTTTACTTCCCCAATCGGACTCGCATCTGCTTAATTTATTACCACCAAGCCATTACTCAATCTGGACACCAATGGCACTCGTTGGCCCTCAGCACCCCCTTGAATTCTAAGATATCTTCTACCGTGGGCCACTAATCAAGGAATTCTTTTAGTTGTAAGGTACCACCAAATTTAAGAATTTTAGTTCACATACCTGCCTCCCACTGTCTCCTATCATCATTCTCAGCATGTTTTCGTTGATTCCTACATGGTACATCATTATAACCATAACCATAGTCATTTTATCATCATTTCCTTCAACAAAATGATTGGCCTAATCATCAACATTAGGGACCCAACATTGATTCGATTGCCCCCTATTGTGGTTGACTAACAGCTCACCCATTCTCTCTATGAGCTGCTCTATAAAGGTGTTAATCTTTTGATCCATATGCTTCAATCGCTATTCGAACTGCTAGTTAAGGCAAAGCAGGTCATCACACTCATAAACCTCTTCTACATGTTGCAGTTAGGGCTATTGTTGTTGTCGTCTATGAGACATCTAGTTTGAGGATCATAACTTTAATACCAAATTGACATAGCAAAAGAGTGATAAATAAGAAATTAGTGTAGATTGAATCACACATGACTACTAAACACTAATCTTCTATAACCTACAATTTGCAAACTCAGGAAATAGGCATCAAAATTTAAAGAATTTTAGGAAATTCAAAGGAATTTGAATTTTCATTAATAATAACGATGGCTAAAAGTCCCAAAAAAAAGCTTAAATAGAGAAAAAACCATTAAAAAAAGAATCCCAAACAGAATAGGAAAAAATGTCCTAAAATAACTAAAATAGAGAATTACCATTTTGGAGGCCTAAATGATTAAATTTGCCCAAAAAGCAATGAAGCACAAAAGTAAAGCTAGTGACCTATGATCATTGGGCTGATTCCAATCAAATTCGGCTCCTGTTGCACCAAAATATGAAACTCCAAAGTTTCTGAAAATTATAAAAATGCCACTAATGCAATTTTTCATCATTTTCCATATATCGAATTGCATGTTCTTTAATGCGCTCATCATCCCACTTGTACTGCGAATGGTTATGTAGATAGGGAGGTTTGGGGAATCAATCATCTATATTAATACCATGTTTAGAATCGCTTGAAGGTTTGAATTGTCAGAGGAATATTGCATTAGAAATTATATGATACTACTATAATTTAGGGAGTTCTATGCTTAATTGATATGTCTATTACTTACGTGTTTTAGAGTTGAATTTTAATAAATTCTAAATAAGGAATAAATTAATTTAAGTAATTTTTGGGTTTAATTAGGAATTTTTTTTATAACTTAGCATTTATTTAGGATTCTTATTATGTATTTTATATTAGGGAAGTTTTATTTAATTTTTAATTAGTGTTTCTATTTTTTGTTCAGTGTGGGCCCAAAATGCAAAAGGAGTTAATATATTTTTACATGACATGGCATGAACATGTTGTATGATAAAGCAACAAAAAAGGAAAGCCATGTCCAAGCCATGTATGAGCCATGAAGAAGCCAATTACACTAGAATGACAATAGAGCAATGTCACAGCATGCACATGTTGTGCGAGTACATAATTTTGACCCAAATTAATGCACGACTAATGACCTTGCCCATGTTGGAAGCTGTGTTGTAAGCTGAGAAAATTCATAGATTTATTTGAATGAAGCACGGTCGTCCTTCATAACCTAGTCATAAAGGCAGAAAATTCATGTTTTGAAAATAAGAAGGAATTAGAAGTCAAAAAGGATTTTTTTCATACCCTAGTACTATATAAGGAATAAACACCTTTTTAGCAAGAGGGAGAGAGACAAAGAGAGGTGTTATAGAGATAAGGAGGTGGCTAGATAGAAATCAACGAAGACTAAGAGCTTATTTTTATTTTATTTTCTGTTTTCATCTTCTTGTTTTTTTCTTGATTTTAATTATGGATTTCATTATAGCCATGTGTAGCTGAGTTTTCTTTCAGAGTATTGGTTAGGAGTAGCTATGTTGTGACATTATTTGAACGTAAGTTTTTATATTTCATTTGACTTTCAATTAATTCTTCGTATTGCAATAGTTATCTTGTTATCATTCTAAGCCTATTTGGTTGCATGTTCATGGATTAATTCACCAATGAGAGTTAGGGGAATTCATTAGCTTAAGACACTTAAAATTTAGATCACTTGACCATGAGAGTAGGTGAGCTCTTCAAGGAGTCATGATAGTAGATTACGGTGATAAATTAATTGTTAAAAATCTTAATGAGCTTGGATTAAATAATTAATCACAAAAGTAGGTTAGATTTTAATCCTTACATGCTTAATTGAACTTAAGAGAGTTTTTAAGTATTTTATAGTAATTACCCTTAACAGAATTCAAGATTTCCATTTAATAATTTGTTAATGATTGGATTGGAATGGTAAACTAAACCTAGGCTCTATCTTTACAAATACTTAATTTTCTTTTTAATTAAATTACTATTATTTAAATTGTTAATCTTTCTAAATTATTTGATTTACTAGCTAAGATCATAAGGAAAAGTTATTAATAATCAATATACAGTCCTTGAGGGGACGATATCTTTCTACTGCAACCACAATCGTGCACTTGCGGGTTTAAAACGCAACAAGTTTTTGGTGTCGTTGCTAAGGATTGGCAATAATGATATTAATTTAATTTTTACTTCTCTTAGACTAGCATTTTATTTTATTTTCTTTATTATATTGATAAGTAATTTTTCATGTATAATGTTAGATTTTGTTATCAATTTTTAAGTTCTAATACATATGATATTGTACATAATGTAGAACATATGCCATTTAATTCTTTTCCATCTTCTTTTCTAGTTTGGAATTGGTGTGGAGAGAACCATAATGGGGTGTATTGTCCATAGTATTCATACTCACCTCCAAAATATTACTACAACTCATCTTAGAGTAATTGTGTAGATCACAATTAAAGTTATCAACAAGAGTCTAATTTGAATCATGAGGCAATGTTTGAAAACTTCATTCAAGAAGCAACCAAGAAGTATTAGGAACACTTATTAAAGATCAAGATGAAATAAATCATATGTATAATGGATGAACAAAAAGAAGCTTTGGTTGCACAAAGAGAAGCTCTAATGAGGCTCAAGTTGCAAGCAAATCAAATTGCAGAAATTCAAAAAAGATGCTTGCAAAAACTTCAAATGTGTGCACTTATAAATTGCTAAATGGAAACACAAGAAGAAAGTGTGTGGGATGATGGTAACATTTTAAGTCAAGATGATGAATTCAATTTTGAGTTGTGTCATGATAAGCAAAAATTAATCATAGAGGAAATTGGAGAAGTCTCAAAGTGCAAGAATCAATCTGTAGACATCAAGGATGATGAGGTTCAAAGTCACTCAACTCAATTTAACAATGAGGTGGATGGAAAAAATATAACAAACCATAAAGTTATATAGGATGAAGATGAGCCATTTATAAGTGATGATACATATGTTCTACAACTTGTTAAGGTCATATGTGAGGGATCTATGAAAAGTGTTAGATTGTTTGAGAACCCACTTGAAATGCCTTATATTCTTCAAGCAATTATAGAATAAAAAATTTGGCATATGGAGTCTGCACTTTATTACCTGGCCATAAGGGAGCCTAGAAAAAAAAGAAAAGGACGATGCTTCCAAGAACACTTCCTCATGTTCGGTTGCATCATTGATATTATATAATCAAGGGTCAAGCTAATGACCTTAAATTAGCGCTAATTGGGAGAAAACCCAATCATTTTTCCTTTTAACTCTCATTTTTGTCTTTTCTCTCATTTATGTTTTTATTTGTTAATTAATTTACTTCACTGCTTCTATAAGATCATGAATTCAATCATCATAAAGAGCTACTACTTCAAGGAGCAAGTTTGCATGGCCATGTCTAGGTATGCCACTTAAACTTAAAATAAACAAATTTATATCTGCATTGCACGACATGTTGACATGGCATTTTCACATTGTGTTTTAAAACTCTGCATGTTATAGACTATATCAGGGATTCATTACACAACATCACTATGCCATGTCACATGTTCAATTCACTCCCAGACTACTGCATGGTATGATAACATGACACCACTATGCCATGTCAAACATTAAGTGCCTAATAAGGTTCGCATGTCATGCTATCACCTTTAGCATGTCGTGCTAACCACCCTGAAACGGTGTCTAACATGCCGTGTCACTACCCTCCCATGCTGTGTCACACACCATTCATCACATAATGTCGTGCTAATACATCAATCACATGGCATCAATAACACGACATCATGCCATGTCATGACAACTTTAAAACAACATAGAGATGTTGTGTTATCATCTCTCCATATCGGGTCACACATTTATAAATCTTCCATATGTGACACGACATGACAACACGGTCTGCATGCCATGTCATTCCTTTGATTGCATGGTCTCTAAGCACACCATGGAAATTCATGCCATTCACTTCCCCATATCACACTACCCAACACGGTTTTCCCAAAAATGTGTTCCCAAAACCGTTTCCCAAACCATCTATATAAATAACCATTTCTCTAAACCTAGCCCCATTCTAATATTTTCTTTTGCCGTTCTCTTTCTCTTACACCATTCTCTCCCAATTTTTCTCCCTTGTCTCCTTTTTCTTTACTTGATCATCCACTTTTTTTCCTTATTTCTTCTTTCTAAACACTGCACTTTTTGTTTTCCTTTTTATTCTCTACATTCTCTACACATGGGGAAATCCAAAGAACTTGTGAAGATGCCATCATCCTCCATGAAGTGGACCCATACCACATCTTCTGCTCCACCCTCTCACCCTTCTCGTATGAGTGTAACACCACCCACCGCTTTGACTTCCTCATGCTATGATCAGGGGAGCCAATCAGGAGAGGGAGCTACACTAGATGATTTTACTCTTATGGATGATTGACCTTACTTTTAGTTTATAATTATGTTTTATGTTTAATTATTTTCTTCTTTTTCTATTATTTTCTTTTTGGATATTACATGTGTTGTTTTATTATCTTAGTTTTTTATTTCTCTTTGTTAGTTTTCTACCTTTTGCTCTCTTTCGAATAAATGCACAATTTTAGGGCAACACCCTTCTCCTATTTTTCCTTTTTGATGTTCCTATTATCGTTTAAATTTTCAATTGTCATTAAGGACAATGCCATGGATTATTTGGGGGAGTGCTTCAATTGATTTGTTTGTCAGTTTTTATCATTTTCTTTTCAGTTAAAACAATAATAATAATAATAATAATATTATTATTATTATTATTATTATTATTATTATTTAGAGTTTATTAATTTTTAACTCGTTTCCCCATATTAATTATTTGTTTGTCCTAATTTTTTTAAAAAAATTTGCTTTCAATAATCTATCACAATTAGGAATATATTAGTGTATATGCTTGTCTCTTAGTTGAATTACCAAATAATTAGATGGTTTATTATTTAAGATAGTTATACATGTTCTTTATGTATGAAGAATTTTGTTCTTATAATCTAAGCATGATCCTGGCGATTAAAATTGTGCATGATTTTAGGAAGGATTGCATTTTGAATTTCTTTGAGAAAAAAAAAACTATCTCATTCCTTAAGTAGGAGCAATTTTTAAATTTAAATTCCTATACACTCTGAATCTACTCCAATGCCCTAAATTAGGGTATGAGTATCCATAGGACCCACTCAATGATATCCATGCTTAGTAATATAGGAATGGTGGGAGATTACTCAAAGTGGAAAGATTTGAATGCAGAGAAAAATAAAAATTATGAAATGGAGCATAAAATGCATTCACAACCATATCAAGAAGAACTGCAGTCCTTAATGTTTTCCTTCATAGATTTATGCTCACTTGATTTCAAAAGCTTGTGTGCTTAGGTTATAGCTAGTAAATTATTTATGTACATTGTGATATTATCTAACTATCTTCTTTAGTAAATATGTTTCGATCTCGATGTTATCAAGATTTCATGTCTTAGAAGCTATATGTCCCTAACTATGATTTGAGTTTAATATTTTCAAAATTTGATTTTTGCTTGAGGACAATTAAATCTTTAGTGTGGGGGAATTTGATATGTTTATTATTTATATGTTTTAGAGTTGAATTTTAATAAATTCTAAATGAGAAATGAATTAATTTAAGTAATTTTTGGGTTTAATTAGGAATTTTTTTTTATGATTTAGTGTTTATTTAGGATTCTTATTATGTGTTGTATATTTGGGAGGTTTTATTTAAGTTTTAATTAGCTTTTGTGTTTTGTGTCTAGTGTGGGCCCAAAATGCTAAAGGAGTTGATATATTTTTACATGACATGGCATGCACATGCCTTATGATAAAGCAATAAAAGAGGAATGTCATGTCCAAGCCATGTGTGAGCCATAGAGAAGTCAACTACACTTGAATGACAACAGAGCAATGTCATGGCGTGCACATGCTATATGAGTGAAGAATTCTGACCCAGATTGTTATATGGCTAAGGAACTTGCCTGAGTTGGAGGTCATGCAATATGCTAAGAAAATTCATAGATTTATTTGAATGAAGCATAGTCGTGCTTCATAACCATGTTACGAAAGGTAGAAAATTCTTGTTTTGAAAATGAGAAGGAATTAGAAGTGAAAAATAATTCTTTTCATACCCTAGCACTATATAAGGAATAAACACCTTTTTGGCAAGAGGGAGAGATACAGATAAAGGAGTCATAGAGATAAGGAGGCAGCTAGACAAAAATCAACGAAGACTAAAAGCTTATTTTTATTTTCTTTTTTTTTCATCTTCTTATTTTTTTTTTAATTTTGATTATGGATTTTCATTATATCCATGTGTGGCTGGTTTTTCTTTTAGAGTTTTGGTTAGGAGTAGCTATTCCATGACATGATTTGAACACAAGTTTTTATATTTGATCTAAATTCTAGTTAATTCTTGGTGTTGCAATATTTATCGTGTTATCATTCCAGGCATGTTTGATTGCATGTTTATGGATGAATTCACCAATGAGAGTTAGGGGAATTTATTAGCTTAAGACACTTAGAACTTTAAACACTTGGCAATGAGAGTAGGTGAGCTCTTTGGGGAGATATGACAGTAGATTATGGTGACAAATTAATTGCTAAAAATTTTAATAAGCTTGGATTAAATTATTACTCATGAGAGTAGGTTAGATTTTAATCCTTACATGTTGAATTGAACTTAAGAGAGTCTATAAGTATTTTACAATAATTACCCTTAACTAAATTCAAGATTTCCATTTAATAATGTATTCATAATTGGATTGGAATAGTGAAACTAAACCTAGGCTCTATCTTTACAAATATTTGATTTTAATTTTAATTAAGTTACTGCTATTTCAACTTTAAATCTTGCTAAATTATTCAATTTACCAGTTGAGATCATAGGTAAAATTTATTAGTAATTAATACACAATCCTTGAGAGAATGATATCTTTCTACTGCAACCATAACCTTGCACTTGTCCATGCATTTTATATTTTCTTTTGGGCTTGTACTCTTAATTATCTAAGTTCTAGCCCTCCTTGAGCTAATGCTCCTAAGTGGTGCCATGCTCCATTTGAACCTGAAGGCCTCCTTAAGTTTTTCAAATTTACTCGCAAAGGATCAAACCTATAGTAAAAGTAACATTTCAGAGCTTAACAATTAATTATTTACTTTATTTTGTTCATTTCAATACAATCTTAGTTACCCTCTCCAGCATGATTAGCATCCATTACAGACATATTTTGATTCATTTCAAGGTTAAAACTAACAAAATTGTTCTTAAACCTAATGTGAGTTTTTGAGATTTATGAATTGAAAAACTAGCCTTTTGCTTGCAGGATCACTCCAAAAGGATTAAATAGTGGGTCTCAATGAGGTTTGGGTTACTTGTCATACCCATCATCCTTCACTTTACAGACGGTAGCTAAGCTAGCTTTAACATTCAACTACAAATGCAAAACATAGCTTAACAAACCCTTTTCTTATCTGCTTTTTTTCTTTATCAACAAACGACTATATAACTTTAATTATGTTTGTTTTTATAGCTAGTGCAATAGGAATATTTTTCTCTAGATTAAATGTGCTAGTATAAAGAATTAGAAGTTGTAAATGCAACTCATATATAATAATTTATATTTCCCTTTTTCATTATTGACCATCCATTCTTCTTGTATTATCATATTGATATTTGGGGATTTTTGACACTATTTTTATTCCTAGAATGGATAGGAATAAATGCAATGTTGGTGTATGTAATGGCTGCACGAGGTATCTTTGAAGGATTTATCGATGGATGGTATAACAAGTCATAAGACAACACACTTTTAAGATAAATTATATATTCTGATGGTGAATTTTTTCCAATTTTGGATAGTCCTAGCTTATTCAATACAACTTACATAATATAAAACTCTATATTTTCTAAGTTTATTGGATTCAAGAACATGTATTTAATAAAGTTTGGCACTCATAAATGCTAGGGACCTTTTTATATTTGATATTTGCTCAAATCACTTTTTGGGCAGTAGTTTTAGGAAATTTGCACAGATTGGGCATATACTGAAAGCTTTAAGAAGTGAAAATTTGCTAGCTTGCATATGACTAAGGGAACTAGCCATACTTGTATAATACACATACATTATTAAAAAGTTCAAGATATACTTACCATATGTGTTACAACATAAAGGAAATCCAAGTGTAACCATGGATTTGGCACTAGTGATGATGTGTCTTCTCATATATATGCTGTCTCAAAATCGAGACTGAAGACCTCTCATCCACATTAAGGAGATTTAATCCTTTAAGGTACCAATTTTTGGTCCCATCATCCCATCAGTCGACTTCACCTAACCAAAAATAGATGTGGTGACTTAGATGTGCTAAAACACAAAGACATACCAATGATTAATAGTTATGGCCCAAAAGAGCAGCTAATAATAGGACACTTAAAAAAAGGAAAATTTTATTGTAATAAAAGTGTTAAATATGATGAGATTTATTCACAAGAAGTGTTAGATAATTGTAACATGAATCTTGAAAAATCTGCTCCAAGGCGTGTAAGAATCCCACTTTCCTAATGGCAATATTTGTAGTGTACAATTTGCCTATAGGATATAATGAATCTTGGGTGTTTGTAATGGTGTTTTATGTAGAATTGATTTATGATAGAGAATTAATTCCTGTAGAAAACTAACTCTCTATTTATATAAGATGAATAAGTGGTCACAATTTAGTAATAGACATGTCTATTTGAATAAGTAGACATGTTTCTTGGCAATAGTCATGCGTTTTTGTTAAAAGATATGACTATATGTGACTATATTTAAAATGTCCAACAATCCCCACCATTTTTAAAATATAACCAAAACATTCATCTAACAACAACTCTGTAAATTATGTGCATAAATAATGGTATCTTATGATTTGAACTAATACTTAGTGGAAGTTCAATACAACAAATCTGAATAATATGGTAGATTAAACTTTGAACTAATTATTCTTATTGATAAGTTGTAGAAACATTCCACACACATAATTTAATATGCCATTACAATTACACATATATAAATGACACATTAAAGGCCTTTTGTCCGTATCCTTTATAAGTGCATAGAGCGAAGCCCTTCAACTCCTTGAAGCGGCCACACTTCACATAAAAGTACCCCTATAATTTGATACTTTGACTACACGTCCATAGATCCCTTAAGAGATTTAACTCACCCTTCCTTTCATTACAGGTTCCAAGCACTATTAACATCGGGATGTAATAGAAATTTAGCATAGTGCTTACAATCACTCTATTAATGTACTTTAAATCTTTGAACTTGTGACTTGGCGTAATACCAAGCGTCATAGTTAAGGTTCCATCAATGGTGATTTAACAAAATGGGTTGAGACATATCCCTCTTAATGTTTTATTTACCACGTCTATTAGCAATGCCTTTGTTAGTGGATCAATAAAATTTTGACTTAATCAAACATAATCTATTGTGATCACACCATTAGAGATTAAATCTCTAACATAACTATGTCTAAGTCCAATATGTATTGATTTTCCATTATATACATAACTATAAGGTCTTGATAGTGTTGCTTCACTATCAGAATGAATAGATATTGGTACAATTGGCTTTGGCCATATTGGTATTTCATATAGCAAATCATATAGCCATTTTGCTTTTTTACTTATGGAAGCTAATGATATAAATTCAAAAGCCATAGTGGAGTTTGTTATACATGTATGTTTCTTGGAACCCTAAGATATTGCACCACCTTTAAGCATAAGCACCCACCCACTAATGCTAGTATGATCTTAATGATTAGTAATCCAACTTGCATCTGAATATCCTTCTAATATCGAAGGATAGCTACTATAGATTATGCAATAACTCATATTTTTCTTTAAGTACCTTAATACTTTATTGGTAGCATGCTAATGCAATTTACTTGGATTACTTGTGTACCTACTTAGCTTTCCAACTGCACAAGCTATATCAGGTATAGTACATGTCATGGCATACATAAGGAAACCTATCGCTTTGGCATATTCTAACAGTGATAGTGGTTCTACCTCATTTTTTATTAACTTTAAGTTGGGATCAAAAGGAGTAAAGGCAGGATTACAATTTGAATTATTGAACTTTTTGAGAACTCTCTCAATATAATGAGATTAGTAAAAGTTATGCCATCTTTGTCTCTCAAGATCTTAATCCTAAGAATAACATTTGCCTTTCCCATATCTTTCATGAAAAATTATTTGATAAGAAATTTGTGGTATCCTTAACTTTTTTTAAGTTTGTACCAAAAATCAACATGTCATCAACATAATGACATATTATGACACCATCATCACCACAAAACTTGTTGTAAACACAATTATCAGCTTGATTAATTTTAAAACCATTAGCAAGTATTGTTTGGTCAAATTTATGGTGCCATTGTTTTGGTGATTTTCTTAGTTCATACAAAGACTTAACAAGTTTGCACACCTTCTTTTCTTGTCCAGAAATAACAAATCCTTCAGGTTGTTGAATATAAACCACTTCTTCCAAATCTCAATTTAAAAATACTATTTTCACATCCATTTGATGAATAACCATTTTATGGATGGAAGCTAATGCTACTAGCACTCTTATAGTAGCTATTCAAGCTACTGGAGAATATGTATCAAAATAGTCGATCCCTACTTTTGTGTAAAATCTTTTGCCACTAATCTAGCTTTAAATTTATTAATAGTTCCATTAACTTTCATTTTCTTTTTAAACATCCATTTGCATTTAATTGGTTTAGAACTAGATGGTAGGTTAACCATGTATTATTTCCCATGATTGAGTCCATCTTATCATTAATTGCTTTTTTCTAGAAAGTTGCATCTTATAATTGAATGGCTTCCTCAAATGTTTTAGGATCACTTTTTGTATTACAACAATATGGTATTTGATTGCTAACTGAGTTTCTTATTCCTTCTATAAGATATACAAAGAATTCCTTTTCATATCTTATTGGTTTCCTCTTTATTCTTTTACTCCTTCGAAGTTCAACAACTTCTTGTTCATCATTGTTTATAATTTGCTTAGCTTTATCGAAGTTTGAATTGTTTTATTCTAGAAATTTATCTTTAAGTCTAAAAATCAATTTAAACCTTTATTAATCAAATATGGTATATCTCGATTCAATAAATGTATCAATTTGATTTGAATCATTAGGTTCTATAACCATAAATCTATATGCCTTTCTATTATATGCATATCCTATGAAACTGCACTCAACTACCATTCCTCCCAACTTTTTGCATTTGGGTTCAAGTACTTTTACTATATAACGACATCCCCAAACTCTAAAATAATTGAAGTTTGGTTTCCTTTTATTCCTGAAGTTAATTTCCTACCATAAGTTAGAAAAAACTTAGTTTCGAGTATCATTTTGTATGTCCTATTCTATTATGTTAGTTTGTTGTAATCATTTTGTTACTCTATTATTTATACTTATCAACTATCTCTGTTGCAAGTGTATATATACTAATGTAAAACACTCACTTTAATATATAATAGTTTTATTCCTCTCTACACATATGTTTGCATGGTATAAGAGCTTAGCTCCTAAACATTATCATTTTTTTTGTTTTAATAAGGAGATCTTTTTTCTCTTCCCTGAATTTTTTCGCCAATACTACTCCTACACCTGCTCTCTCATCTTTCCAACTTGACTTTGCTTTTCCTACAATGGCTTACCAATAACTTGTCCCTCTCTCTAATGCATCAACACCTACTATCTTTTCCTCCTCCATCCACACATTTGCTATCAAACTAACAATAACAATTACCTAGCCTGGAAAGCGCAGTTTTTTCCTCTCCTTCATTTTCAAGATTTACATGGTTTTATTGATGGAACATGTCAAGCACCACCACTCCACTACAAATCCTCTTATTTAAATACCCAACCCAAATTATGATCTCTATTTCAAAAAAAGACCAACTTCTTCTTTCTTGGATTTTATCATCTCTCACTGAACCAATGTTTGCCTATATCATCCACCTCTATTCATCTCATGTTGTATAGGATGCATTAGCTTAAGCCTTTAGCTTTGTCTCTCAGAATAGGCAACTCCAACTTCACATTGAACTTTAAGAATTCAAGAAAAATGATCTCTCTATCTCTGAATACTTACAAAAGGCAAAAGCTTTATTTGATGAACTTGGTTTTGTCAAACGACAACTTAGATCTACTAAGTTCAATGCAATCATTTACTACAACATCAGTAGTGACTTTCACAGTGTTAAATCTTTGACCTATTCCTATCCCATTTTATGAACTTCATGGCCAACTTGTGGCCCATGAAATCTTAATTAAAGCATCTCAAGACGCTCATGTTGTTGTCAAACACAACTCTTCCCTACTATTGCCAACCCCATCGAGAATGACATCTTCCTCTCCTCCTACTGGATATCGCCAACACTACCCACATGCACTTTGTCAAATATGTGGGTGGCAAAATCACACTGTTGACCGATGCTGAAGGAGGTACTGTCACTCAACACCATCTCCTATATTAACGTTTCATCTTTAGGCTCATTACTTGGTTACGGGTTCCTCTCACCATAAGATACATGGCCACCCAAATCATTGTACTGATATAATGAAAATATACATACTTATTTAGGGTATTTTTAGTTGTTATTTTTATTTAATTTTAGTTATGATTGTGTGTTTTTAGTTATGCAAGTGTTATTTTTATTTCCAATTATTTTCTAGGTTTGTTTGTATTTTTTATATATGTTTTTAGATCCAATTGGTTCATGGAAAATACCTTGGAATGATTTGAATGAAATGTGAAGTTAGCAAAGCAAAGGGAAGTCAATTCGAGTTCATGCCGAGTCATTATCAATGGATCAAGTCATCACCAGTGGATCGAGTCGTGATTGAGAGTTTGCCTTGCCGAGTCGTTACTATGTGCCAACTCATGACTTGTTGCTAAGTCAGTCCAAGAAGGTCATCATTTTCTAGCTTTGTGCAATTTTCATATTTCAATTATAATTTCCTCTATAGACATCTAATTGAGGTGATTCAGTTATTTTGGAAAGAGAACTCATAGATCTAGAACTTTCATGAAAGGATTTTTTGAAGATAATGTCATTTAGATGGATAAAAATGCCCTTGAATTTACTATATTTGCATAGGATTATGATCCTTCATGCCAAAGGGTGCCTTTCCAATTGTAACTTCTTGTAATTACCTCTAAGGTCCATATATACATCATTTATGACCTGTAAAAGATAGGAATATGAGGAATCCATCTAAAAAGAGGGATGATTCAAAAATGATTACTTTGATTAATAGAAAATTAATATTTAGTTTCTTATTTGGAGTTAATTTTTAGAAGACAAAGCCAACCAAGAAGGAAAGAAGATCAATTCAGCCAAGCAATATTAGAAGATATTTAAAGGGTTTTATTAACTCAATCTTTTCTTTTCTATATTGTATTTGATTATCTTTTCATTGAATTAACCATGTATATTGGCTAAGTCTTTGAAGGAATTACAATGATTAATTGAACAAGGATTATACATTTCTAACATAGTTTTATAATTTAATTTCAATTAGTGCTTAATTAAGTTATTTATGATTGATCACCATATGTAACTTGTTTTAATCAAAATTACTTACAACAAGAGTTGGAGTAATTTGGTGGACATATAATTGAAATTACTTAAAAATTGGATTTACTTAGAGTTAAGGAATTCATTTTAAGGGAAAAGAATTAGAATAATTACTTATTGATTTTTGTCTATATCTAAAAAGACATGAGAGTGATTGTGGACTCTAGACAAAATCATCCTTGATCGACAACGAGAGTTGCTTTTAAGGATTTATTGGTATAATGCGATTTATGATTTCATCTTACCTTTGCAATACAATGAGAGGGCTTGTTGACTTTAAGAGGAAATACTTCTAATCGATAACGAGATTCACCTTTAGAGACTTTAAATAGACAATGAGAATTGTATTTAAAGGCTTTAGACTAATTTCCAATCAATATATAATAAGAACATTTACTTTATCCTTATTTGACTAACATTGTAATTCTCCTTAATATTCTTTGTTAAGAACTTGTAGTAATAATTAAAATAGTTAGTATTAGAATAGTTTTTTTTAAATTCTTATTATCATTTTGATTTTACTTTGCCTATCCATCTAATTATCTACTTGTTAATACAAGGTTATTCCAAATTCCTGAGTGTTTAACACCTTACTTACTCTATACTAAGTCCTAGAAACTAGGGCTACACAATTCTACCCGCTTCAGAATTTGGCACCATTGGTAGGGACTTTGATTAATAATCTTTATTAACTTAGGGTAGAGAAAGGTTGTTTTAGGTTTTGTTTTGATTTTAAATTATTTACTTGTTATTTATTAATTTTTAAATTGTTTAACTTTGAATTTACATATATAGATGCTTAGTAGAAGTACTAGTGATAGTAATTTGTTCTTTGATCTTGAAATTGATTTAACTTTATATGTTTTATGTAGGGAACAAAGACAAAGAAAAGAGAACCTACTTAATTTGAATAGAATGCCTCAATCGTAGAAAAGGACATTAGGCAATTTTATGATGCCTGATATCTTGAGTAGTTTTGGTAGAATAGTGGCTTCAGCTATTGCTAATAAAAATTTTAAGATTAAGCTAAGTATTATCCAAATGGTGCAAAATAATTAGTTTGGAGGCTTATAAAGAGAAGATCCTTATGCCTATATTTTGACTTTCCTCAATGTGTGCTCAACCTTCAAGATTAATGGCGTGATTGATGATGCAATAAGGCTAAGACTTTTTCCACTTTTAGTCAATGAAAAAGCATAATTTTGGCTTGCTAGTTTGCCAAATGAATCGATCACAACATGAGATCAATTGAAGCAAGCATTTCCACACAAATATTTTCACCACACAAGATGATTAAGTTTCAAAATGAGATCACTACTTTCAAGCAAGGTGGAAGTGAGACAATCTATTAAGCTTAGAAGAGGTTTAAGGAACTTTAAAGGTAATGTCTGCATCATTGTTTGCCATAATGGATTATTCCTTAAATCTTTTACAATGGATTAATGGATGACAATGGAAACATTCTCAATGTGGCTTCCAATGGGAAACATATGGACATAATGCTAGAGAGGTTGTAACCTTTCTAGAGGAACTTGCATATCAAGGGTACATGGGTGAGGAAACCACAATGGCTAAAGTAGGAGGAGTTTTGGAGCTTGACACAATTAAAATGCTAAATGCAAAGGTAGATGCTCTCATTAATTTGGTTAGCAAATTTCAAGTTAATTCATTGGAATGTGCTAATGTTGTTTATGAGACTTGTGGAGGACATCATTCATATTCTCAATTCAATATGAGTGCTAACAAGGACGCGAATTATGTCCAAGGTGGTTACAACCCAAGATTGGGACTCAACTTAAATTCATATAACCCCCAATGGAGAAACCACCCTGGATTCTCATGGTCAAACCTGTCCTCCCAATTAAACCCCCAAATCAACTCAAACACCAAACCCCAAAACCCACCTAGATTTTCCATTAGGCAACAATCATTCAACCCCAACCAATATAAACCCAATCTTGAGAATCTTATTGAGCAGTTTGTTAATCAACAAATAACCATCAACAAATAAAATAGGGAGCAACTTAAACAATTATCTTCTAAGCTTGAACAAATTGCTGCTCATAACTGCATCCTTGAAACACAAATTGCCCAACAAGCCTCTTCCTTAAATACTAAACCCTTAAGGAAGCTTCCTTGACAACTAGAGTATGCTCAAAAGGAGACTTGCCAAGCAATTACTTTAACAAGTAGTAAGGAGATTGAAGGGAGTGCTAGTAAGAAAAAAATAATTGTGGTTGATGATGATAAGGTAGGGGTTGATGATCATGGGAAATAATAAAAACATGAGTGTTCACCAGGACGAATATGGTGTATTATTTGTGTTCTCGATCATATAAGATTGCATTGCTTGCAGTATGTGGAGGATCTTATGCATCAGGATTTGATGTTCCTGGTGATGTTATGTCTTGCCAGAAACCACCAGGTGGACTGAGAGCTATTTGACAAGTTGAAGCTACTACAATTAACGCCACCACTAAAAGTCCATCAGTGGTGTTCTTTAGATATTCACCACATAAATCCTTGTATGCTCTCTGATTCTAGTCTTCTATATTCATTCTTGATCACCAAATTAATACTCTAAACTTGACTTCTATTGCTTATTATTGGAGTAGCCATTCTTTCCTTCTTTCTTTTATTGTGCGAATATTGCTTCAGATGGCCATTTTCAAAGCTTCAAGGAAGTTTGTGGGAAACTTAAATCTAGATTATATAACCTATAGATTTATTATTTACCATGATGAACTAATGAGCTTTTTTATCATGTTTATTGAAAGAAGACAAAAATAGAAATGCTCTATTAATCTATTATTTTGTCTCTATCAATAGAAAATACCAAGAAGATAAAGATTATGTCTGACTAACAACACAATAAACCCTTGCTGAGCTATATTAAGTCCCAGACACATTTGTAGGAGAGCCATATAGGCCTAGTGCTACTAGGTGAAAGTATTGCAAGCTTATGTTTTAACCTAAGTAGCATGCTACACTTGGAATCCCTCTTGACAAGGCTCAAATTGAGTGAAACAATAAAAAATAAAAACATCTAGAGTCTTGTAATTTTAAATGGACTACTTCAAAATACCAGTCTTGGCTCCTACATTTAACTTTTCTTTAATTTTATAGTATGTATATAGTTCAATGCAGAGTTAATTTTTTATGTGCCATTTTGGTGCACCTCATCAAATCCTATTGAGTTTTTTTAATATCTCATCAGAAAAGTTAGGTTCTAATTACAATTTGACTTAAAATGATTAATGGAACCTATGTATTATGATTCATGAATTTATGACAATGAAATTTAATCCATTGATACTAGAGACATCTTTACAACAGTGAGATCTTAAGTTGAACTCGTGGCAAGCTACATATTGAATCAACTCTAGCTTAAACAATTAATAGTTTTCTTTTAAATTAAGAAAAGACTAAGGGAACCACAATATCATAAACTATTCTTGATGTGGAACATATTGCTATTCAATTTATGGATGCATTCGAAAGGAGGGGAGTGCACAGTTGAGTTTTTAAAAGCTCTAACTTTTAGGTTTGATTGAACAACAAGGGCCCATAATATATCAAAATAAAGTTGATTTAGAGACCTATATTTATTATAAGACTTACTTGTAATGGGTCTTGTTTCAGGCCCAAAATGTATCGTTTAGAGCCTCAAAATTAGCTTTGAAGTGTATGTTCATTTTATTTGTGTTTTTTTTTTGTCTTTTTTCCTTTTTCAGTTAGGATTTTTTCTTAAACAATATTTATTTATCTTTTTCAATTGTTGGAGATAGTTTTTGTTGGATTGAAATTGAATTTCTATTTTCTTCCCACTTTTTTGTGTTCATTTATGAATCAATGAATTTTAGGATGCATATTTCCTAGTATTATTTATAATCAATATGTTGTAGAAGATTAATTTCTAGCATTCGTGTGTGAATCAACAAATTTCAATAGTTAACCCTATTTTCTAAGCTTCTGCTACATCAATTCTTATCAACAAGTAGCTCTATAGATTATGTTATATCTGTTTTTACTGCAGGTGCAGCAAGAATTATTTTCTCAAAACTATATGTGCTGGTGTAAAAGGTATATACCAAGAATAAGGAAAAGCAAATTCACAATAGTCATAAGGAAAAAAGAGAAACATCTTGTTTTTAATGATACAATGATAAATAAGTTCACACTTGAAGACACCTTTCAATCTTTTATAATGAATTCAATTAAATTGCTAAATTTACTTCCTTACAAATTTCTACTAATAGGAACTGAAATTAATATGATAACAAAAATAAGGAAAGGTGTAATTGACATGGTGAAAACACAAAATGCCATGTTTTCTATAACTAGTAATGATGCCATAATTAAAAACACTAAAAACATTGCTACAGTTATAAAAGTGACCAATCATAATGCGGTCCATTTGGTAGGGCTATGCCTAGTGTGTGATGAAAATAGCAGAAGTGAAAAAAGAGTAAGAGATAACATTAAGACTAACTCAAGAAAGAGCAAAACCAAACTATCTGAATAAGACATCATAATTTTATTCAAGTTAGTGTGTTGTATGGCCGTTGTTGTATTGGCAATTGAGTAACAGTGTCACTTTTGGAATGTAGTTTTAGCATGAGTATATTGACAACACCCTGAACACTAAATCCTGTAAAAAGTGATCCCATCACAAAAAGCCCACTCATTATACTTTTCAACTCTTAATGTTGTTCAACACTTTCACTCAACCTTATGCCACTAGCAGCTAAAAATATACCTTGTATTTCTGTATTTTTTTTTTGTTATGGGGACTAACCACTAGAAGATCTAAAGTTGTAAACCCATATGAGTTAATAGCATTCCTATCCAACATACCTTCCCTATTCGAGATCTCAATTATCTGCAGGCGAATTACAGTCATCATTAATAAAGTGCTTGCAAAGGGTAATACTTAAATCATGAATATGAAAATGGTGAAAGGAAAAAATTATAGGTAGGTTTGAAAGAATGGTCTAACAAGGGAGAATAAGATTCGAATCCTGCTATAGTCAATTTATAAAATTAATGATAATTATATAGGTTTAGAGAATTTATTATCATTTAATTTAAAAGAGATGATTGTTTATTTAACCTACATATTAATAAACAAATTATATATTATGTGTCAACCTAAAATATATTGCGTGTGTTCTCACATGAACAAGTAACAACTTTATGAATGTTTTATTGATCACTTTAAAGATTTGTACTTGGCGTTGTTTATAAAGTGAGGCCAAATGCAACATGGTATTACCATCTCTATCAGCCAACTTCAGTATAGCTTGGGTATAGGGTTTATGATGAAATAACATGGAAAATGACAAGAGAAAATAAAGAAAAGAGAAAAGAGAAAAATGGACATAGAGATTTAATGAGGTTGGGCAATGTGCCTACGTCCTCAAGAGTGAGTGGCTAAGGTTTTCTTATTATTTAGAACACCTCCTAGGGTTACAAATACCTGCTCTATATATAATAGAATAGGTATGGTACATATTACAAACTCACCCATGTACCATACCACCAAGCATTGCCCCTGCACCCCTAACCTATATAATTGTAACCCCACAATTAAACTACTACTACATGTGAGCCATACATAACAATCTCCATCTTGGCAAATATCAAACCCCTTAGGAGATAGAAATCCTAAAATTTCTCTCCTACAAAATGGGTTAGGGGAACATGCTTCTTTAGCATCTAGCAACATTCAATAAGCCCAAGCAATGCTTGAACTTGTCATTGGTAACTAGTTTTGTCAACATATCAGTTGCATTCTTAAAAGTGTGAATCTTTTGTAGCAATATTTATTCAAATGTAATTAACTCTCTAATGTTGTGAAACCTTATACAATATGCTTTTTCCTAGCATGATACACTTGATTCTTTGACAAATAAATGGCACTCTGACTATCACAATGCAACAGAATTCCACCTTGCTCAATACCAATTCCTTTACCAGTCCTGTAAGCCATAATACTTCCTTAGTAGCTTATATTACTGCCATATACTCTGCTCTAGTTATAGATAATGCCACTATAGAATGAATTGTGGATTTCTATCAAATAGGTCCCCTTGTAAGAGTAAAACACATATAGTGTTGTAGATCTCCTATCATCTATATCACCAGCATAATCTGAATCCACATATCCTATAATTAAAGGATCACCATACTAACCACTAAACATGATGCCATGACCTATTATGCCCCTTACATATCTATATCCATTTAATTCCTTTCTAATGTTGTCTACCTAGTTTTGACATAAACTTGTTGACTTGACTAATAGCATGAGCCAAATCAGGTCTGGTATAAACCATTGTATACATCAAGCAGCCAATTGTGTTCACATATGGTACCTTTTCCATGTCTTCAATTTCTCTATCTAACTTTGGGTACTGATCTAAGGAAAGCCTAAAATGACTCGCCAATGGAGCACTCACTGGTTTAGCACTACTCATCCCAAATCTATTCAACACCTTCTCAATATAGTTAGCCCCTATCCATGTGAATCTCTATTCCAAGGATTTCCTTTGCAACACCTAAATCCTTTATGTCAAAATCTTTCCTTAACAATGCTTTTAACTCAATAACATCATGCCAACTCTTAGCAGTAATAACCATATCATCAATATACAATAATAGAAAAATGAAAGAACCATCATCAAGGTTCTTAACATAAACACAACAACCATACTCATAGTATTTGTAATATGCACTAGGTCAATCATGTATGACCATAATTTGACTTTATCATTTTATTAATAAAGAGGCATTTTCATATCATTTTCTATTGTGATAATTACTTGAATATTCAATTCTTCCTAAGGTCATCAAGTATGTGACTTGATAGTAAAACTCTTAGATTAAATAAGTAACCTTAGATTAAATATGAGTTATATTCAAATTATCCCTAGTCATTATATTGTATAAAGGCTAGTATGGTGTTGATTGATAATTATGTTTTACTAATCATAAATATAAGATATTAAGTCAACTCACATGTACTTATTTCAGAAATAATGTGCTGGATTGAACTGTTATGAGAATACTACATAGATAATTGTCATAAGTAATTCTTATCACAATAATATTGATTTAATCCTCTAACCTTGAAATCACTATAGATTTCTACATAACTATTTTGTATTTTGACATAATCGACCATTATATTTAACTGGATGATAAAATAGATTATTATTGGATATAAAATAAGTTATGTAAGGAATGTGAGTAATTGAGAAGGAATTTGTCCCTTATTTAATCTGAGTAAGATATTTATGGGCCCCTTAATGAGATAGACTAAGGAAAATGCATGGCCACACTAAAGGGAATTGATAAAGAGTTATCTTTCTCAATCCTGTTGAAATCAAGAAATAATATAATTGAATTATATAAGGATGACAAAAACTATGCCTTATGTGACAAAACGACTATAATATTCATTATAAATTAGGTTATATTGGATTATTGACCTTCACGTGACTTGGTTAGTCATAATGTCTTGCTTAAATAGGTATATCAGGCCCACTACTAATGTCATATGAACCTACAGGGTCATACACTTAGAATAAGCTCAAAATGAATATGGGTTCACCAAGCCTAATAAAGCTCTATGGAAATAAATAAATAAATAAATAAATAAATAAATATATATATATATATATATATATATATATGTTTTTTATTTAAGGTAATGGTTATCATATATAAATAGGAAACTATAAAAAATTAAGTGGAATATGCCAACAATGTTTTGCTAAATAAGAAATTACCAAAAATTCATTTTGGCAAATAAAACCCTAATAAAAAAGTCTATGAATATGACATATTCTGTAGGGTTTTACATACCTTTCATTCTGCCACCTAAATTCATTTTCTCTCCCTTTGAGAAAATAAAAACAATGAGTTTTTAGTTCTTGAGTTATAAGACAATAAAGAAAAAGGTGCTAGCGCACACGTGTGTTTTGATTCAAGTGCTATTTGTATGGATACTTATGGATGATGAATCCATTTGGAGACATCTTCATCTGACCTAGATAATCAGAAGCTCAAGATAGAGTGTCACTTGAGTGAACTCCCTCTCTACCTTTTAGCAATCTTTCCTGTTCATGTATTTGTAGTAAGGTTTTTGGAAACCCTATATTAATTGATTAATCAAATTACATGGATCGTGGTTCAAGTTTGTGATTAAATTTTTAAATTTTCACTGTTGTTGAATCATACAACCCATAACACAATGCTTATAGCCAATTTGAATCATGTAGGAATCAAATCTCTTATATGACAACCTTGGAGACTGCTTCAACCCATACAATAATCTTTTCAATTTGCACACCAAATGTTTTTGGCTAGGTTGGGTGAACCCCTTTGGCTGCTCTATATAAATATGCTCCTCTAGGTCATTATAAAGAAATGATGTCTTCACATCCATTTGCTCCAAGTGCATATCCTAACTAGCTACCAAGAAGAACACTGCCCTGATGGAAGTCTAACCACGAGAGAGAATATCTCATCATAGTCAATCCACTTATGTTGTGAGTGCCCTTTTGCCTTTAGCCAAGCCTTAAACTTTTCCCCTTCTTTTTCTAATATTACTGGCTTCTTCTTATACACCCATTTGCACCCTATAGCCTTCTCTCCCTCAAGTAGATGAGCAAGCTCCCATGCTTGATTTTTGTGCAAAGATTCCATCTCCTCTAACATAGCACCCATCCATCTATCTTTTTCCTCACTAAGCATAGCTTCCTATAAAGTTATTGGATCTCCAATATTAACAAGGAGAGCAAAATAAGCTAATTCTTCACACCTAAATCTATTACGATGCTTTATTTTGTGTCGCTCTCTATCTCTAACTAGAATGTAGTGTTGTTCTTAACTTGAAGTGGAGCTTAAAGGTCTTGAACTAGAATTTTCAGCCCTTTCATTTTCTAGGACTTGTAGTTCTAAGTTCACTTGTACTATCTCTGAACTAGAACCACTTCCATCACCTTTTGGCACATTACTTTAATTTTTCTATTGTAACATAGATTGCTCATCAATACTGTATCCCTGCTAATCAACACCTTCGTTGAGAAAAGATTCTAAAACTTAGACCCTTTTACACCTTTCATATAGCCTAGGAAGATGCACTTCTTAGACTTTGCATTAAGTTTAGACCTCTCATCACTAAATATATACACATAAGTAGGACAACCAAAAATCTTTAAAGTACCAAGATCAACTAGTTTATCTATCCATACCTCTTTTGCAACCTTCCCACCCAATGATGCCCATGGTGATATGTTTATGAGGCAGCACAATATACTCATAGCTTCTGCCTAAAAACTCTTAGGTAGCCTTGCATTCAATCTTAACCACTTTGCCCTTTTAGTAATGGATCTATTCATCCTTTTTGCCATACTATTTTGTTGTGGTGTCTTACAAACTAAAAAGTGCCTCTGAATACCATGCTCCTTACAAAATTTCTAAAACTGTGAATCTGTGTATTCCATCCCATTATATGATCTCAAATATTTGATTTTTCTCCCTGCCTAGTTCTCCACTTTTGTTTTCCACTGCTTAAACTTAGCGAAGACCTCATATTTCTATTTCAAATAATACACCCAAACTTTTTCTAGAAAAATCATTAGTAAAAGTGATAAAGTATTAAGACTCACCTAATGGCAATTCTCTAGTAGGCCCCCATACATTAAAATGCACATAATCAAGAATTCCCTTTATTTTATACTGACCAGCCATGAATCTAACTCTAGACTATTTTCTAAGCATACAATATTTATGGAATTCTAATTTATAGCTTATAACATCCATTAATAGACCTTGTTTGTACAATTCAATCACCCCATGCTCACTAAGGTGACCTAGATACATGTGCCATAGTTTTGTATTATCATCTTCTAACATAACTAATGCAACTCCACCTACAATAATATTTCATAATAGTTTATAAATATTCCATGTTGTTTGTTTCCCTTTCATTATAATTAATATACCCTTAGTTACTCTTATGTTTTACCTATCATCATCATATATATATTAAAAACCATTAGCATGTAATGAGCCTAGGGAGAATAAATTCTTTCTCAAGTCTAGTATATGCCTAACATCATATAAAGTCCTAATAATACCATTATACATCTGAACTTTAATTATTCATATAGCAGCAATAACAAAAGGTTTATCATCACCTAAACAGACAACACCAAAGAAACCTAACCTGTATGATATGAACCACTACTCATTGGTGTCATGTGATAAAATGCTACTGAATCAAGAATCCAATAATCCATGAACTTATTTTTTGTAATTGATAGTATATCCCAATCTCTAAAATTTGAATCATCATCCTGAACCACATTTGTAAACTTTGATGAGTCATTATTCTTTTTTTCATTATTATGCCCCTTTTTTCTTAGATAGTCTTTCCTCATATCCCTATACTCCTTACACTTAAATCACTGAATTGCTTTGCTACTTTTGGATTTCAACTTAGACTTCCCCCTTGTAGAACCTTCTTTACCTTGTCTCCTACCATGATCTAGATTAATCTTCATATAAATCCTTCACCATGAGATTCTTCACTTGCATTTTGTTTGTATTGGGTAAGAGCCAATAATGCTATAGTAATCTCCTTTAGGCTAATGGACTATTTTTCATATGTAAGGGTAGTCACCAAGTGTTTATAAAATGGTGGTAAAGAACACAATAGTATAAATTGCTTTGTCCTTGTCCTTAATCTTCACATCAACCCTAACCAAATTTATGATTATTTAATTGAAGACATTAATATGTTATGCCAAATTCAAACCCTAGTGGATCTTTAGCTCGTATAGTCATTGCTTAAGATACAGCTTGTTTGTAAGTGATTTTGACATATATTGATTCTTTAAATTTTGCCATACATTACTTAGAGATTTAATGTCCATAACTTAGTACATAATTTCATCTGCCAAGCGTAACTAGATGGCACTTATTGCTCGCTATTGTAATTCCTCCCAATTAAGATCATCCATGCCATTTTGTTTCTTTACTCGCAACACCTTCAAAATCCCTTACTGCACTAACAAATCCTGTACTCATGTCTACCATAATATGAAGTTATCGGTTACATTGAATTTCCCCACTTCAAATTTTGCTCCAAAATTTAAAGCCATCATAACTACTTTAATACTAGTTGTTGCAAAATAACATAATGTAGAGAAAAGAAAGAAAACATAAAAGAGAAAAATGGACACAAAGATTTAATGAGGTTCGACAATGTGCCTACGACCTTAGGAGTGAGTGGTTAGGGTTTTCTTATTATTTAGAACACCTTATATGGTCACAAGTAAAAGCTCTATATATAATAGAATAGGTATTATACATATTACAAAATCACCCTTGTACCATACCATGGGGCATTGCCTCCGCACCCAAAACCCATCTAACCGTAACCCCATAATTAAACTGCTGCTATATAGGAGCCATACACAATAGGGTCCTTCAAGTAGAGATAAGAACAATGCAACTAATACTTTTACTTTATTCTTTATAGCCATGTGAAATATGAAATAACTCTCATATATTCATTGATATAATGGAAAATTATATATCTTCTCAATTTAATTACAACAATGTGAGTATATCAAGTTCTTAAACAAGATAACTAATACATGAATATTATCTTTATCACCCTCCCACCAGTTGAACACCGAGAGTGATGATGTTCAAGTTAGTTTGTAGTAGTTGAAATCATTGTCTAGCAATCTGGCTTGGTTAGCCAATCTACAATCCGATCATCAAATAATCTATTCATCGATTTTAAGGTGTTTAAAACTAAAGTGAAATGCTGGTATAGTTATCAAATAAGTGGTAGATAGATTACCACATAAGAGTTGAGGAGGCATCTACTTTATGTATCCAAGTTCTTATATAATTGATTGTAGCCATATTATATCTTGAATAGAAGTTGCTAAGGCTCTATACTCTACTTCTGTTGATAAGTAAGCAATATAATGCTATTTCCTTGAGCTCTAGAAAATGAGATTGGGTCCGACATAGATGGCATATCCAGTGGTCTATTTACTATCATCGACTGAGTTGGCCTAATCAAAGTCATTGTATGCTGAAATTTGAATAGACTGAGACTTATGTATAAATAGTCCTTGATTAATGGTAGCTTAAAGGTAGTAAAGAATTTGTTTTACTGCTATCTACTGGTCCTTTATTAGGGAATGCAGAAATTGAGCCACTTTATTAAAAGAAAAATAAATATTTGGTGTTATAAAAGATAGAAATTGCAAGCTACCGATAATGCTATGGTATTGGGTAGCATTAGTCATTATCATTCCTTTACACATTGATAGTGGATTATTGGAGCAAGAAGGAGGATATATGCCATTTGTTGTTGCCATATTTCCCTTGGATAGGAGTGCAATAATGTATTTGGACTAAATGAGAATAGTCCATTATTGATGAACTTTGATTATATGCTGAGAAAGTGATGAATGACTCTAAGATACTTTAGTGCAAATGTGCACCAAGTTTTTGAATTACATGAGATGTGAAAGCTGAAGATGAGTTGGTGAGGACAATGTCATCAAAGTAGATAAAATAAAAGGTAGAGATGCCATGAGAAATGTAAAAGTATAAAGATCTATCTATTTTAGAACCTTTGAACTCAAGATTTTGTAAAGCTTGAGTTAGACATTTGTACCATTGAACTAAAGCTTGCTTTAAGCCATAAAGAGACTATTTCAATTTGCATAAATGATGAGGATATTAAAGATGAGTAAAACTTGGTGGTTTGATGCATATATATATATATATATATATATATATATACATATGTCTTTATTAATGGTGCCATGAAGGAATGCATTTGGAACATGTAATTATTAATCTCCTAATTATTTCCAAGAGTTAAAGATAGAATGAGCCAAATGGTACATGGTTTGACTACTAGATTGTATTTGTGATGGAAATTGATTCTTAGTCATTAGTGTTAGCCCTTTGCTACAAGGCATGCTTTGTAGTAATCAAGTTTGCCCTTAGGAGTGTACTTTATTTTATAAACCCATTTTATAGCTGATAACATTATGTTATTCTTAGAATGGTACAAAGTCCCAGGTTTTATTGGCTACAAGAGCATTGAATTTAACTTTGATTACTTTTCTCAAGTGAAATGATTTAACTGCTTGTTTGTAGGTGGTGGGTTCAATTAGAGCTGTGGTTATAGGTTTAGGTGGAGATGTTTTGGTGAGGATTTGTTTTAGGTTTCAAGTTACTCGTTTGTGATATGGTGATTATATAATGTTGGCAAGTTTGATTAATGGTAGAGTTGGTTGGTTGATTTAAAGAGTAGGAGGTAGGGTCAATGATTAAATGGATGCTAGGACTATTTAAATGTTGTGTTAATTATTTCATAGTTAGTGTTGGATTAGAACTTGTCATTATGTTTTTTAGAATACTATAATGAGAAGGGGATGTCAGGTTTGGTGTGTTATTGATGATAAAGGAGGTGCTGTTAGTAGGTGTAATTGGATTATATTTAAGAAGTTATAGTGGTATGATAGGAATGACAGTTATTATGGTAGAAGTTATAGTCATTTGTGAACTATAAGTGCTCTCATCTTGAAAAGGAAACACTTGTTCAGAAAAAAGAACATGTCGTGAGACAATGATTTTAGGGATAAATACAATTTTGATCCCTATGGTTTCACCTTGGTAAAATCAGTTCTATGGTTGTATTTTGACAATTTAGTACCTACGTTCCATATTTTTTTACACTTTACTACCCTTTTAACAAATATTGTTTAAAATATGTGATTTAATGTAAAACTAATATGGATTTTTAATACTAAGATCTTATACTGAGTGACATATTATTCAACTAACTACAATAAATTAAAAAATAATAAATTTTAAATGTATTTTTAATTTTATTATGAATAAAAAGAAATAATTTTAAAAATAAATTTACAATATATTTAAAAATAAACAATTGCATAAATTGATCATAAATCATATAAAAAAAAGATTTATCATTGAACGAGGTGCTAATTTGTGTTTGGAGTAGAGGTGTAACCATAGGTAACATAAGTAGCCAAAAATTCATTGAGAATGGCATTTTGGTAAAGTTTGGAATAGCTTATGATGTGGAGTTGTGTTTTAGAGGGTTAGGTTGGGTAAATAGTTAATGAGGTATATGGTTATCTCAAATGCAAGAGTCAAATATTTTAATGGGATAGATGAGTGATTTTGCAAAGATAAACCCATTTCAATTATGTGTCAATGTTTGCGCTTAGTGAAAACATTTTGTTTAGGTGTGTATAGGCAAGAGCTATGGTGTGTAATTCCATTTTTAGTTATGTATTTAGTAAAGCTTTGATATTCACCTCCTTGGTATGCTTGAAAAATTTTAATGGAATGATTAAAAATTTTTTCCATAACATAGAAAATTTTGATAAATGCACTCAAGACTGTAGATTTATATATGAGAAAATATATCGAAGAATATTTACTATAAAGATCATAGAAGAGCACATAATATCTTTTCCCGTAATGAGAGGGCACAAGGGAGGGTCCACACAAATCAAAACAAATGAGTTATAATGGATTAGATGCTTTGAAGGTACATAGAGAAAATGGAAAATGATGACTTTTACTGATTAAGCAAGCATGACATAAAGAACATTCATTATTTGTGATATTGAAAAAATTTGTCTAGTAGTCTTAAAGGCGGTATGTGCTAATTGAGCATGCCATGTCAAAAGAAACAAAGAAGAGCTTGTTTTGATGGTAAAGGAACATGAGTCACGTCGAAAGAGTATAGTCCATTTTTATTCTCATATGTAAGCACCAAATTCCTCATGGGGATATCCTTGATTTCATAATAAGAAGGAAAATATATTAGTGATATGCACTAGGTCAATAATGTATGACCGTATTTTGACTTTATCATTTTATTTAATAAAGAGGCATTTTTCAATTTCATTTTGTGTTATGATAATTACTTAGATAGTTAATTCTTACTAAGGTCATCAAGTATGTGACTTGATAGTAAAACCCTTAGATTAAATATGAGTTCTATTCAAATTATCCCTAGTCATAACAATGTATTATGGCCAGTATGGTGTTGATTGATTATTATGTTTTACTAATCATCAATATGAGATATTAAGTCAACTCATATGTACTTATTTAAGAAATAAAGTGCTAGAATGAACCAATATGAGAATACTACATAAATAATTTTCATAAGTAATTCTCATCATAGTAATATTGGCTTAGCCCTCTGACCTTGAAATCACTATGGATTTCTACATAACTATTTTATATTTTGACATAATCTTGCATTATCTTTACCTGGATGATAAAATAGGTTGTTGTTGGGTATAAAATGAGTTGTGTGAGAAATGTGAGTGATTGAATCTACTTAGTTGTCATTCTCAATCTACTTAGTATAAATAGTTGTCATTCTCAATCTACTTAGAATTAAGAAATTATATGATTGAATTCTATAAGGATGGCATAATCTTTAACTTATATTCAATCAAGATATCATGTGACAAAGGGACTAGAATAGTAACTGTATATTAGGTTATGTCAGATTATTGACTTCACATTACTTGGGTAGTCATAATGTCTTGCTAGAGGCCACTTATGACTTATAGGCTTAAATAAAGATTTAAGGCCCCCTACCAACAACATGTGAACTTACAGGGTCACACGCTTTGAACAAGTCCAAAATAAATATGGGTTTAACAAGCCCAAATAAGCTCTTTGGAAATAAATAAATAAAATATTTATTTATTTATTTAAGGTAAAAGTTATCTTAAATAAATAGAATATTATTTATAGTTTTATTTTAAATAAAATCATAATAAGAATAAGTGAGAAATTACCAAAAGGCTTTTTGGTAAATGAAACCCTAATTTAAATGTCTATAAATATGTTATATTCTCTAGGGTTTTATACACTCTCATTATTCTGCCACCAAATTCATTTTCTCTCTTTTAGAAAATAAAACACATAGTTCTTTTTAATTCTTGATTTATGAGAAATCAAAAGAAGGTGCTAGCACATAAATATTCATTTTCAAAATCAAGGGTTGTTTGTGTGGACACTTGTGGACGACGAATTCTTTTGGAGACATCTTAAATATGAACTACTAAATTAAAAGCTTAAGGCAGGGTGTCACTAGAGTGAACCTTCTCTCTTCCTTCCAAAATTCTTGCCTCTTTTACGTTTGTGGCAAGAAAATGAAAACCATAGATTTAATTAATTAATAGAATTACTTGGATATGGGTTCGGGTTTGTGATTCAAATTTTATTTTTTCGCTGCATATGGAATCTCGAAACCTAATAAAAAATTCAATAGAAACTTGGTTAGTGTTTGTAAATGTAGATATTTAAAGTATGTTATTGCGAATGCTTGGAACATGAAGAATATTGTCAAGGGAAAAATAAGAATTATGTGTGTGATAGGACTAGAAGCTAATGTGGAGAATTGAAAAGGTTTTACCATTGCTGATTATAATGTTTTTCAGGCCTTGATATTCTTTCTTAATACTCAAATTATCAATGTTAAGTGTTAGGTGATGAGTAGCACTAGAGCCCATGATCCACTGTTGTGATGGAGGAGAATTAAAGGAGGCTAAATTTGTGGATGGGTTGGAGGGGTTGAAATAGTTATTTAACGTTGAATTTGAGTGAAGAATAATTTTTCGCAAAGTGACCAATTCCTTGACAATTATAGTAGTGTATAGAAGCAACTGGTTGTATATTGGAACTCATAGAGGATGGGTTAAAAAATGACCAGATGAATCAGAGGAGAGATCTTTAGTATAGTGGTTTAGATGCAAAGTTGTGTTGTATTTTGAGCCTCTACCATGTCCTTGATATGAGCGACTATCGTATCCTCTCGTGGAAACTTGTGTGAAGAATGGAGATGGGGTTGGTAGAATAAGCTCATTTTGCTTAGCTTCATTGATCAAGCTTATTTCTTCACTAATAAGTAGGTCATATAAGTCATCAAAGGTGACTATGTCTATCCTATTCTCAAGAGAGTGAATGAAAGGGTGCTAATATGTTCCAAGCTAATAGTAATAACATAAATTAAATCATCATCGTTGACCAAATTTCGTAAAGCACTTACTTGATTGGCCATTGTTTTAGATCATTATATGTATGTTGAAATGGACTCAATTATGTCCTTTCATAGCTTAAAAAAATGCAAATTTTATGGTTCGAATTTGTGCCTTGGAACCAAATGCACAAGCTTGAGCTAATTTATCCTAAGCATCTTTGGCAGTTGTTGTACCAACTATTTATGGAATGAAGCTCTTAGTGTTTGAGCCTATGATCTAACTCAATACTAATTGATCTTATTGAAACCACATCTCAAATTATGGACTGATATAATTATCTTTTATTATTTGTAGAGGAGCCTATAAGCAATGTTTCACTCTCGTAACCATACAAATTCATTAAGTAATATAGAATAAGTGAAAGTCGATCCCATCAAGATTAAATACCTAGAATAAGTAAGTAATATATATTGCATTTTTGGATCTATGTAAGATTGTTTCACTGGTTTGTCAAGATAGTTATGCTCGGGGGAGCAAACATGTCATGATTGCTTAGGTAGGTCATGATGGACAAAAAACCAATATGGCCTAACAGTGGCACCTGGTGGGGGTGGATCAATGATTTAAGAGCATTATTTTGCCAACAACTAAAAATATATCTTTATTTTTTTATATGTGTGGTTATGGTGACTAACCACTATAAGATCCAAAGCTATAAACCTAGATGAGTTGGCAGTTATGGACACCCAATTTCAGGATATTGAGTTATGGATGTGACAAAAGACTCCAATAATGAAAATTTCATGAATAGGTCTTTAATATTTAAACTTCGAAACATCAAGGGTCTAATTGCATTTAAAAAAAAAAGGATTTAATATGTTCATGGACTAAATTATAAAACTTAAATTCTTTTAAGGACCTTTTTATAATTAGAAAAAGTGGTCAAAATTATACTAATTTTGATCAGAATTGTGTAATTCTGATTAGAATTACACAATTCCAGTTGGAATTAGACTTCTTCCGCTAATTCTTGAATTTTCCAAATAAATTGAGTCCTAATTGGTATGAAATTCTCCTAAAATTATTTTGATAATGTTTTAAGGAAATAGAAGTCTTTTAGGAATTAACTTATAACTAGGGTTTGGAGACGTATCCCTATATAAAGAGTGTTTTGGCTCTAAAAATGGGAGAAAAAAAATTAGGAAAGGTAGAAAAGAAAAGAAAAAGGTAGAACGATAAAAAGAAAGAGGGAAAGAAAAAATGAGAAAAGGAAAAAAGAAAGAAAGGGAAAAATGAGAAGAAAAGAGAGGAAAATATTATCTTATTCTCAAAAAAAAAAAATCTTATTCTCTACAAATTCTTTTGCTTAAATAAAGATTTTAGGATAATTTTTGAAGAACAATATTGGAAGACCTATCAAGAATGGTGATTTTACAAAATTTGAGGAGCACTCCATTAAAATCATTCATAAGCATCATCTTCCCCTTATTTATTTTATTTATTTCTTTTTATTTATTTTTAATTTTGTTTTATTATTATTATAATTTATTCACTAATAATAATTTTTGTTCTTTTTTATGGTAATTATGGAGGACTAAACTCATGAGAAGTCTGTGAGATGCCATAGATAAGACCTTGTAAATTTAGTTTTTAGGTCTTTTTATTTTTTATTTAATTTCTTTATTTAATTTATATTTTTTAGGGTTGTATTAATTTTTTTTATTATTATTCTCAATAGATTATTGTAATAGCTCCAATAGTAAAAATAGTGGAATTATGTGTGTGTGATTGCATGTTTACTTTAATTAATTGGTTAGTAAAATTAGGGTTTCAATTGGGTAACTATTTATAATCAATGGAGGAAGTAGATTAACTTAAGTTGCATGTTAATGAAAATTAGGGTTTTGGAAGGAATTAATTTAATTAGTTATTTGATCTTTAATTTAATTGTTTTAATATGTTTTATTTGTTTTTGAGCTTGTTTATTTATTTTTATATGTTTTGGGCCTTAAGCCCATATTAGATTCTAATTCATTCATTTAAATTTAGTTTTTTTTTATTTTCAATTAATTAAAATTCATTTAGGCCCATAATTAATTCGATTTTTAGGTTAGAGATAACTTAGGCCCATTTAGTAAATTAGACATAGGTCACTTAATTTAATAAAATTAATTTAGACTTAGCCCATTTAAATTTAAGCCTTTTCATAACCTGTAGATTTCAGATCACCTTAGAATTAAAATATGTAGAATTACACCCACTAATGTAAATATCTCCATAATTTGTATATTTAGGCCCATTTTTTTTAATTAAAATAAAAAGACTTAGGTTCATTTAATTAAAGTTAAAAGGAATTAGGCCCATTAGTTTTTAGCTCACTTGTAAATTAAAACATGTAGATTTAGGTCATTCAATTAAAATCCATGTACATTAGACTAACTTAGGGATTATATGTTTGAATGAATGCATTATTTACTTGTATTTTCATGACTGGTTTGCCTTGGAGTTAATTGATAGAATAAGGGTTTATATGAAATTGCATGTAACTAGAGGATAAAATAGTAATTCATAAAGTAATTCTAAATGAACACGAGATTGAAAGAAGTTGATATTCCGTACCCAAAATCTCTTGGTTGTGGTATTAGCTTTCTTTTAGGGAATCGAGTAACACCTTTTTGATTTGTCCCAGTTATTACCTTGGGTGGTGACTCCTCATCTCCATGCCATGTCTTTGTGATAGTGGTTAGTGTGTTCTTTAGAGCCCTAAGCTTAAATAGTATTACGGTTGCTAAAATCTTGGACATGCAATAAACCTCGCCGTCTACAACAACATTCACGTCCAATATAACTTCTTCCTTAGTTATGACCTATCTAATTAACTGCAAGCCAATTCAAATCGATGTTAATAAGAATTTGAAAAAGGTAATACTTAATCCTAAATTATGAAAGGTACAATTATAGGAAGGTTTTAATTAAAAGAATATATTTTAATTAGCATGGAAGAAATACAAACTTTCATTTATCATGTATAAAGAGAGTGGTCTAGCAAGGGAGAATAGGATCAAGATTCACCTACGATCAAGTTATAAATTTCATTTTTATTTTATTTAAAAAAGATAATTATTGATTTATTCAATTAATTTTCATTTTATTTAAAAGAGAGAATCATCAATTTATAAAATTAATTTTCATATTGTTTGAAAGAGATGATTGCCAATTGAACTTCTATTTTTTTTTTAAGAAAGATCAACTTTACTAACTTAAATCTAGCAGTTGAACATCAAATAAGAATGAAGGAGCAACATCTCTCTATTGTTTAGGACTAGACATATGATTTGCTATTTCTAGTAAGAAGGTGAGCATACTAATTTTTTCATCTTTACACATGACTAAATGACAACATTATGAAGTCTTTTTAAACTTCTATATAATTATCTACTATTTGCCCAAAATAAGTGTAGTTTCATGTGGCCTATTGCATTGCTTAAAACATTAGTAAGGCATTTATTTCCATACATATGTTCTGGAGATTAAGATCCCTTAACCAGATTAATGCCTCTTAATAGCCAGTTGCCTCATCTAAAGTAGGATCGTCTATGCCATGCACCACTACATTCTAAGTTGCAACCAGCCTCCTAACATAGTCTCTAACTATGCATATAACCCCAGTACAACCTCTATCTTTAAATACTATAGTATCAATGCTACATTTCATTTGAGGAGGGGACCATTTCCCGTTATGAGACCCTATAAAGTCTACTTGAACAACATTTAAATGTTCCCAAGCCAACTGCCAATGAGAAAGAAACTCCTTAGCTTGACCAATTAATTATTCTTCCTTCATGAACTGATTATTCCATACAACCCCATTATGATGAGTCCATAAGTTCTAGGCCACAGGAAATAATAACTTATAATCACCTTTACCCAAAGAATTAAGATTTTATTTTTACCAATCACTGAGGGAAAAAAATGATCTCCACTAACTCTAATACCATAGTTAATCTTGGCATGTAAAATAGACTCCTCACTTTGTTAGCACACTGAGCAATAGTTTCTTACATCAATGTGCCTACAATAGAGTGTCTGCCTAATGGGGAGGCGATCATAGATCGAACACCATATAAAATTTTTTGCTTTTATTAGAACCCACATCCAAAAAGCACTGTCTTTAGAGGGGTCACTCTAGGACTCTCAACTAGTAATCCTATATCCACTCTTTACTGTGTAGATCCCTTTCCTATCCCATTTACTTGCCCAATAATTTTTAGTTCAATGAATGCTCAATGGAATTTTCAAGATCTGATCCACAACCCTTGTTGAGGACAAATGTTAAATCAACTCCACATTTCATGCTAGCCTTCCTTGGTGCATAAAAGATAATATAGGCTTCTTCTAAACCTAGAGCAATTAGAGAAGATATAATAGGATTATCCTTATTAATAAACCATGTATCTCTCCAAATGTTGGGCTTTTTGCCAACTTGTGGCATAAATTATAAAATTTTATAAATTTATGGTGCATTTCAAACAAATTACCATTTTGAAATAAAAAAATTACCAATTTGTGGTGATTTTTCTTGAGGTGGCATGTGAGTTGACTTTTGACTTTGACTCACATGCCAACTCAGCAAAAATGCCATAAATTGGTAATTTTTTTCTATTCCATTACAAAATGAAAATTTTTGTAAAAATATAAATAAAATTCTTAAGTTTTTACCATAAATTAGCAAAAAAAACCCCCTAATGTTAGTCATTAACCCAAAACTAGTTCTTTAGTCATATAGATACTCTGCAAAACATAGTAAGGATTGGCTCCCAACTTTAAACCTAGAAAGTCAGAAGATGAGTAATTTCTTGCTTTCATGACTATTGTTACTAAAGAGTTAGCATCAATAAGCAATTGTCACCCTTACTTCCCTAGCAGTGAAAGATTGAATTCATGCATTTTCTTGAATCCCAAGCCACCATTATCTTTTATAGCACACAATTTTTCCTATCTCAACCATTGGATACCTAATGCACTATTTTGACCTTAACCCCACCAAAAGGAGTTTATTATCCTCTTAAGATCAACACATACTTAAATTCAATGGAATCAAGGATACACTTAATGTGAAAGTAGGAATCAATTGAGCCATTAGTTTAACCAAGCTCCCCTTCCTTGCTCTTGAAAGTAATTTGGACTTCCAATCATGAATACTTTGGCACACCCTATCTTTCATAAAAGAGAAAACCTCAGGCTTATTGTGACCCATTAAAGATGGGAGGTCAAGGTATTTGCTACCCTCTTTAGATAAAGCCACTCTAAGCTTATTGTAGATTAAATATATAATTTTAAAGTGAGTATTTCTAAAAATTAATAAATTTTCCTAAAGCCTTCTTATAAGCATTTAGATAGTCTTATATTCTTCAACATTTTCTCTTATTCACTTTAAAGAAGAGAAGAAAATCATCTACAAATAGCAAATGCATAATCATAACAGTTGACTAGCAATCTTACACCCATGGATCATCCAACTATTAAAGAAATAGTGAAGCATAGAGGAGAAACCTTCTATATAGATAATAAATAGATATAGCAAAAGTGGATCTCTCCTTGGTGGAGTTCTCTTTATGAAATAATTGAGCCAATCTCTTTATTACTGATATAATGCAAATACACATAGTTATTTAGGCTAGTTAAGGTATATTTTCATTTAATTTCATCATGCTTTATGTGTTTGTTTAGTTATTGAATTAATTTTTTTTACTTATTTAATCATTAGGACTCATTATGTAAGTTTTAAGCATGATTTAAGGCTTAAATGTGCTTTAAAAGACACTTGGAGTTAATTGGAACAAGCTAAGAAGCAAAAGTAGTCAAGCTAGAATATAAGGAAAGGTGACGAGTCATCACCATATGTACGAGTCATCACTAAGAGTCTCTGTGATGAGTCGTCACACTCATTTATTACCAAAATGTTGCAACTTTTCCTAGTTTGAGCAGTTTTTTTATTTTGGCAATAACTCTATCTATAAACATTCAAATTAGGTGATTTAAGTTATTATGGAAAGATAATAAAATTTTCTACAACTTTTATAAAGGCATTTTCTAGAGATAAAGTCATTTGGATTGACAAAAATGCCCTTGAAATTATAGATTCTATAAAAGGGGGTGACCTTTGATGTCAATTGGTGCCTTTCCAATTTCAATCCTATTCTAGTCATTTCTAGCAATTTCCAAGTCCTATATATGCATCTTTTTTGCTTAAATGAAAATAGAAAAACAAGGAGAATATTAGAGAGAGATATATGAAAGAATATAGTGTTTTAGAAATACTACTATCTTTTAGTTTTAAGAGTCAATATAAAAACACTTGAAGAAGAAAAAGCCAAGTGTAAGAGAAGATCATTCTAAGTATCAAGGATCCTTTAGAAGACATAGAAGGGAGTTTTACTTATTCAATTCTTTATCTTTTTTCCTTTCTTTCTATGTTGAGTTTGGTATTCTTTTGTTGCTTCTTAATCATGTGTCTAGGGTAAGTCTTTTGTATGGGAATTATAATGATGAATTAAATAAGAACTACATTTTTATCTTATATCCTTCATGATTTAATTTCAATTAGTGCTTATTTGTGTTATGTATGCTTGATCACCATATGTAACTTGTTAATCAAATTATCACCAATGAGAGTTGGGGTAATTTGGTGGAAAATGATTAAGATTACATAAGATTATAATTTTACTAGGAATTGTAAAGGGAATTCATCTTAAGGGAGACATAATTAGTATAATATACTTTATGGTTTTCTTTTATCTCTATAATACAATGAGAGTGCTTGTAGACTCTAAAAGGAAATACCTTTAATCAATAATAATAGTTGCTTTTAAAGACTATAGACAAATTTTTAATCAATATGTTTTATGATAACTATGTTTAAAGTTCTTGTTTGATTGCGATTTGTGATTCTCCTATAGATACATATATATATTATTTGTCTTATTATTTTAGTAATTAATTAGTGTTCATATTTCTTTATTTGTTTTAGTCATTATTACTATTATTCTGGTTTTATTTTACCTATCCATCTAAGTATCTATTCGGTTAATACAAGATTTACCCTGAGTCCTAAGTGTTCGACACCCTACTTGCTCTATACTAAGTCCTAAAGACTAGGGTATACAATTCCACCCACTTCAAAATTTGGCGCCATTGTCGAGGAACTTGGATATAATTTTTATTAACTTAGGATAGAGAAAGGTTATTTTAGGCATTATTTTTGTTTTATTTTGTTTCTTATTTTGTTTTTATATTTTTTACTTATTTTATATTTTGTTTTATTTGTTGTTATTTGTTAAGTTTAATTTGTTCAATTATGAATTTACATTTTTTATACTTACTGGAAGTGCTAGTGATAATAATTTGAACTTTGATGCTAAAATTAATTTAACTTTACATGCTTTATATAGGGAATAAAGGCAAAAAAGAGAGAATCAATCAAATTTGAATGATGTGGCTCAACCGAAAAGGAAAACTTTAGCCAATTTTGTAATGCCTGACATCTCGAGTAGTCTTGGAGGGATTGTGGCTCCGGCTATTACTAATAAAAATTGAGATCAAGCCAAATATCATCCAAATGTTGCAAAACAATCAATTTGGAGGTTTACAAGGAGAAGATCCCTATGCCAAAATATTAACTTTCCTTAATATGTGTGAAACTTTCAAGATTAATGATGTAACGGATGATGCATTCATGCTCAAACTCTTTCTATTTTCGATTAAGGATAAAGCACATATTTGGCTTGCTAGTTTGCCAAATGAATTAATCATAACATGGGACCAATTGAAGCAAGCATTTCTGCATAAATATTTTCCACCACATAGGATGGCCAAGTTTTGCAATGAGATCATTACTTTCAATCAAAATGGAAGTGAGATAATCTATTCAGCTTAGGAGGGATTTAAGGAACTCCAATGGCAATGTCCACATCATGGCTTTCCAGAATAGATGATTCGTCAAATTTTCTACAATGGGTTGATAGATGAAAATAGAAACATTATGAATGCAGCAGCCGATGGAAAATGGATGGATAAAATGGCTAGAGAAGCCATTACTTTGCTTAAAGAACTTGCATCACAAGGATACGTGGGTGATGAAACAACAATGGAAAAAGCAAAGGGAGTTTTGGAACCTAACACAATTAAAATGATGAATGCAAAGGTGGATGCTCTCACCAATTTGGTAAGTATAAATCAAATTAATTTTTTAGAAAGTACTAATGTTGTTTGTGAGTCTTGTGGAGGACCTCATTCATATTCTCAATGTACTTTAAGTACAAATGAGGATGTGAACTATGTGTAAAGTGGTTTTAACCAATGAATGGGGCTGAATTCCAACACTTATAACCTTCAGTGGAGGAACCCTCCTGGTTTCTCCTAGTCAAACCCATCCTCTTAATTAAACCCTGTATATAACCCAAACACCAAATCTTAAAACCCACTAGGATTTTCCATGAAACAACAAACCTTTAATCCTACCCCTCCTAAACATACTCTTGAAAATCTCATGGAGCAATTTGTTAACCAATAAATGTCCATAAATAAACAAAATTAGGAGCAATTTAAGAAGTTAAACTCTAAGCTTAAGTAGCTTGCTACTCATAACCGCATCCTTGAAACCCAAATTGCCCAATAAGCCTCTTCATCAAATACTAAACCTTTGGGAAAGCTTCTTGGCCAATTGGAGTATGTACAAAAAGAGTCTTTTAAAGCAATTACCTTGCATAGTGGTAAGGAGGTTGAAAAGGATCTCAATAAGAAAATAAGAGTGGTTGATGATGATGGGGTAGATATTGAGGAAGTGGATGTTAGAAGTAAAGATAATGATGAGTGTGTGAAGAAAGATAATAAGGAAGATGCCATACCATTGAAGAATGATGAACCAAGGGTAGATGTTAAAAACATACCTTTTCCTCAAAGGTTCATAAGGTATAACTTAGATAAGCAGTTTAAAAAATTCCTTGATTATCTTAAGGAAATCACTATCATTGTACCATTTATGGATGCCATTAGATACATGCCAGCTTAGGGTAAATTTTTGAAGGATATTATTAGCCATAAGAGCAAGCTTGAAGATTATGACATAGTATCTATTATTGAAGAATCCAAGGCTATGTACTCCAAGTCTCCACCAAAGCTTAAGGATCCATGTTCATTTACAGTTCCTTGTGCAATTGGAGGTACACATTTTGATAAAGCTTTATGTGATATTGGTGCTAGTATTAGCCTTATGCCTTACTCTATTTACAAAAGGCTCATTTTGGATGAGCTTAAGCCTACCAATATATGTCTTTCCATGGCAGACAAATTTTTCATATATCCACTTGGCATTCTAGAAAATGTGCTAACAAAAGTGGGGAAGTTTATAATACCAGCTAACTTTGTTGTGTTGAAAATGGAGGAAGATCTTAAGATTCCAATTTTGTTTGGAAGAACATTTTTATGACAGCAGGAGCAATTACTAACATGAAAAAGGGAAAGATAACATTAAAGGTGGATAATAAATGTACAAAATTTGATGTGTAGAAAATCATGAAGTCAACACCTATAGAAGTGGTAAGTAGAATTGATTCTATTGATGTTATTGATGAATGCATTGAAGAAGTAATTCATGAGTTTGTGAGGAATGATTTTATGCAAGAAGCTAATGAGCAAATTTTAGAGGTAACTCCATATCAACTTTCCCATAGGACATTAACATTTGAACCTTTAAGTAGAGAGCATGATCCAAAGGATACTACATCAAGTGAAGAAGTCAAGATGGAGCTCAAGCCCCTACCGTAAAATCTAAGATGTGCATTTCTTGACTCTAACCTTAAATTTCCCTTTGTTGTTAATTCATCTTTGATTAGTGATAATGTTGATGCCTTATATGATGAATTGCTTAATCATAAAAATGCCATTGGGTATTCTATAAATGATTTGAAGGGTATTGGTCCTAATGTATATATGCATAAGATACTTTTAGAGGACCACACTAAGCCTTCTATTGAAGGTTAAAGGAAGTTAAACCCCACTCTTAAGGAAGTGGTAAGAAAAGAGGTAACTAAGTTGCTTGATAATGGAATCATATATTCCATTAGTGATAGTATGTGGGTAAGCCCCGTTCAGGTTATACCAAAGAAGGTTGGCTTAACCATTATTAGGAATGAATCTAATGATCTCATACCTACTATAACTGTCACAGGATGGCATATGTGTATTGACTATAGGAAATTAAATAAAGCAACTAGGAAGGACCATTTCCCATTGCCTTTTATTGACCAAGTCCTTGAGAGACTAGCCCACTTTTTTATTTTTGTTATTTGGATGGATTAAGTTGTTTTTACCAAATTCCTATTCATCCCGAGGATCAATATAAAACCACCTTTACATGTCCATATGGTACTTTTGCTTTTCGGCATATGCCTTTTGGTTTATGTAATGCACCTGCAACTTTCCAAAGATGAATGTTTTCAATATTTAATGATTTGCTTGATAATTATGTAGAAGTTTTTATGGATGACTTCAGTGTTTATGGTACTAATTTTTCCAATTTTCTAGACAATTTATCTAAAGTTCTTGATAGGTGTATTGAGCATGGATTGGTCTTGAATTAGGAAAAATGTCACTTTATGGTATAAGAGGGAATTATTCTTGGTCATTCATTTTCTAAGAGGGGCATTGAAGTTGATAAAGCAAAGATCGAAATCATTGAAAATTTGCCACCTCCAAAGAGTGTTAAGGATATAAGAAGCTTCCTTGGGCATGCAAGTTTCTATCAAAGACTTCTCTAATATAGTAAAGCCATTGTGTAGGTTACTTGTTAAAGATGTTACTTTTGAGTTTGATGCTGCATGTCTTGAAGCATTTGCAACTTTGAAAAGAGCTCTTATTTTCGCACCCATTTTGCAACCACCTAATTGGGAGCAACCATTTGAAATAATGTGTGATGCTAGTAACTTTGTAGTGGGGGATGTGCTATGTCAAAGAAAGGAAGGCAAGCCTTATGTGATTTACTATGCTAGCAAACTACTTAATGATGCTCAAATCATCTACACTATAAAAAAAAGGAGTTGCTTGCTATTGTTTATGCATTTGACAAGTTTATAGCAAATCTTATGGGGCAAAAGGTGATTATTTATTCAAATCATGTTGCTCTTAAGTATCTTCTAAGCAAGAAGGATGCAAAACCTAGACTCCTACGATGGATTTTGATGCTTTAAAAGTTTGATTGGGAAGTGAGAGATAAGAAGGGAAGTGAGAACCTTATTGTAAACCTATCAAGGATTGATCAAGATGGACTCAAAAGGAATGATGATGGTGTGCCAATTAATGACACATTCCATGATGAACACTTACTAAGTGTGGTATCAAAGGAACTTCCATGGTATGCAAATATTGTAAATTATCTTATGCTTCTTTATGAGTCGGATTTTCGACAAAGAAAGAAATTTTTGTATGATGTTAAATTCTATTACTGGGAGGAGCCTTTGCTTTACAAGAGATGTGTCGATTAATCATTTGAAGATGCATTACTCAAGGTGAAGCTCAAGATGTTTTGAGACATTGTCATTCCTTGGATGTTGGATGACACTTTGGTGCAATAAAAATGGCATCTAAGGTACTACAATATGGTTTTTGGTGGCCAACTTTATTTAAAGATGCTAAAGAGTTTGTTCTTACATATGATAGATGTCAAAGAATGGATAATATCACTAGGAAATATGAGATTCCTTTAAAAGGAATCATTGAAGTTAAGCTCTTTGATGTTTAGGGTATAGATTTCATGGGTTCGTTTCCTAGTTCTTTAGGCTATAACTATATTCTGGTCATGGTGGATTATGTTTCAAAATTGGTGGAAGCATTGCCAACCATTACTAATGATGCTAAAGTGGTCAAGAGGATGCTTAAGAGAACTATTTATCCTAGGTTTGGTACTCTTAGGGCATTGATCAGTGATGGAGGTTCCCATTTTTGTAATCATGTGGTTGAGGCTCTCTTAAAGAAGTATGGAGTAACACACAAGGTTGCTACTCCATATCACCCTTAAATAAGTGGGCAGGTTGAGATTAGTAATAGAGAGATTAAGTGGATCCTAGAGAAAATAATGTCTTCTTCACTGAAGGATTGGGCATTAAAGCTTGATGATGCTTTATGGGCATATAGGACATCCTTTAAAACCCCAATTGAACTTACTCCTTACCAATTAGTTTAGGGGAAGTCATGTCATCTCCCTATTGAATTAGAGCATAAGGCATATTGGGTAACAAGGGCTTTGAATTCTAATTTGAAGAAGGTTGGTAGGAAGAGGTTACTTTAGCTTAATAAATTAGATAAGAATTAATGCTTACAAGAATGCAAAGTTATATAAAGAATGTACTAAGTTGTGGCATGATTTATCTAATAAGGATTTTCATCAAGGTGAACTTGTTCTCCTTTTTAATTCAAGACTTAGATTATTTATAGGAAAGTTGAAGTCATGATGGACGGGTCCATTTTAAATTGTCAAGGTTTATCCTCATGGCGCAGTTGATGTTACTAATGCAAAAGGGAAAATTTTCAAACTAAATAGACATTGTCTCAAGCCATACTTGATCAATGATATAATTGATCCAAGTTTCTCTATCTCTCTATCTACCCCTTAATTAAAGTATGGTAAGGTCAACCTATAGGATTTCAAAATTTAGCACGGTATGATTCACACATTTTTCTTTTATTTCATGATAATTACTTTCACTAATTCACCCATATTTCTTTAATTAGTATGTTTATTATTAGTATACATTTAGTTTATGATTAGTTTTCTATTATATTTTTATACATTTTTACATATATTCATTGCATTGTCAATTATGTCTAGTTAGGCACCACATATGCACACAATAGCACACTGTCACAACTTGTCACGCATTGATGAGTTGTAAAAAAGACATAAGGTGACAAGTCATCACACATTGATGACTCATAATAGAACCTATTATTGATGAGTCGTCACACGTGTACGACTTGTTATAGAGAGTTAAGGTGATGAGTCATCACCATATTGACGACTTATACACCCATATACATCTTGCCTATAAATGCATTCTTATATGTTTTTAATTATCATAGCTTAATTTCATTATTTTTATAAATATTACACATCTTATTTGTTCATATATTTGTCTTGTTCTACTCATTCATAAACTAAACAATAATTTATAAATGAAAGTTGTTTCTTTTCCAAGAATGGGCATACCCTTTCCCATATTTACACACCTTTTCACTAAACCTTACACCCCTACTACATCTATAAATACCCCTTTTTGACCACCCAAACTCATATGTCTCCTTATACCAACGAATTTGCATTTACTTAAACTATCTTCTCAAATCTCTTACTCTTTCATCTTTTCTATTCTTTCATTCCTTATACATTTTGGCTTTCTCTTAATCTCTTCTCCACTCTAAACCTAACTAAACCATTATTCATCCTTTTATCCTCTTTATTTTTGTTTTATGTTTATAATTCATTTAAGTAAGACTATAATCATGGGTAAGACTAAAGGAACATTTTCTAAGAGGCCGCACATTGAAGAAACACATGGAGAGGAGGAGGATCTTTCCTAAACATACAAATCCAAGTTTCCAATCCTTACATATGAGGAAGGTGCCAAGTTCACAACAATTAAGATTAGGGAAATCTTGGGTTGTAAGTACATTCCTAACTCCCTTTTGAATGATGTGGGTATGTTTGAATCTTTTGATCAATTATTAACTCAATGTGGGCTTAAGAAATTTGTTTCAATGAATTAAGATACTAATGTTGAATTGACTATCAAGTTTTATACTACTTTAGATGTTAATGCTAAAAATTCACAAATTTTGGAATTTTGTATGCAAGGGAAGAAACATTAACTTACTTACATTTTCATGAATTGTGTCTTCAGTTTCAAAATAGATGGGTTGCGTGATCCCCCATCATCTTTTCAGTTGAATGAATTCTAGATGTTTTTTACTGGTTTGCACGCGCCATTAGACTTTAGGAAAGGCAAGGCTATGTTTATTAAGGACTTGAAATATTGGTTGCTACATAAAGTGCTTGCATGTGTTCTATTTTATAAAACTAAATTCAGTAGAGTCTCTGCACAAGAGTTATTTCTAATGTGGTGCATTCACAATAAGAAACAAGTATGTTGGACCTATTAGGTGTTTAATCAATTGTTAGCTTGTGCTTCCCGTAAGGATGCACCTTTGACTTATGGCCATTTGATTACCATTAATGCAAAAGCTTTGAATGTTAACCTTGTTAACTATACTCATTTTGTTGAGTGTTCTTATTTTACTAAGCAAGCTTTTGTAAGAGGATAAGCAGTGGATGCTGCATTTCATTTGATTCCTCCCCAATCCCATTCTTATTGGAGGGCAATTGAAGGACCACCACCAGTTGAGGAGGAACACTATGAAGAATCTATCAAGTAGAGTGATCTAGAGGAGAAACTTCCCCAATATACACCATTCGGTGATGTTCCTCTCCTCACTTATCCAATTCAAAGTACTACTGGTGGATCCTCAAGTGCACATCGTCTTATTTGGGATCAGATTTTGGATACAGACATTGTTATGCAGCATCAACTCAACAAGATGGAGTTTCAAAACCAATAACTTGCTCGTTGGAAATGCAAGATGGAGTACAAATTGAATCAATTTTTCGCTTTCTCTAGCTTTGATCAAGTCTCCAACAACCACCCCTACGAATTATTAAGGGAATACTTCTATCCTTTCCTTTTCTTTATTTTTAATTACATTGAGGACAATGCATGTTTTTAAGTGTGAGGGAAGGGACATTAGTAGGATATTAGTAGTATATTAGTGGTATATTAGTAGTATATTAGTGGTATATTAGTGGTATATTAGTGGTATATGGTGGTATATAAGTAGTATCTTGTTTGCATGTTTTATATGTTTTATGTATGTTGCATGTTTTGCATTTTGCACATGTCATTGTCACATTTTGCATTTAGGGTATTGTTAGTGCAATTTTGCATTCATATTATTCATTCTCTTCCTATATTTAATAAGTAGTTATTCTTTTTAGTCTATTGATTTTGATTGAGATTAATCATTAATGTGGATAATTAGATTTTGTATGCTCTATTAATAGAACTTGAAAGTTTTATCTAGTATATGTTATAAATTTTCCTTTTTATCTCTTTTTATTATTTTTAAGATCTAAATAATATTTAGTCAACTTGCTAACTATGCTTAAGGCTACAGTGGTAAAGATTTAAGCTTAGGTTTTCTTAGATTTCAAGTAACCTTAGGGAAACTATAGCCACAATACTCATGAAACTCACTTTTTAATAATGGATGAGGATAAGAAAATTAAAAAACCAAATTAAAAGAGAAAAAAAATAATGGTTGTAATGTGATTCATCTTCAGTAAGTTATATGTAATTAAGTCTACTCCTTAGTTGTATTCATTCGAAAAGGGATGTATGATGTTGTAAGAAGATGTATTTTAACTAAGTTATGTGCATTTGTGTTTGCTCCTCATTTTCATTCATTCAGAAAGAATACATCCAAAATATATTTGAATAAAATATCTAAAAATGCCATGAGAAGAGTGAGTTGATATGTGTGCTTAACATTGTCTTAAGGTTTCTTTTGCTTCTAAAAAACCATAAGTTTGGAGAATAACTATTTTGGTTAAGTAGCTTAGTTAGAACTTTGACTTTGTGTTCTTGATTTTATTCTTAGTCAATTGAGATAAATTGGTGAATTTATTGCTTATGCTTTGAAACTTGCTTGTTTTATTATTGTCGAGCATTGAAGTTTGATTGATTAACTATCTTTTATAACCTCATTCATTTTTTAGATGACTTGACAAGACAACTACATTTTTTTTGGAAGAGATGGAAATTTTGTGTGCTTTTCTATACTAGATCTTTTCTTGCTTGAGGGCAAGCAAGGTCTAAGTTTGGGGGAATTTGATATTATGCAAATATACATAGTTATTTAGGGTAGTTAAGGTCTATTATTATTTCATTTCATTATGCTTTATATGTTTGTTTAGTTATTGAATTAATTTTTTTTACTTATTTCATCATTAGGACTCATTATGTATGTTTTATGCATGATTTAGGGCTTAAATGTGCTTTAGAAGACACTTAGAGTTGATTGGAACAAGCTCGAAAGAAAAAGTAGTCAAGCTTGGATCATAAGGAAGGGTGATGAGTCATCACCATATGTATGAGTCATCATCCTTTAACGAGTCGTCACACTCATTTCTTGCCAAAGGGTTGCAACTTTTCCTAGTTTGAGCAATTTTTGTATTTTGGTCATAACTCTGCTACAGACATCCAAATTAGGTGATTCAAATTACTATAGAAAGATAACAGAATGTTCTTCAACTTTCATGAAGGAACTTTCTAGAGATAAAGTCATATGGATGGACTAAGATTCCCTTGAAGTTATAGATTCTGGAAAGGGGGGTGACCTTTGATGTCAATTGGTGGCTTTCCAAGTTCAATCCTATTCTAGTCACTTCCAATAGCTTCAAAGTCCTATATATGCATCATTTTTTTATTGAAAAAAAGGAGGGATGAAAATAGGACAATAAGGAGAAGATTAGAGAGAGACATATGAATCAATAGAGTGTTTTAGAAATACTACTATCTTTTAGTTTTAAGAGTTATTGTAAATAGAGTGTTTCAGAAATACTACTATCTTTTAGTTTTAAGAGTTATTGTAAAAACACTTGAAGAAGAAAAAGCCAAGTGCAAGAGAAGATCAACCTAATTATCAAGGATCCTTTAGAAGACATAGAAGAGAGTTTTTCTTATTCAATTCTTTATCTTTTTATCTTTCTTTCTATATTGAATTTGGTCTTCTTTTGTTGCTTTTTAATCATGTATCTAGGCTAAGTCTTTTGTATGGGAATTATAACGACGAATTAAATAAGAATTACATTTTTATCTTATATCTTTCATGATTTAATTTCAATTAGTGCTTATTTGTGTTGTGTATACTTGATCACCATATGTAACTTGTCAATTGAATTATCACCAATGAGAGTTAGGGTAATTTGGTGGAAAGTGATTGAGATTACTTTAGATTGTAATTTTACTGGGAATCATAAAAGGAATTCATCTTAATGGAAACATAATTAGTATAATATGCTTTATGGTTTTCTCTTATCTCTGTAATACAATGAGAGTGCTTGTAGACTCTAAGAGGAAATACCTTTAATTACCAACGAAAGTTGCTTTTAAAGACTATAGACTAATTTCCAATCAATATGTTTTATGATGACTATGTTTAAAGTTCTTGTTTGATTATAATTTATGATTCTCCCATAGATAGATATATATATTGTTTGTCTTATTATTTTAGTAATTAGTTAGTGTTTAGATTTCTTTTTTTGTTTTAGTCATTATTATTATTATTCTAGTTTGATTCTACCTATCCATCTAAATATCTATCTGGTTAATAGAAGATTTACCCCAAGTCCTGAGTGTTCGACACCCTACTTACTCTATTCTAAGTCTTAGAGACTAGGGTATACAATTCCACCCACTTCAGTTATTGATAAGAATAGAATATCTGGCTTATTTAACACACACTATAATAAGATTGATCCATCTATCATAAAAGCCTAATTTTACCATTATGTTTTCAAGAATATTCATTCTATACAGTCATATGCATTACTCATGTCGACATTAAGAGCATCCCTTCTTTTCCCCTTTTCTTTCTTTTCAGAAAATTTCCAATTTTAGTAATTATAAGGATATTATTTATGATTATGAGCCTTGGAATAAAGGCACTTTCAACATTTAAAATGATATTTAGTAGGAGTCTCTTCAGCCTATTTTCTAGAACTTTGAACATAATTTTATACACGACATTACAAAAAGAGATTAATCTCAAATAAGACATAAACTCTGGGTTAGCTTTTTTTGAGATTAATACAACATTAGTAAAATTTATATTTTCAGGAAAATAACATTTATTTAAAAAATCAAGGCAAAATTAACATCTTTACCTACAATGTCCCAAAAATAATGATAAAATGATAGATTTAACCCATCAAGGCCTAAGGATTTATCATGGTGTATAATAAAGATTGCCTCTTTAACTCAATTTCTATAAAAGGTTTAATCAGATTGCTATTATGATCTAATGAAACCTTTAAACAATTCTTAATACTAACCTCGTATTACCATTAATGGAGGTAAAGAGCTCATGAAAATAACCCTATAAGTGATTCTAACCCATCTCCCTAAGATCAACACCCCATTCTTATCTTAAAGTTAGTCATATTAGTCTACTTTCTATTAGAAGTAGTTGTATAAAAGAAGTAAGGATTCAAGTCCTTATATTTTAGCCATACTTGTTTGGACTGTTACTATTAATGTTGCTCTTATTAGTTCTTTAGGCATTAGAGCTCAGTTTTAGTCTCTTTAAAACCTTTAATTGAAATATAGTCACTTATTAACCTAAGCTCAACCAATTTCCTCTTATAATGGGAAATCCTATTCTTTTATCTAATTTTTCCATTTTGTGCCCTATCTTTTCAAATATTCCCTACACTTCTGGATTTTTGCATAAATGGGGGGTTTGCAATATATCCATTCATGCTCTCCTTAATCACATATTTACACTTAGTTCCTAATTTAAACATTCTCAAAATGAAAACTATGATTTCACTGATAAAAATTCTTATCAAGCAGCTACAAAATATGATTAGAACTAAAAATGTCCATATTTATCACCATAATATACTGAAACTAATTTAGCCAAGGAATTGTTATCATAGCCCGATCCAACCTCTCCTTAGCCTAGGTATCTAATCCACTATCCCTTTCCCATGTAAACTAATAGTCAACCATACCCAAGTCATGAGTTCCACAGTCTGCTATAGCTCTTTTAAATAATTAAATAAGACTCTCCATATGAGATAGCCTACCTCCTATCTCTGATAAAGAAAATAAATCATTAAAGTCTCTTATAATGCACTAAGGGCTGATATAAAGCATTAATTTAGCCATAAAGATTGCATACAATTGTATGGATGTGTGACATAGCTATGCTTGAGTGTAAGTAAAGTATGGTTGATAGTTAAGGCTTAGATATAATTGTATGCCTCCTTTCACACGGTTATGCTTGAGAGCAAAGTTTCAAGCATCGAGTACATAATTTTTGTGCATCTATTCACACAAGGCCATGCATCATGGATAATGTTTTTAATTACATTTATTGTCTTTATTTTGGTTATGTTAGAATATTGTTTTACTTCTTATTATACCTATATCAAGTCTAGGGTTTTTTTTTGTGACTTCTATCAAATTTATTAATCAAAATTGAAAATTTTGCTTTACCTATTCTTGGTATTAAGATCTATGAAATGAGGCTTGTTTATCCTTATTGATTATTAATGCATTGATTATTCATGCTACATGTTGTGTCAATTGACATCAAAATGGTTCTCTTAATTGATGGCTAATACTTGTGCTAAGATTTGACATGGACATTAAATACCCCTTTTGCTTTTTATAGGATTTGACATGTTCACGATCATAAGGATGCATGTCACTATTATAAGAAAAGAATATAGTCATTACTTGTACGAACTAGCTATTAGGAGTTGCATAAGAGGGGTCTCGAGCATGCTCATGATCATGACTATGATCTTGAGGAGGACTGCCTTTATTTATTCTTCAAGCTTTTGGAACATCAAGATCATTAAGACATAATCATAATCATCATGAGCTTTCTCATGATCATGAGGAGGACTATCCTCTTGAATACTAGCTTCACTTGACTCCTTCAGCATAGTGGGAATGTTCACAATCATGATGCCACTTATTAGCATCCTTGTCTTTATATTTTGGGCACATTTTAGGGACCATTACTTCATCCATTAAGCATAATTTTGACCCTAACTAAAATACATACTTAAACACACATATTAGCAATAAAAATTTATTATTAAAGTTAAAATAAAAAGTGTTGTCCCTTTGTATGACCAATTTGTTAATCAATATCAAATCAACCTTATTTTTATAGTAAAAAATAAATAAAACCAAAGTTTGATTTGATATTAATTAACACATTTGTTATGATTATTACATTCAAAACCAAAATTATTGACCCTTTGCATGATTAATTTTTTATTAATATTAAATCAACTTTGGTTTGATTATAGAAAATAAATAAAATTCAAGGTTAATTTGATATTGGTCAATACATTAATAATGAAAAGGTCAACAAGCTTAGTTTTGACTATAACATTCAATTTTTATTATTAATACGTGTGCTTAAGTATGCATTTTAGCTAGAATCAATACTATGCTTAATAATGAAGTTTTAGAGCTCAAAAAGTGCTTAAAACATGAAAATAAGGATGCTCATGATTGACATCACATTCGTGAGCATTCCCATTCGATGGCTAACAAAGTCAATAACATATAAGGAAATTTTCTTACCATGCACAACACTAATCATTTAGTTACTAGCTATATAAAACATTATCTATTCTTATTAATTAATATTTAACAACTTAATAAACAAGCGTTTTCTCCTCCTCTAGTAAAGTTCTTTGTTTAAAGGACCAATTATCTTATATATTTTATGTTGTTTTCTTAAAATAAATTATATCTTATCTAGATCTAATGTTATATTAATATTTTATTTTTTTGTGAAAATGTTGCTCTCTCTTGATAAGAGTTCTCTAAATATACAAGGAAGATTTAAATTTTGTGTCTCTATTAAAGAAATTGAAGAAGAAGACATCATTATCTTTGAGAAGATCCTTAATTTGGCTTACCCAATATTCAAGGTTTTCTTTGCAATTTATAAAATGGGATTTGCTACACCCATTATTGCACCAAGGATGTTAAAGTTTTGTTGTGACTTACCATCCAAAATTCAAATTCCTTCAGACTAGAATTTGGCTTTCATATTTGCCAAAACATAAATCTTCAAAATGCAGCCCCATTGTACTAGTATGTTTGTGGCTACATTAACTTTATTTTATGATGTTATCTTCTTCAACTTTTCTATGATGTATATTTTAAGAGTGAGATTAGTTGATATAATTAGTATGTGTAAAATCTTACTCTCTTCCTTGTATCTCAAAGTTTAATTAATGATATATTTTTTATTGGAAAAAAATACAACTTAATAAATGCTTTTATTAATCACTTGAAAGATGTTTACTTGCTTTTGTTTGCAGAGTGAGGCTAAATACAACATGATATTATTAGCTTTATTAGCTAACTTTAACATAGCCTTTGGATAGGGTCATTCATTAAGTAGATATGAGAACAATGTAACTAATACTTCTACTTTATTCTTCATAGTAAGGTGAAATGTTGTCTCCCTATTGACAGTCACTTGTAATGCACACTTAGGAATTAACCAGTCATGACACAATTTAGACACTATCGTTAAGAACTGCAAAATGAAAAGGAGTCCTTCCATCCTTATCTTTCTTCATGTAGAGCTCTGTAATGAGCAAGTGTTGCTTTCTAAATTCTAGTAGCAGTTTCACTATCTCTAAATGTCCAATAGAGGATGCCAAGTGTAAAGCACTATAACCATCAAGATTTAATAGCTTCAAAAAATCTAGATATCTAGTTAAGAACTCTTTTAAAAAGTCCTCTTTATTCAACAAGCATGCTATATGCAAAGTTGTCCACTCTTCTTCCATAAGTAAGTCAATATTGATTTCCTTTAGGAATACCAAGCTCCTAACATGTGCTGCAAAAAAAAGATGAGCTTTCATATTCTATAAATTAACAATTATTTTCTACCACAATCTAATGCAATTATAAATCGAGGTCTATAACCCACTACTACCTTGTCCAAAATAAGTGTTGCAAAGTTTTATTAAATTAGATATTGACATAATGGAAACACTAGTTGTGCCCATTAAATGTGATGCAGTAAGCGAACGTGAAAAGAACCAAGGCTAGTACACAACTAAGCCTTATAGAAAAATAAGCAAGTTTCAACATAAAAACTTAAGTAAAATAAATGAGAGAAAATTCTTGTATTATTTAATAGTTATATATAAGAGAACAAGCCACCTATTTATAGAGTGGCATAACCCACTAACCCTAGATTTTAATAGGAAATAAAAATAAAATCCTAGCTAAGATAGGAAAGTCAAATCCTAGCCAAGGTAGACAAATAAAAAAGGAATGAAGTAAAACTCCCAAACAAAATAGGAAGTAAATGAAATCCCAAACGAAATAAGAAGTAAATAAAAGTCTAGCAATCAAATATTTTAGGTCTTACAGGTTATACATTTTGTCTTTTATCTCTCTATTCGGTCCATGTACGAGTCAGCTAGACATTCTACGTCAGTCCCCTCCACTTGAGAAAAACTCAACCTCAAGTTGTTTGGAATATCTGGATATAATGGTTCATCATATGAATAAAATGGGTAAATATTATTAACATTAAATGTCTTGGAAATTCCTATATTATCTAGCAAATCAATAACATATGCATTGTCATTGATGTTCTTGAAAATCTTGTAAGGACCATACTACTTAAGCTACAACTTATTATAAGTACCCATTGGGAATCTTTCATTTCATAGAAAAACTATTACCATATCATCCACCTCAAAAACTTGAACTCTACAATGTTTGTTAGTTGCTTTCTTATACACAGTATTTGCCTTTTCAATCTTTTATTTGACATCTACTTGCATTGTCTGCCATTGCTCTACCATATTTTTTACTGTTGTACTTAAACCTAGCACTTTTGGTAGTTTGATTAAATTAAGAGCATGCTTTCATATATACAATCAAAAATGGTAACTTTCCTATATTCCTATGAATTGCACTGTTGCAAGGAAATTCAGCTTGTGCTAAATCCAAATCCCATTGCTTTGGCTTATCTCCATATATGCTACGTATTAGATTGCCTAAAGTTCTATTGATAACTTCTATTTAACCATTTATTTGAGGATGGGATGTATAACTATAGTTCAAAGAAGAGTCAAACATCTTCCACATTGTCCTCCATAAATGGCCAAGAAACTCACTAACTTGATCTAAAGTTATTGTCTTATGCACATCATATAGGCAAACAACTTCTTTAAAGAATAACTTAACAACTCTATTAGCATTAGAGGTCTTTTTACATAGGATAAAATGTGCCATCTTTAAAATTCTATCAACAATAACAAAACCAGAATCTACACCTTATTGGTCATAAGGTAAGATAAGCACAAAATCTACAGACAGATCCTGCCAAATATTTTTAGGAATAGGTAAAGGCATGTATAAACCTATATTTTGTGACTGCCCTTTTGTAGCTTGGCACACATAATAGCATTGCAATAATCTTATCACATCGCTTCTCAAGTGAGGCCAATAGTATCTCTCTCCAATTGTAGCAATAGTTCTATCTATTCTCAAATGTCTAACTAGACCTCCTCTATATAAGTCACAAATAACCTTCTCTCTTAAAGATGATTTAGGAATATAGAGCTGGTTTTTATTGGGTTTCATGATTCAAAAATGCAGCAAAAATTAAAACTTTTAATCATAAACCCTAACCCAGAGCTAAGTAATTCGATTAATTGATTTAAAACTAGGGTTTTCAAATTTTACCACAAATGCAGAAGAGGTAAGATTTCTAGAAGGCAGAGAGGAGGTTCACTCCGGTGACACCTTACCTCGAGCTTTTGATTTTGGTAGTTCGAATCAGGACATGTCCAAAAGAATTTGTCCTCCATAAGTGTCCACACGAACAAACCTTGATTAAAATGAAAACTTTGTGTTCTAGCACTTCTATTGATTTCTCACAAATCAATAACAAAAACACTATATGTTTTAGTTTTTCTAAGAGGAGAAAATTGAATTTTTGGTGGCTAATGATTAAGTTCGTGAAACCCTAGAGAATATAATATATTTATAGACTTTTAATTAGTGTTTCACTTACCAAAATAAAATTTTGGTAATTTCTCAATTATTATTGTTATGATTTTATTTAAAATTAAATTAGAAATAATATTTTATTTATTTAAGATAACCTTTACCTTAAATAAATAAACTATTTATTTATTTCCACAAAGCATATTTGGGCTTCTCAAACCTATATCCGTTTTTGGGCCTATTCTAAGTGTGTGACTTTATAGGTTCGCATGACATTGGTAGTGGGCCTTAAATCTCTATTTAGGCCTACAAGTCATAAGTAGCATCTAGCAAGACATTATGACTACCCAAGTCATGTGAAGTCAATAATCCGACATAACCTAATTTATAATAAATATTGTAATCCTTTTGTCACACGATATCTTGATTGAATATAAAGCATAGTTTCTATTATCCTTATATAATTCAATCATATTATTTCTTAACTATAAGTAGACTAAGAATGATAACTCTTTATCAATTCACTTTAGCATGGCCATGCATTTTCCTCAGTCTATCTTATTAAAGGGCCCATAGATATCTTACTCGAATTAAATGAGGGAAAAATTCCTTCTTAATCACTCACATTCCTCACATAACTCATTTTATATCCAATAAAAATCTATTTAATCATCCTAGTAAATACAATGTTAGATTGTGTCAAAATATATAATAGTTATGTAGAAATCCATGATGATTTAAAGGTCAAAGGACTAAATAAATATTATTATGATGAGAATTACTTATGACAATTATCTATGTAGTATTCTCATAATGGGTCAATCTAGTACAGTATTTCCTAAATAAGAACCTATGAGTTAACTTAATATCTCATATTCTTGATTAGTAAAACATAATCATCAATCAACATCATACTAGCCATAACATATTATTATGACTATGGATAGAACTCATCCTAAATAAGTACATATGAGTTGACTTAATATCTCATATTCATGATTAGTAAAACATAATCATCAATCAACATCATACTAGCCATAACATATTGTTATGACTAGGGATAATTTGAATAGAACTCATATTTAATCTAAGGGTTTTACTATCAAGTCACATACTTAATGAACTTAGTATGAATTTACTATTCAAGTAATTATCATAACATAAAATGATAATGAAAAATGCCTCTTTATTAAATAAATGATAAAGTCAAAACATGGTCATACATGATTGACCTAATGCATATACAGTTTCCTCACATCAAGTGACAATCATGAATGTGAATATCTTCATAAGGTTGATTCGCAGTACACTTCTCCCATATTAGCTGAAAATCTTCATAAGTCCCATATTCTCATTTTAAATGCATAAAACCCATAATATTGTCACTCAAAGTGATAAGCAGATCTGCACACTGACTCAAAGCATCTGCTACCTTGTTTTGTACACCTAACTTATATTTCAATTTGAAAGGAAACTTTTGTAAGAATTATGACCATCTGCCATGCATATCTTTACTGATTCACTTATAGCTATTTAGATACTTCAATGCATCATGGTTTTAGTACAAAATAAATTCTCGCCCAACTAGATAATGCCCCTATGTCCTTAAAGTAAACACTATAGAGTATAACTCTTTATCATAAGTGGTTCACTTGTGTTTGGCGTCACTTTGTTAGTGATATGCACTAGGTCAATCATTTGTGATTATGTATTGACTTTCTTATTTTATTAATAAAGAGTTATTATATTATCATTTGATTTTATGATAATTACATGAATGGTTAATTCTTACTAAGGCCATCAAGTATGTGACTTGATAGTAAAACCCTTAGATTAAAATAAGAGTTCTATTCTAATTATCCCTAGCCATTTATTCATTATATGAATATTAAAGTATTAAGGCTAGTATGATGTTGACTGATGGTCATGTTTTACTAATTATAAATATGAGATATTAAGTCAACTCATAGGTACATGATGAGAGATCATGTACTGGATTGACCCACTATGAGAATACTACATAGATTATTGTCATAAGTATTTCTTATCACAGTAATTTTATTTCGGTCCTTTGACCTTGAAATCATCATGGATTTCTACATAGCTATTTTATGTTTTGACACATTCTAACATTGTCTTTAACCGGATGATTAAAAGGATGTTGTTGGATATAAAATTAGTTATGTGAGGAATGTGAGTGATTTAGAAGGAATTTATCCCTCATTAATATGAGAAAGATATCTAAAGGCCCCTTGATGAGATAGACTGAAGGAAAATGCATGGCCACGCTGAAATGAATTGATAAAGAGTTATCATTTTCAGTCTACTTGGAATCAAGTCATAATATTGAACTATAGAAGGATGACATTCTATGCCTTATGTTCAATTAAGATATCATGTGATAAAGGGACAATAAAATTCACTGTAATTAGGTTATGTCGGATTATTGACTTCACATGACTTGGGTAGTCATAATGTCTTGCTAGAGGTCACTTATGACTTGTAGGCCTAAATAGAGATTTAGGCCCACTGCCAATATTATGTGAACCTACAGGGTCACACACTTAGAACAAGCCCAAAACGGATATGGGTTTAATAAGCCCAAAATAAACTCTGTGGAAATAAATAATTAAAGTGTTTTATTTATTTATTTATTTATTTAAGATAAATGTTATTTTAAATAAATAAATAAGATATTATTTTGATTTGTTTTTTAAACAAAATCAGAATATAATAAATGGAAAATTACCAAAAGGATTGGTAAGTGAAACCCTAATTTGGAGTCTATAAATATGTTATATTCTCTAGGGTTTCACACACTTGTTTTTGCCTCCAAATTCGTTTTCTTTCCTCTTAGAAAACAAAGACAGAGTTTTTCCTTTTGTTCTTGATTTGTGAGACAATCAAGGAGGTTGCTAGCACACACACTCAAATTCATTTTGTGAGGGGCTGTTCATGTGGATACCTATAGAGGACGCATCCTTTTGGAGACGTCTTGATCCGAACAACCAAGCCAAAAAAAAAAGCTCGAGGTAAGGTGTCACCGGTGTGAACCTCCTCTCATCCTTCCAGAGAATCTTGCCTCTTCTGCGTTTTGGTAAGATTTTTAAAAACCCTAGATTTAATCAAGTAGTCGAATTACATGGATCCAGGCTTGGGAAAGTGATAAAATTTTAATTTTTCCGCTGTGTTTGTATCACGAATCCTAACACACTTAACTTCTCAGTAAAGAATGCCACTAGTCTTTTTTCTTAGGAAAGAATAGCTTTTATCCCTTTGCCACTTACATCGTAATCTACTTCAAATAGCTTATCAAAATTTGGTTGTGCTAGTACTAGAGCAATGCATAAATTTTCTTTAAGGATTGCAATGGCAACCTCAGTTTCCTCCCCCCATTAAAAATTTCCTTTCTTTAACCAGTCTATGATTGGATTTGCTATATTATTAAAGTTTTTTCATAAAGTGCCTATAAAAAGTTGCTAATACATGAAAGCTACTATCACAGCCTTTGGAGTTGGCCATTGTCTAACAGCTATGACTTTCTATTCATCAAATTGAATGCCCTTTGAACTAATTATGATTCAAAGAATAATAGTTTATTGGTTATGAAACTGCACTTCTTTAGATTTATATACAATTTATTATTTATAGTATCAATGCTTTATGCAAATGTAAAAGATGTTTTTTCTCGGATAAACTATATATCAAAATATCATCAAAATAAAAATAATAACAAACTTTCCAATGAAAGGTTTGAATACCTAATTCATCAGTCATACAAAAGTTCTTAGAGCATTAGTTAGCTTAAAAGGCATCACCAACCACACACATAGCCCTTTTTAAGTTTTGAAGGTTATCTTCCATTCATCTCTTGGTTTGATTTGAATATGATAGTACCCACTTCTTAAATCAATCTTTGAAAAGATAGTTGCTCCACTTAAACTATCTAACATATCACCTAGTTAGGGAATCAAATACTTGTACCCAACTGTGATTTTATTAACAGCTCTATTATCTACACACATACGCTAACTTCCATCTTTCTTTGGAGTAAATAAGGCTAGAACTATACATGGACTCATACTTTCCTAGACATGTTCCTTTTATAATAATTCCACTTTCTCTTTCAAGATCTCACTCGCTTGAGGACTCATCCTATAATAAGGCAAATTTGGTATACTAGTTTTAGCAATCATCAAGTTAAAATGGTATTGGATATCCCTCCTTGAAGGCAACCCCTTTGGCAGCTCTTCTGGTATAATTTCACTAAGTTCCTCAAATAGTTATTTGACTGCATTTGGATGCTCTACTACCTTATGCTCCTCACTAGCAGTCAGGATTTATTTCGCAATCAAGAAATCAACTTCTGTAGCCTCATTACATGCATGCTCCACCTCACATTTTGAGTAGGTGAGAGTAAAGAAAGTTCACCCCTCAATATTTGAAGTCTTATTGTGAGAACTTCCCTTTATAGGCAATAAAGTGAGCTTTGTGCTCCTTTTCCAAGTTTATAGACATTCTCCCTCCTTAAATATTATGCATTGATGTCATATTGCTAAGGTCTCCTAAATAATAAGTGACAAGCATCCATATCTACCACATCATAATACACCTTACCATTTTATCTTCCAATAGAGAAAGGTAGTAGTCTTTTAAATAATAAGTGACAAGCATCCATATCTACCATGTCATAATACACCTTGCCATTTTATCTTCCAATAGACAAAGGTACTTTGAATCATTCTATCACTTGAATCTTCTTAGTGACTTTAATCCATTTGATTGAGTAAGGATAGGATGTTTCTCTAAAGGCTGTTATGAGGACTCAATAATATCTCTTTCAATTATGTTCTCATAGCTACAATTATTAATAATCAAATAAAATAAATTGTTATTAATAGTACTTATAGTTTGAAATAATTGATGTCATTGGGTGCTATCCTCTTTTTTTGTGCTAACATTAGTCTTCTTACTACAGAGGTTTACCCTTCATCACCTTCCTTGTACTCATCATCATTACTGGATGGACTATAATAAAATTCTTCTCCTTCTTCTTTATGTATGTCAATTATATATATTGATGCATTTTTTAGAGGACAATCAGTAGATTGATGTCTGGGTTGGTTACATTTGAAGCACTTCCTAGGAATTGGATTAGCATAAGGATTTATGGTCTTTTGCATCCGCTTTTCTTCTCTAACCTTTTGCTTTCTAATAGCTTTTTCTTTATGTATTGATCATTGTGTGTTCTTACCTCTTACACTGGCTTGGGTTTGTCAATAGATGCCTTATGATTGTCATTGTTGTATGTCCTATGAGATTAACCATATCTTCCTTTCTCTAGCATTATTAATTCTACTTTCAAAGCCATATTCTTTGTCTTATTCAAGTTGTGTAGCACATACACACCTATCTTGTCTTTGCGTTGAGGCTTTAACTCCTTAAGGTACCTCACCACCTATTGGTCTTCACTCTTCTTGAGGTCATTCCTCTCCACTAGTCTTATGAACTCTATAGTATAGTTATAGTTGATCTTTGATCTTGATAGCATCATTGGTATTATTAGAACAAAATTTGATCATAATCTAGTAAAAGAAAATATCCCCTTATGAGTTGCTTCATTCTATTCCAAGATTTAACTTCTGCTTTCCCTTTATGGAACCTTCTACTTTGTAGCCTTTCCCACTAAGTAGAAGCACCACCTTTTAATATGCAAGCCACTAGCTTCACTCTTTTCTCTTTTGGAATCTCCATGTACTCAAAGAATCAATCTATGTTTGTAAACCAATCAATAAAAATCTTTAGTAGTTACATTTAAATTATAGTAAGGAATGTGTACCTTTAATTTGAAGTCATGATTTTCTTTATTACAATCATAGGTATTTCTATTATTACCATGATATCTAAGAGGCCTATGGTAGTTAGGCATAAATTCATCCTCCTCATCTGATTCTTTATCATAGAATTATTGCCTATGATTCTATGTAGGAATAGTTCTGTTAATAGTTTGGCCTTGAGTGACATCTTCTCTTAGACATTGCCTATCACCATTCCTATTTCTATTGACACCTACTACCAAGACATGAAGTTGACTAGCAATTTCATCAAAGTGTTGCTCCCAATATTGGAGTACATGATCTATACTTTTTTCTAAGGCTCTCAATGTCATCCCTTGATCCTTAGGTCCATTTCGGATAACTTTTATATCCTAATCACCATCATGAACATGACCACTGAGAATAAGCAAGTTTCAACACAAAAACTTAAGAACAAATGAGAGAAAATTCTTGTGTTATTCAATAGTTATATATGAGAGAACAAGCCACTTGTTTATAGAGTGGCATAAGCCACTAACCCTATATTTTAATAGAAAATAAAAATAAAATCCTAGCTAATATAGGAAAGCAAAATCCTAACTAAGTTAGAAAAATAAAAAAAAGGAATAAAATAAAAATCCTAAACAAAATAAGAAGTAAATAAAATCCCAAACAAAATAAGAAGTTAAAAAAAGTCTAGCAATCAAATATTTTAGGTCATGTACACCATACATTTTGTCTGTTGTTTATCTACATGGTCTACATACGAGTTAGCTACATGTTCTACATCAAAAGGCATGGGAGGATAGTAGAAAACTATCTTATTCAAAAAATAATAAGAGAATTCCATTTGACAATCTAGTAGCACCTCTTATAATATGACTTTTTTTTATTAAATAAAACATCAAATAATCTAAATATTGGTGGATTGAGGAAAACGAATTTACATTTAAAATCAAATAAAATTTTTTTTATAAATCAGTGATATTAGAATTCAAATGATACCTCATATTATTCTTAGAAAGAAATAATCACAAAACCACTTTCACACTAGCTCATTCTTTTTTCTTGATTAATTTTTCATACACTCATTCTTTTTTCTTAATTAATATATAAATGATATAATTTACTAAACTATTGGTGATTACAACATCTATTTCATAGCAATTGACTTTGTCAAAATAATTAAATGAGTTGAGAAACTATTAAACTTTGCTTCATATCTAGATGGGTCAGTGCAAGGAAAACCATATCCTTGTTTATATCATCAATATTTGTAGTTATCATTTTAATACTAATTAAAGTAAATGATGTCAAGAAGTATGCACCTACATCTCTCCTTAGAAATTAATTCTATAATATAAGGTTTTTTTCTGAGAAAGTTAAAAAAAATTATAAAAATATTTAGAAATTAATTTTTAAATTTATGTTGAGAGTGGCTAAATTAGAACTTAAAATTATATTTTACATTTTTTCTCACAAGAAAATGATGATTAAAATTTAATAATTATCAAATTTAGTTTTTAGGAATTTAAAAGTAATCTTTAAAAATATAATTAGATCCTTCAAATAAAATTACATAGAATTGATACAATTTATAAAGTTGAAGGAGCAAATTGAAAAGACAAAATAGGATTTAATTGATAATTGAATTAAAGTTTGAGATAGAACTAATGATTTTGCCACAAATATATGATTACCAGGTAAACCAACCATTACAAGTAAAGAAAAGGCAACGGAATATAAAAAAATGAAACACAACATGCAATACAACTTAGACACATTTACTTAATAACACAATAATTAAACAACATAGATGTTGGATAAAGAAAAAATGCATGGAAATAAGACTTAAAATCCTTTTAGAATTTATGGTTGCACCATGAATGCACTACAATTGCACCATAACTGCACTACATATGAACTATTGAAGATTGAACCACACAATAATAAGGACTAAAATCATACTAAGTTCAAATGCATTATCTCGAATTAATTCAGCCTAGGCCTAATCGACCATTCCATTGTGAAGCTTATATAGACAATCCAAGGAATACTTCCTATATAGTATAAATTATTAGAGAATCCCACGTTGAAAAAGTATACTTGAATGAAGTGGCGTATAGTTAGTGCAAATTGGACCTTAACATAAGTCAATTTCATATTTTATAACTTGTTTTGCGTGTCTGATAGTAATCTTGCCTCCATATTTAACTTTTCTTTAATTTTAGTGCCTATTTAGTTCAATGTTGAGGGGATTTTTCGGTGCCATCTTGGTGCACATGATCAAACAAACCCTTTTGAGATTTTGATCTAACTCATCAGAACTTAGAAGAAGTTATGTTTTGATTGTAATTTCAATTTAAATGATGGACCTACAATATAAGAACAATGATTCATGTATACATAATGATGAAATATGTTTCATTAATACTAGAGATATCTATAGAATAGTGAGATCTTAAATTAAGCTCATAGCAAGCTAGGTTGGATTGAATCAATTCCACATAAATTATAAATACAATATTAAGTATGCATACAATATTAAGTATGCAATTAGATACTTCCACATAATAATTTTAATGCTTAGGTTACCCCTAATTTGGTTTAATTCCATCAATAAATTCATTTGGAAATGAAATAAATTTCAATTAGGATTCATTTTCAAAAAAATTTGAAATTCATTCAAACCAAATATATTTCATTAATAAGAATTAATTGAGTTTCAAACAATTCCACAAAATTAAAAAGTTGGAATTATAAATGAATTTTACAAAGTTTTCAAAACCAAATTTACTTACTTGAATTCACAAATGAATTCCATAAACTTTCATGGAATTCATTTATCTAATTGCTAGATAAATAAACAATTGGTGTATTCTCAACTTATTTTTTTTCATGGTTTTCTGAGCCTCTATTCTTTGACACAATATCTTATTCTTTATATTAATTTTCATTCAAAATTTCTAATTCCACTAGGTGATATTGTCATGTTATAATTGACCAATATGTCAACCAAAAAGAATGTTATTTTAGCATAGTGGAAACATTGAAGAAACAGAGTTAGGAGGCAAGAAGTAGTAGTAGCAACAACTCCTTAGAAACAAAGTTGCCAACCAATTTCATATCCTAAATAGAAGATTTGACATAGCAGAATCCTAAAATAAAAGAGATAAATGTTATAAGAAATTGAATGGTGCACAATTGGCCATTTAGCAACTGTCCATAACCTGTTAATTTAAGTATAAATGCATCCAATAATTCGTTAATTCAAAAAGAATACTGAATTTGAGAGAATAATAATTTTGGTTAATCAATTCAATAAAAACTATCTTAAAAAAACTCAAAGAGATGAATAAATAGTGTTTAGGGAAAAAAACTAGTTGAAACAATGCAAAAAGATAAAAAATAACCCTAAAAAATAACATACAAGTTTAAACTAAATTATAACGCCCTAAATGATGGAATTTGGGCTTGAAGCTGGGATGTTATAGGTATGGCATTTAAAATTTTTTTTAGAGGTTTGAACCAGCTTCATTTTGATATATTATGGGCCTCACTATTCCTTTAGACCCAAAAGATAGAGACATTATAATCTCAAGTGTGCACTCTCCTTTTGTCGAGTCCATCCATAAATGCCAAATGCAATATGGTCCATATCATTCCCTCAAAGTGATAGAAAATTCAGCCTCAAATTTAACATAGCATCATCATCAGAATAATCTCCAGTGAAAGGAATCATATGTTTCACATTAAACACATATGCAGTGCAACCATGGCTAGGCAACTTCAAATGATCAATATTGTGGTTAATCTTCTCCACCACCTCTGCTAGTCCAGTCTTCTTTGTGTATAACTTATTATGGTCCTTAAGTAGAATGTGATCCTTAGTTAGGACTACCCATACAAAATCACCCACCTCAAAATCCAAATGCTTGCATTTTTTATCTATAATCTACTTGTATATGGAGTTGGCAATAGAGAAATTTTCAAAAGCTATCTTGTGTACATCCGCAATCCTATAACAAAATATGCTACCTACCCATGGACCATCGTCTTGCTACGTAGGGACATCAAGTCAAGAGGACCTTTAGGTTGAACTAAATAAATAACTTAAAAAGAACTGAAACATGTGCTTTGATTAATAGCATGCTTATTAGCAAATTATGGCTGACATAATTTCTGATCCTAACCCTTCACATGATCCCCAACTAGGCAATGCAACAAGTTTCTGAATGATATGTTCACCACCTCAGTCTCCCATCTGTCTGAGGGAGATAAGCACTACTAAAATTTAGTTAAGTATTGACCATCTTCCATAAGCTGTGCCAAAAGTGACTAAGGAAACGGGTATATCTATAAGAGAAAATAAAGGTAGGCAACCCATGAAGACGATACACATCTCAAAAGAATATTTGTACCACATTTATAGCATTTGTAGTCTTTTTGCAATGAATAAAGTGAACCATCTTAGAAAATTTATTTTTCTTCTAGGTTTTCTTTTTCCTTCCCTTTTTTGCCTAGGGTGCCTCCCTTCAGAGCTTTTCATGCCTAGTGGGGTTTTTTTTTGGCTTTAAAAAAAGTGGCTGATCTTAAAGAGAGAGAGCTCAAAGAAGATGGTAAGAACCATGGTCATGTAATGAAAGAAAATGCAAAGCATGCTTGATGCAACTCATGATGATAAAATGTGTTGTACTTTTTAAAGACATTTTGTATAAATTGGCAACCATTCTCATTTCACTGTAATCATTTAAGAAAAGCACATGTTCATTTTTTACAAATTTCAAACTTGAGGTTACCCTTGTCTTTAACTATCATTCTCATGTTTTCTAGTTAAGTATTTTCTCTTTTTCCTTAATTTTTGCCTGAGTTGCTATTCTTAGGTTTTCAACTCAATGAGAAGTCCTTAACTTTTTCTTGAGTTGCCATTTTTAGGTTTTCAACTTAATAGAATGATGGTTTTTTTTGCCATAGACATAGTACTTCTTTAGGCAGTCTGCATTGATATGTTTGAAGAATTCATTGCCTTTAGAATCCATTAGCTTGATTGCTCATTTTGATAGGACATGTCTGACCAAGTATAGGCCTTCCTAGTTTGGTTTGAGTTTCCCTATAGGGTCTAGAATGTTCTGTTAGTGATATGCACTAGGTCAATCATTTGCGATTATGTATTGACTTTCTTATTTTATTAATAAAGAGTTATTTCATTATCATTTGATTTTATGATAATTATATGAATGGTTAATTCTTACTAAGGCCATCAAGTATGTGACTTGATAGTAAAACCCTTAAATTAAAATAAGATTTCTATTCTAATTATCCCTAACCATTTATTCATTATATATAACTATTAAAGTAATAAGGCTAGTATGAAGTTGACTGATGGTTATGTTTTACTAATCATAAATATAAGATATTAAGTCAACTCATAGGTACATGATGAGAGATCATGTACTGGATTGACCCACTATGAAAATACTACATAGATTATTGTCATAAGTATTTCTCATCACAGTAATTTTATTTTGGTCCTTTGACCTAGAAATCATCATGGATTTCTACATAGCTATTTTATGTTTTGATACATTCTAACATTGTCTTTAACTGGATGATTAAATAGGATGTTGTTGGATATAAAATTAGTTATGTGAGGAATGTGAGTGATTTAGAAGCGATTATTCCTCATTAATATGAGAAAGATATCTATGGGCCCCTTGATGAGATAGACTGAAGGAAAAATGCATGGCCATGTTGAAATGAATTGATAAAGAGTTATCATTTTCAGTCTACTTGGAATCAAGTCATAATATTGAACTATATAAGGATGACATTCTATGCCTTATGTTCAATTAAGATATCATGAGATAAAGGGACGATAAAATTCATTGTAATTAGGTTATGTCAGATTATTGACTTCACATGACTTGGGTAGTCATAATGTCTTGCTAGAGGCCGCTTATGACTTATAGGCCTAAATAGAGATTTAGGCCCACTACCAATGTTATGTGAACCTATAGGGTCACACACTTAGAAAAAAGCCCAAAATAATGGATTTAATAAGCCCAAAAATAAACTCTATGGAATTAAATAATTAAAGTGTTTTATTATTTATTTATTTATTTAAGATAAATGTTATTTAAATAAATAAATAAGATATTATTTCTGATTTGTTTTTAAACAAAATCAAAAAATAATAAATGGAAATTACCAAAATGTCATTGGTAGGTGAAACCCTAATTTGGAGTCTATAAATATATTATATTCTCTAGGGTTTCACATACTTGATTTTCCTTCCTCCAAATTCATTTTCTTTCTTCTTAGAAAATAAATATAGAGTTTTTCTTTTGTTCTTGATTTGTGAGACAATCAAGGAGGTTGCTAGCACACACACTCCAATTCATTTTGTGAAGGGCTATTCGTGTGGATACCTATAGAGGATGCATCCTTTTGTAGACATATTGATCCGAACAACCAAAGAAAAAGGCTCGAGCTAAGGTGTCAACCTCCTCACATCCTTCTAGAAATTCTTACCTCTTCTGTGTTTTGGTGAGATTCTTAAAATCCTAGATTTAATCAAGTAGTCGAATTACATGGATCCAGGTTTGGGAATGTGATAAATTTTTAATTTTTCCGCTGCGTTTGTATCATGAAACCTAACATGTTATACTTTCCTTGCTTTAGCACCTAGTCTCATGTATTCACACTCTTGAGCTTTACTATTTTATTGATGGTTTTGGCCAGTCGAGCTAGATATAACTGTGTGTGGTATAGAGCCTTGAGCCTTTGGCTATCTAAGAGAGTGAGATTATTATGTCTCTATTGAGCCCACTACACTTCTAGTAATTCAAATTCAAATGCTACCTAAAGAGGCTTAATCTCTATTTCAATTAGATGTAGTGTAGTTCTATTAGGGGAAGGTGACTGACATTCTTATGGATCTGACACTTATAGCATTTCTTTATAAATTTGATATAGTCTTCCATCATCATCATCAAGAAGAACCCTTGTCTGATGAGCTTTTTAGCTAGGATTGCTCCATTCATGTGTAAACCACAAACACCTTCGTGTACTTCTTCTACTGCTCTTGGAGCCTCAATTTCATCTAGACATCGGAGTTGTAAACAATATGAGGTTCTCTTGTATAATACACCCTAGTGTGATAAGAATTTTGATGTTAGTCATTGAATGACTACTTTTTCTCTTTCATATGCTTGATCAGGATAGGCTCGTTCCTTCAAGTATCCCTGGATGTCATAGAACTAGGGTTTTTTTAGCTATTCTTATCTTCGCTATTTTTCAGTTTTTATGACATGGTTGTTTTGATTTGAGTAGAATCAGAGGCTTCATAGGCATTTTAGATGGTCCTTCCCATACTGATGCTAGGGAAGCAAGTGCATCTACCATTTTGATTGTGATTCCTAGGGAGATGAATGAATCTGCATTTTTGAAAGGACATGGTAAGTAGCCTCAAATGGTTCAAGTAAGGCCTTAAGTGCTGCTATTTTAGTTCCCATTCTTCCCTGGCATGGTTGATTACTAGTATAGAATCTCTGAAGATTTTAACTTCTATGATATCTAGGGCTATCAGTGCTTCTATTCTAAGTGTGCATGCCTCATATTCTACTTCATTGTTTGTGACTCTGAACTTAAGCTTTTTTGCAGTTGGTACCACTTTACCTTATGGAGATTGTAGTATGACACCAGCTCCTGCACCAAAATGATTGACTACTCTATCAAAGTACATGCGCCATCCTTGGATCTTAATGGTTGAGCTGAGGTCATTTAGGAAGTCCAGTTGGATTTCTTTTGAGTTTGGAATGGGGTTAAGAGCTAGAAATTCAGCTATTGTTCTCCATTTTATTGCCTTCTTAGTAAGATATTCCATATCAAATTATATTAGCAGGATGAGCCACTTAGCAATTTCCCCTGCTAGAGTTTCATAGAGGTAATTCATTGGGTCCATTTTAGACACAACCTGAATTCTACAAGATTAAAAGTAGTGTCCGAGTTTCTTCATTACCCATACCATTGTCAAGCATATCTTTTCCACTTGACAATATTGCTCTTCATATGGTAGCATCTTTTTGCTCAAGTAGTAGACTATGTGTTATGCTTTTGTTTCTCCATCTGGGGCTAACATTGCACTGATTGCATTCCCTTCGATGGCCAGATATAGGGTTAAAGGTATTTTTGGTTTAGGTGCCCATAGAATCGGTAGGTTGGCTAGATAGCTTATAACCTTGTCAAATAGTAGTTAATACTATTCAATCCATTAAACTAGCTAATCTTTTATAAGTAGCTTGAAGATCGATTCACATATTACTGTCAACTTAGCAATGAATTGGCTGACAAACTGTACTTTCCCTAGAAACCCTCTGATTTCCTGCTCTGTTTTTGTCACTTGCATCTCTTTGATGGCTTTTGCTTTGTCTGGATCCATTTTAATCTCATTCTGACTGATAATATACCCTAGTATATTTCCTAAAGTGACCCTGAATACACATTTCATTGGGTTTAGCCTAAGACGGTACTTTTTGACCCGTATAAGGACCTTTTTGATATTAGAGGGGTGTTCTTACCTAGTTTTTGACTTGACCATCATGTTGTTAACGTATACCTCAACTTCCTTATGTATCATGTCATGGAACATTACAGTTACCATTCTCTAGTAGATTGCCCCTGTATTCTTTAGTCCAAAAGGCATTACTTTGTTGTAGTAATTACCCTATTATGTTATGAAAGTTATCTTTGCTTTGTCGATGATGGCTATTAGTATTTGATTGTAAACAGAGAATCCATCCATGAAGGAGTACATTGCACATATGTTGTCAACCAGTATGTCTATGTGAGGTAATGGGAAATCATCCTTCGGGCAAGCATTGTTTAGATCTCTATAGTCAATGCAGATTCTAACCCTTCCATCGTTCTTTGGTACTAGCACCATATTTGCTAACCATTCAGGATAGCCTACAACCTCTAGGAAATTTTCCTTGATCTATTTCTCAATGTCCTCTTTCACTAGTTAGGCCTATTCTGGTTGGATTCTTCTTAGTTTTTGCTTTGTCAATTTTCCCCCTTCTTTACTAGGATTGAAGTGTTAAGCAATGTCTCTATCAATACCAGGCATATCATCGTATGTCCAAGCAAATACTTTTGAATATTTTATTGATATTTTTTCAATTTCTCTCATCTCTTCAGGGGTAACATCTTTTGAAATATGCATAATGTGTGGTTCAGATTGGGTTCTAATGTTATATGATTTAGAGCATATGGAGTGAATGTCAAATATGTTAATGTTTTGATCAATGCGATGCACACTACCATTAGGAAAGACATCACACAAGTAAGCAAAATCAAATTTTGTTGTAATAACTTTAGAGTTCATTACATCATCAGCTTTAAACAAAGACATAACATACTTTCTCTAGATCAATGGTTTGAGAGATGTTTTTGTCTTTGTATCATCCACTACTTGTATGCTTCATCAGTAACACCATCTCCAATACTAGTGGTAATTGGTGGATGATTCTCTACCTCTATATTGCTCTGAAGTGATCCATAAACCTTTGTTGTATCCTACCGCTAGAGAAATCTACAAGTTCAGAAGGTACGTGTTGTTTCTTGCCAAACTGTCTCTTTACTAGTGATGGATAGTAGTAAGTACATGACTTGAATATTGAGATTGGTACGCATTTGACATATGTGTAGAGAGTCACATGTCCAATCTTCCACTATGAGCACATCCATCTTACTTGATATTCTTATATGTCCTTCATGCATTCAAACCACTGTTGGGTTATGATGTAGGTTGAGCACCCATGAACATCCTTGATGTGTCTTTACAGGTGATTCATGGGTTGGTATCTCATCAAGTTCCCTATAGGTTTGTTGAGTTGACTTAGCTTTTCTTATAGCCATATTTAAAGCAATAGAGGGCTTCCAATGAAGTTTGAACTTTTCTAATTTTTAAGGTCATCCAAACCTTGAATGGTTTCTGCTATAATTAGTGAAAAGGGAGTCATTCCTCATTTCATTCCTTCAATGACCTAGATTATCTTGTAATCTTGTAGCCTATCATTTAAGATGGTGAAGTATTGAATAAAGAGGTAACACATAAGGAGACATTCCAAAATTAGAGTACCGGTCTTTTTGGTAGTGTAGACAGCTAGAAGTTGCATAGGAATCAGTCATTTATGGTTGGTGACTAGTTTGTCAAGCTTTTATGGGCTTAGATAAAGGAAATCAGCCCCAAGACCTAAGTATTTAATATCTTGGTTAGTGAAGATTGGCTCTTTAGTACTGGTGGAGGTTCGCCCTACTATAGCACTAAATTCTTCATATAACGGGCATAGTTCTATGGTGTTCAATCGAAACATATGCTCTTGCAGGTCCCAAAATGATATAATATTATTCAAGAGTTCATAGTTGAGGTGCACATGTTGTAATGTCTTAATGCATAGCATTCCATATGGTTAAAGGCTTTTCCAATCAGCTTTATCAAGATTATAGAGGAAATGTTTAGTGATACTAGTTTAGTTTTGGGGTTTTTCGACTATGGCGCCATCTTCAAGTAGTTCTTGAATCCTAGTTTTCAAATTTTAATTACTTCAATGATAAGACTCAACTTCATGATTACTCATGTTTGAATGTTGTATTCATGTACATATATTAGGGTTAGCTAAATGAGTGATGCATGATGTGTGCCTACAAAAGAAAAGGTGAGCATGTATGAATGGAGAGGATGTAAAATCCTATAACTAAAAATGATTATTCTTGCAAAAAAAATAAAACAATGGTTAGCACGTGCTATTTACATGTATATTATGTATGCATGATTAAAGCTGGTTAGTTTTCCTGCATAGTGAATAAACCAATCACAAGTAAGCTCTCACCTACAACCTTTTTTCTCCATAAGGTCATTCAATCTCTTTCCTATGTGGGTTTTGAACCTATAGTCATTAGAGGACTATGGTTTGCTCTCGGAACTAGGTTGCTTTGATTTATGTTGGTCTGAACCAAATGATAAATTGAGGAACAATACTCAAATATGCTCGAGGTAATCATATAATTTTAATTTGAGGGTCAATTGTCGGGCTTCAAATGATGTCCAGAGCCCATATGAGCCCATATGCATAGGACCAAGGTCGATCAAAAGGAGTTCGAGTTTCTTGCCTCCATATTAATATTCGATATGTTTACCAAGAGTCATGAAAGTATTATTTGTTAGTTTACAATTTGATTTTGTTGACATAAAGGTTCAAAATCTAGTTGCATTCCTAACCTATTCATTTGATTTGATAAGGATAAATGGATGACATTTCAGAGGTTTTGTCATCAAGGGATGTCGTTATTTGTTAATTTACATAGACCATTCAAGCTGAGGTACATGATTCTTATCATTCCTGTTGCTTCGAGCTTGCATGAAGTAGATGAGAATCTTGTGGTCTTGAGTATAACTTTTCTATAAAAGAACTGACATTACAATGTCAATCAATTATAGACACTAGGTTGGTCATGTCATTTATGAGTACCAAGTCAAACGAACAATGTTAGGACAAGGATAGCATGGATAGCTTGGTGGAATCCAAGTGAATGTTACTATTAGTTTATTAACATGAGTCGAGTCAAGGTGAAAGGCTAAGGGTTCCTTTAGTGAGAATGCCCCCATATGACTAGGGTTACATACTTTAGTCATTGAGTCTAGCATTCTTTTGATAACTCGATTGCTCCCCTTAAGGACTTGTGTTACAAACTCTGGTCATATGAGTCTGGCAAATGTACGAATAAAGACTAAAGGTGATAATACAATATCATCATCACCTCATGACTCTAATGGAATCATAGTGGCAATGTCATTTAGTATTATCGAGGCTTTTAGGGATAAGTGGTGCACGTGTGATGTGTAGTGAAAATGTAATGGTAAGGGGTTTTATACAATTGAGTATTGCATAATGAGAAATATTCATTTTTGAGCTGATTCCCCTTACTTATAAGTCCCTAGTGGAGTCTTTTTTGGCACACAAGTAAATAGCATTCCTAAATGTTAGTGACAGTAAAATAAAAGGTAATGTGATAAAATAAGCATGATAAAATAATTGTGTGGTCCTCAAACTCAATTGAGCTTGTGTGGGTTTTGAAGCTTTAGCTTTGAGAGATTAATAAGCTTTCCTCGTTAAGAGGTTCAAAATGACAATAAAATGTTGCTAGATTATATACCTTTGAAGCATGTTTTGACAAAGATGAGGCTTGGTTTGATGGAAAAGGGATCCAACAACCTAAGAGAAAGGTTGTGAGAGAGCAAAAAGTTTCCAATGCCTTCAATCAAACTAATTTTTTTGAGTGTGTGTGTGTTTCCACTTGCTCCCCTCTCAAAAATAGGAAAGGGTCTATTTATAGGGAAAATTAGGTAGAATAGGGTGGTAGGGGCATGGTCATGTGCATATATTAAGGATTTTATGCATGGGCATGTGTGTGACCATGCACACACTATTCGTGTGGCCACACATAGTGTGTTCAGGGTCATGCACTTGGTGCGTGGTCATGTGTCATGATCCACACTCACTTTAGCTTACCATGCACACTTCTCGGGTTTTATGCATGCTATTTTGGGATTGGTTCTTAGGGGTTTTAGGCCTTTCAGATTCATTTCCAGAGTTTGTTTTAACAATTTCGACCTTAATTTCAGCACATGACACCTAGGGGCATTTAAGCGCACTTTTGAGAGATACGCACTCATCCTCGATGTTGGACAATTTTAGGACCACTTTTTGAGGTTTTATAGCCTTCTATATGTAATTTTGAGGTCTGTTTTTTTAAAATTTATTTCCATTTTTTGATGAAGTTGGGTCTCAGTCTAACAAAATGTGCACCGACCCAACAAGTTAAGTATTTTGAGAGGGGTTTTCTCAAAATAAACCTCTTATTGTTTTGATAATTCATATTTCACAAGGTGAGAGCAGAACTTAATGGCTTGATTATCAATTTAACATAATGGTGGGGTCAGTTAGGTTTTTAAGGTTATACACTTCAGAATGTTACGAATGAGCAGACTCTAGTGATCTTAGGGATTCATTTCATCATCTGATAGTCAAATTAAAGGTATGACAATGACCACCACAATTAGCATATTTGCCTCTGCTAGAAAAAAAATTGCCTCAATTAAAATAACCTCATCTTATGTAAGCAGCATTAACACTTAGAGCTCTAAAGAAATCAATAGAGAGAGAGAGAATGTTGATGTTGTGCAAGATGCAGCTCATGTGTAAGAAGAGAGAATTGCACATGTTGCAAATTTAAGTTGTCAACATAAGATGTTAAATTAACAACAACTGATTCATATTTAGGACTAAGACCACCAAGAATATATAAAATTAGATCCTCATTAGTGATTAATTGGCAAGTGGAAGACAAATGATCTATAATACTACACATCTTAAGAATATAATCTTCAACAGAAAGAGATCCTTTATTAGTGCTTTATAATAATGACCACAATTGGAAAACCCTAGCTCTACTTGTAGTCTAAAAATTGCATTTAAGAGTAAGCCATACATCAATAGTTTTAGCATAGTGATTAACATGTCCTAACATGGCTCAGAAATTAAAGATATTAGCCAGCTCAAAAGAAATTGATCATAACGCATCCAAAGAATGTAATCAAGATTAGGAATCAAAGATGCAAAAACAAATTTTGGTGGTGAGGCAATAGTACCAAAAAGAAATCCATCTAGACAATGTGCTTTAGTAGTATAAAGAAAAAAAAGTCCTCCAATAGGAGTAATTACCATGATCAAGATGAAAACAAAAAGGATGTAAATTGACTTGAAAAAGCTTGAAGAGAAGCAACTAAATTGGCTATAGATTCAATCAGAGATGGCACTAGATTGTGAATAAAGGAAGAAGATGGCATCGGAGTGTGAACAAAGGAAGGAGAAGAAGCATAAAGTGAAGCCATGAAAAAATTAGGTTTTTAGATGATCGAAGGGTTTGAGTTCTGATACCATAAAGAAAGAAATAAGAGAGAAAGAATAAAGCTTAGGAAAAGTAATAACTACTTCTCATCTAATAACAATTTACAAGAGTGTATATATATACAAAACTGATTGGATATAGAATTGACAACACTATAGAGAAATAATAGTTGTACAATTAGTTATAAAAGACTAACTAATAATAAACACTAATAACACAATACATATGAACTAGGTAACTTGTCGTACTTGTAAAATTCTCATACATTATTAGAATATTCAAGCTTATTATTTTTGTTATTTATTATGTTACCAAAGTGCAAACACCAATTTTGGGATGATAGTGTGGGTAAGATAGAGGACTCCGATGATGAAAATATTATAATAGATCTTCAACACGTGAAGTTGAAAACCTTAAAAGGCTAAATGAGTTTCTAAGAATTTAAATAGTTTTTTAAAGGACTTAATATGTAAAATTTTATTTCTTTTAGGAGTCTTTCTATAATTAAAAATGTATAAAAAAAATCTTTTGATGTACTATTCTTTTTCGAAGAAGCAGTGGACCTTTTAGGAGGAGAAAATCAAACATCAAGGATCTATTTTAAAAAATAATGGTGATTTATACCACTATGAGGAGGAAATGAATATTACATTTATCCAATCATCTCTTCTTCTACCCTCTTCTGTTTATTTTGTTTGATTATTTTGGTTTCATTTAATTTTAATTTTAATTTTTTTAATTATTAATCAATGTTTATTTTGTTTTCTATGTTTGTATTTGTGATTATGAATGAAGTTACATGATGAATTCATTGTAGATAACAACACCAATGAAAATCCATGGAATGCCATGGATTGAATTTTGTATTTGAATATAGTTTCTAGGGTTATTTATTATTTTGTTAGTTGTTTTTATTTTGTATTTTTATTCATTTAGTTTTTTTGGGTTGTATTAATATTTATTTTTATTTTCAGTAGATCATTATAATAGCCTCAATAGTGGAATCATGTGTGTGTGGTTGTGTGTTTTATGTTAATTAATTGGTTAATAAAATTACGATTTTAATTGGGTAATTAATTAAAATTAATGGCTATAGAGATAATTAGAGTTTTTTTTAATTAAAATTGAAATAAATTAAAATTAATGGTTATTTATTAATTTTTCTATTATATATCTACATGTTCACTATTTGGTATATGTAAATAGTTAGTTAATTATTAATTATGCTTTACTTAATTTGGTCTTTTATTGAATCCATTTTCTTTTGTTTAGAATTTTAGGTTATTTTTAATTTAATTAATTTTAAGTTTAGCTAGTTATTTTTAGACCCATATTTAATTAGCCCATTTCACTTAATAGGTTATCAATTAATTAGGTCTAGAGTTAATTTAGACATAGCCCCACCTAGGTTAATTACAATTAATTAGACATAGCCCATTAATTTAAAGTCTTTTTCATAACTTGTAGATTTAAAATCACCTTATAATTAAAAGATGTAGAACAAGTTCACTAATTTAAATAGTTCATACTTTGTAGATTTAGTCACGTTTTTAGGATTAAAATAAGTAGACTTAGGATCATTAATTAAAATTAAAATAGGAATTAGGATCATTAATCTTCAAGATCACTTGTAAATTAAGACATATAGATTTAGCCCATTTAACTAACATCAATGTAGATTAGACTAACTTAGAGATTATAAACTTAAATGATTGCATTGTTTACATGTTTTATTCATTACTAGTTTGCCTAGGGTTATTTGTTTAAATAACGGTTTATATGAAATTGCATAAAAATAGAGGATAAGATAGTAATTCATAAAGTAATTCTAAATGAACACAAGATTGAAAGAAGTTATTATTCCTTATCCAGAATCTCTTGGTTGTGGTGCTAGCTTTCTTTTAGAGAATCAAGTACCACCACTTTCGATTTATTCCAGTTATTACCCTAGGTGGCAACTCCTCATCTTCTTGCTATATCTTTATGATATAGTAGTGTGTTCTCTAGATCCCTAAGCTTAAACAATGTCATGGTTACTAAAATCTTAGACACATGCTAAACCCCATCATCTACACAAAGCTAATTTAAAATGAAAGTTAGTGTTTGTAAGTAAATCTTAGGCTTTTGATAAGCAACACACATACATTTGTGTGTTAACTTTTTAAAGAGTAAATTTGGGGCTTCTTTAACAATTATATTCTATTGAATCTAAAATTTACTTCTTAAATTTCAACCATATAATCTAAAAATTTTTATAACAGGGGGTTAAACAAAAAAAGTATAAAATGAAAAAAAGAGAGAGAATTTTGAGATACTAAAAATATTAGCTAAGAGTATAAAAAAGATTTGATTTTTCTAAAAACATATGAAAAGTTAAAAAATTAAAATTTTATAATGATAGTTAAAAGAGCTTATGTTACATATTTTTTATCTTTATTTTATTAACATTGTTATATATAATAAATTGGTTCACAAGTTACATTTTGTTTTGTTTTTTCTTATTATTTTCATTGACACATAAAAAGTTAAAATTTTATATATTTTTAATTTATTTTAAAAATGGTAAAATAAAAACTAGAAAATATATATTTTTTATTTTTTCTTACAAAAAGGAAAAATTAAATAACTATCAAATTTATCTTTTTTTTTAATATGAAATTTACCTTATAGGGATCGAAAAGCAATTTTTGAAAATATAATTGGATCCTTTAAATAAAATTGGATAGAATGATACTATTAATAAAATTAAAAGAGCAAATTGAGATGACTTTAAAAGTAAGATTAAATTGATAATTAGTATGAAGTTCATGATATAATTAATAATTTAAAAAAAAAAAACTGCACTTTCAGACATCAGAACTAATGTCACAAGTTTACAATACGAAGAGATGTTATTAACAATTCAATATGCATTTTCAAAAGTTGATTAAATTGACAATAAAATATATGTTCTTAATAGCTTTGATGGTGAAAAAAGACACATCTTATTTTCACTATTTCAAAGACATATAAGCTTACACTTGAAGATACTTCTCGATCTCCTTTAATGAATTCACAAAAAAAAAATTTCATTTTTAATTTGTTTCCTAATATTTTAAAAATTCGAAAAAAATTAATGCACCAACAATAATAATAGAATTTTACATTATGATCCCCGATGATTGAAATAGGCTCTGAAATTAACATTACAACGCCCATAAATGTTCATATAATCATGAATGTCAAGAATCATACTATGAACCATTTAGTGCGCATATACCTTGCGTGTGATGGATATAGTAGAAGTGAAATAAGAAAAAGAGAGCATATTAAGACTATATATACCATAAAGGCCAAACCATTGAGTGCACAAACCGTTGATATTTCATTTCGGCCAGAGTTTTGTATGGTCATTATTGTATTGGCAATTGTAGTAACAATGCCACTCCCAGAACATAGTGCAAATATGTATATACTGTTAAATCCTGTGATTTTACTTAGAGATGCAAGAGCAATAGAACAATGGATTTTGTAACAATATGAACAATAGCGTGAATAATTCCTATAATGGATACTTTAAGTTGTTCATTTGTTTTTTGTTTGGTTATTTTTATGGTAAAATGGAACTAAATAGCTGAATCTTGTTGTCTTGAAACTAGTCAAGCTAGACAAATGTTAGTTTCTTATTTTTGGGAATTTATCTCTTAAAAGGCAATTAGATAATGTATTTAGGTGGTTGATGGTGAGGGGCTATGTTTGAATGTAAAGATTTACTCTAATACTTGTAATTGATATACATATTATAATTAAACAAAGGAAAGTGTCCGTTATCATTATTCACTTCAAGAAAAATCTTAGTGCCTCTATTTTTTGTTATTTTTATTGTCTTTGTTCTTCTATTATTATCAACTAATGAAGCTAAATTTTTTATCCCAACCAACAGTAGTATTAGAACTTATTGTCCTTCAGGGCTATGAGAGTGTTAAGTGTTAAACACTTATGAGTTTAAAAGTTAAACACTTGAGAGTTATAAGTGATTTATTTTGTTTTGAAGCCATGTCTTTTGCAACTGGTTTAGCTCCCCCAATCTTGATTTTCAACAGTGAGCTCTTTCATATTTGGATAGTTAAAATGAGGTTTCACCTTCAATAGTTGCTAATCCAACCTTTTTCATGTCTTCATGTTGGGCTGAGAGATTAAATTTTCACAAAGATAATGGATCTGAAAACTCCCAAGCAAATATGGGATAAACTTAAGGAGGAGTTAGAGGGATCCAATAGAACTAAGTTTATCAAGTTGTTGACATTAAAGAGGGAGTTTGAATTGATAAAGATGAAGGAAAATGAAACCATAAAAGACTATTATAGTAGAATGATGGATGTAGTCAATTAAAGAAGGCTAATTGGAGAGGCTCTGACTAATCAACAAGTTGTTAAAAAGATACTTATGTCAGTTCAACAAACATTTGAATCTAAGATTGTTGCTATTAAAGAATCATGTGACTTGCAAAAGTTAAAGATTACTGAAATCATTAGTAAATTGTTAGTTCAAGAATAAAGGGTGTCCTAAAGGATTGATGGAGCTACTGAAGGTGCATTTCAAGTGGCTCAAAAACATAAGAAACATAAGAATAAGATTAAATGGAAGCCAGCTGCTAACATATTAAATTAAAATGACTTTAAGAGTTTAATAGACCCATAAAAAATGTAGATTTTTACATTACTCGATTTGTAAAAAGACCAATCACATAGAGAAATACTATTAAAGCAAGAATAAGCCATAAGTTCGGTGCCATTTTTATAAGAATTATGGTCATATAAAAAAATTACAAGAAGAAGCTAGCACATCAACAACAGCCTTAACAACAAGCAAATGTAACAAAAGAATGCAAAGTGTGTAGAGAGCATGCTTTCGTGATGTCACAAATAGTGGATGTTGCTGAGTTGCATAGATGGTTGATTGATAATGGTTGTACAACCGATATGATGAAGCACCTAGAACTCTTTAGTCCTATTGATAGAACTAATCAATCAAAAGTAAAGCTTGGAAATCACCATGCTATGAAAGCATAAGGAAAGGGCTGGTTAAAATTTAATCCAACATAGTTACAAAGCTTATTACTGAGGTGCTTTATATTCCTAACTTAGATGAGAACATGCTAAGTGTGTTTGAACTACTTAAGCATGGTAATATTGTTCTATTTAAAGGAGAATTTTGCTATGTTATTGTTGGTGATGGTTGTAAAGAATTTGCTAAAGTTAAAATAAATGGGAATGGCTTTTACTTGAATTTTGATTCAATAGAGGGATATGCATATAGTGTAATTGTTGATGAAAGCTTAAAATGGTATAAAAGATTTGGACACTTTAAATTTTGAATCTTTGAAGTTGTTGTATTCAGCTGGTTTGGTTGATGATATGTTTGAGATTGTAGTGTGTGTAGAAAGTTGTCAAGGGTGTCAATTTGGTAAGATGCATAGGGTTCCATTTCCCTCTAATGCATCAAGGAGAACCTTTGAAAAGATAAAGTTAATCCACTTAGATATATATGAACCAATTATGATAGCTTCCTTGAGCAAAAATTTGTATTTTCTCTTGTTTATTAATGATTTTAGCATAATTTATTTTCTTAAAGAGAAATCATAAGTTTTTTCTATATTCAAAGAGTTCAAAGCTCCAGTTGAAACTCAAAATGGATTCTAACTCAAAGTGTTGAGAATAGACAATAGAGGTGAATATACATCTAGAGCCTTCAAGTCATTTTGTTCTGAATCTAGTATTGCCAACCAACTAAACACTCCCTATTTACCATAGCAAAATGGGGTGGCTAAAAAAAACTAGACTGTGATAGAAATAACTAGGTGTCTATTATGTGAAGAGAGCTTACCCAAGTTTTTATGGGTTAAAGCTATAAACATTGTTGTGTATTTACTTAACAGGTTGCCAACTAGAGCTGTTAAATGCAAAACTCCATTCAAAGCTTAGCATGGTTTCAGACCATTTGTGAAGCACTTAAGGATGTTTGGCTCTTTAGTTTACATTCATGTACCAATTGAGAAAAGAGGAAATCTTGATGTGAAAGCATAACTTAGTATTTTGGTTAGCTATGGTGCTGAAGCAAAGGGTATAGAGTACTTTGTTTTGACAAGATGTAGATTCTTATGAATAGAGTTATGTTCCTCAATGAGTCTTCTCAATGGGACTAGGATTCAAAAGGAATATTGAAGTTTGGTAAATCAAGTGCATCTCTGTCTAACATTCTTTCTTCAAGTTATAACCTAAATGAACAGTTTGATGTGCATGGTACTTTTGATGTTGTAGTGTTAAAAGACAAAGCCTTTATCTGAGGTTTATGAGAGGTGCAGCCTTATATATGTTAAACCTAAATGTTTTAATGATGTAACAAAGTTACCTGAATGGGTGGATGCTATGAAAGCTGAAATTGATATGATATAAAAGAGTAAAACCTGGTTATTAACTGATTTGATAGAAAATAAGAAGGTTATTAGAGTAAAACCTGGTTATTAACTGATTTGCTAGAAAATAAGAAGGTTATTAGAGTAAAATGGGTATATGGAACTAAGTTTAATCAAGATGGTTCTTTTTTTAAGCATAAAGTAAGGCTAGTAGTAAAGGGATATGCACAAGTGGCTGGAATTGATTATAGAGACACATTTGCTCTAGTTACAAGGCATGATACCATTAAATTACTTTTTCATGATCTTTTAGTTACTAGTGAAAATGAGCTATTTGTAGTTAAATTCAAAAAGGAGATGGAAGATGAATTTGAAATGTCTAATTTGGGCTTGGTAAATTACTTTTTTTTGCATGGAAATTTATCAATGTAGCAAAGGTATCTTCATTTCACAAGGAAAGTATTCCATGGACATGTTAAAGAAATATAAGCTAGAATCTTATAAGGAAGTCACTACTCCTCTGAGTCAGAATGAAAAAGTGTCAAAGAATGATGGAGAAAAGCTTAAAAATCCATTAATTTACAAAAGCTTGGTGGGAAGCTTACTATATTTGATAGCAATAAGACCAGATTTAATGTTCCATAATAGCTTATTATCCAAGTTTATTAGCTCACTAAGCCACACACATCTTGAAATGGCCAAAAGAGTGTCAAAGTATATGAGAGGCACCTTTGATGAAGGCATTTGGTATTCAAGATTTGGTGAAGTTAATCTAATTGCCTATGTTGATAGTTACTTTACTGGTAGTGTTGATGATTCAAAGAGCACTTCTAGTTAAGTTTTCTCCTTTGGTACTAAGGCAATTTGCTGGAATTCATAAAAGAAAGAGTAAGTGGCACAATAAAATACTAAGGCTAAATATGTGTCAATATCAATAGCTGCAAATATAGTTATTTGGTTAAGAAAAATGCTTGTTGATATTAAGATGAAACAAAGTTCACTAACTAAACTTTGATGTGACTAAAATTCGTGTAACATAGGAGGACTAAACACATAATTGTGAAGTATTATTTAATTAGAGAGGCTGAAAGAAATGACAAGGATAAGGTGCTACAATATTCATCAGAGCTGCAGCTTGCTGATGTAATGAAAAAGGCCTTACCCATAATAAGGTTGGAGTTCATGAAGTTAAAACTTAAGATGTCTAAGAAAAATCTCAAAGAGGAGTTTCAAGTCGTGTGACATTTTACTTGGAGATGCAAGAGCAATAGAACAATGGATTTCATAATAGTATAAATAGTAGTGTGAATTGTACCTGTCATGGCTAGTTGAAGTTGTTCATTTGTTTTTTTTTTTGGTTATTTTTTATATGTGGTTAAAATGGAACTAAATAGTTGAATGTTATTGTTTTGTAATTGATACAATGCAAATATGCATAGTTATTTAGTATGTTATAAATGTTGTTTTATTTAATTTTAGTTAAGTTTGTGTGTTTATTTAGTTATAAAAATGTTATTTTTAGTTCCAAATGCTTTTTATGTTTTTTGGTATGTTTTATATATGTTTTTAGGTTCAATTGATGCATTAAAAGGACTTTGGACTTGTTCGAATGAAGTATGAAGTTCAACAAGCAAAAGGAAGTTGAATTGATACTATACTGACTCGTTACACCGAGAACGAGTCGTGAAAGAGCAATCCATATCGACTCATCTTGGTGTGCCGACTCAATCCATTACCAAAAGAGATGCAATTTTTCAACTTTGAGTAGTTTTTTGTACTTTGGTCATAACTTCTTTTACAAACATCCAAATGAGGTGATTCAAGTTGGCTTAGAAAGATAACTCAAAGATCTAGAAACATGAAGGAAAGATTTCAAGATAAAGTCATATAGATAAAAAAATGCCCTAGAAGTTACTATAAATACATAGAGTTATGACCCTTCAATTAAAAGGGTACCTTTCCAATTATAACTTTTTTTAACCACGTATAGGGTCTATATATATGTCAATTATAACCTATAACAAAGAGACTAGAGAGAAAAATATCTTAGTTATATGTGAAGAAATCTATGAGAAAAATATATAGTATTAGAATAAAAAATACAGATTTTCATTAGGACTTAGTTTATTATCTTGAAGATCAAGTTAGTAAGTAAGAAAAGAAGATTGCTCTACACCAAGCAAGTACTATAAGGCTTAGTAAAAAGAGTTTTATCAATTTTCTTTCTTCTTCTTTTGTTGTTCTTTAACAATGTTTCCTGGCTAAGTCTTGTTTGAGAATTGTAATGATGAATTAAATTAGAACTACATTTTCTATCTTATCTTGTTTATGATTTAATTTCAATTAGTGCTTAATTAAGTTATTTATAATTGATCACCATATGTAACTTGTTTTAATCGGATTATTTACAACGAGAGTTGGAGTAATTTGGTGGATGTATAATTGAGATTATTTAAGAATTGGAATTACTTGGAAACAAGGAATTCATCTTAAGTGAAACAATTAGTAGATTTACTTGTGATTTCCTAATCTATCTCTACAATACACTGAGAGAGCTTATAAACTCTAGACTGGAATATCCTTAATTGATAACAAGAGTTGCTTTTATGGATTCACTAGTATAATGTAGTTTATGATTTTCTCTCATCTCTGCAATACATCGAGAGAGCTTGTAGACTCTAAGAGGAAATGCTTCTAATTGATAATGAGAGTTACTTTTAGGGACTCTACTTTAATATGACAATAAGAGTTGCTTTTAAAGATTATATGCACTAATTTCCAATCAATATGTTTTATGATAATCTTGTATAAGTTCTTGTTTATATTTTGAATTGTGATTTTCATACATATATATATTTGCTTTTTATTTTTGTTTAGTATTATAGTATATTAGTAGTAATTAGATTTCTTAATTAGTTTCAATTATTATCTTGACTTAGTTTTGCTTATCCATCTGAGTAAGTAATAAGTTAATATAAAATTCTAATCAGTTAATTCTAAGGGGTTAGTGTAAAATTCCCTAATTCCCAGTGTTCAATACCCTACTTACTCTATACTAAGTCTTTAGAGACTAGGGTTATACAATTCTATCCGCTTTAGAATTTGGCGCCATTGCTAGGGATTGGTTAGTCTAATTTTTTTAAAATTTTTTATTAACTTAGGTTAGAAAAAGGTTGTTTTATGCCTTGTTTTTACTTTTGTTTTTTTCTATTTCTTTAATTATTATTATTGATTGTTTAGTTTAATTTGTTCAATTATGAGTTTACATTTTTTGTTTTAAGCTTACTAGAAGTATTAGTGATAATAATTTGTACTTTGATCCTGAAATGAAATTTGAGTAGGGAACAAAGGCAAAGAAGTGCAAATTGGTAGAATTTTAATAATATGGCTCAACCGGAGAGAAGGATATTAGGTGATTTTGCAATGCCTGACATCTCGGGTAGTTTTGGTGGAATTATGGCTCCGGCTATTGCTAATAATAATTTTGAGATCAAGCCAAGTATTATCCAAATGGTGCAAAATAATTAGTTTGGAGGCTTACAAGGAGAAGATCCTTATGCTCACATATTGACTTTTCTTAATATGTGTGCAACCTTTAAGATCAATGGTGTGACAGATGATGTAATAAGGCTAAGACTCTCCCCTTTTTTAGTTACGGACAAAGCATAACTTTGGCTTGCTAGTTTGCCAAACGAATCAATCATAACATGGTATCAATTGAAGCATGCATTTCTGTATAAATATTTTCCACCACACAAGATAGCCAAGTTTTGAAATGAGATTACCACTTTCAAGAAAAATGGAAGTGAGACAATCTATTCAACTTGGGAGAGGTTCAAGGAACTTCAACAGTAGTGTCCATATCATGGTTTGCCAGATTGGACGGTTCCTCAAGTTTTCTATAATGGATTGATGGATGAAAATAGAAACATTGTCAATGTAGCATCTGGTGGGAAATGGATGGATAAAATAGCTAGAGAGGCTATTATATTGTTAGAGGAACTTGCAATATAAGGATATATGGGTGAAGAAAATACTATGGCTAAAGCAAGAGGAGTTTTGGAACTTGACACAATTAAGATGTTGAAAGCAAAGGTAGATACCCTTACCAAATTGGTAAGTAATTCTAAAAGTAATTCATTAGAATATGTTAATGTTGTTTTTGAGACTTGTGGAGGATCTCATTCTTATTCTTAAGGCAATGCAGTTGCAAATGAGGATGTGAATTATATGCAAGGAGGTTTTAACCAAAGAATGGGGTTAAATTCCAACACTTATAACCCTCAATGGAAGAACCATCTCAGATTCTCATGGTCAAACCCATCCTCCCAATTAAACCCTTCATATAACCCAAACACTAAACCTTAAAACCCACCTAGATTTTCAATGAAACAATAACCCTTAAATCCTACCCAATCTAAACCCAACCTTGAAACTCTTATGGAGAAATTTTTTAACTAATAAATAGCCATTAACAAACAAAATTAGGAGCAATTTAAGCAACTCAATTATAAACTTGAGCAAATTGCTACCCATAACCGCATCCTTGAAACCCAAATTATCCAACAAGCCTCTACCTCAAACACTAAACCTTTGGGAAAGCTTCCTAGCCAACCGGAGTATGTACAAAAAGAGTTTTGTCAAGCAATCATATTGCATAATGGTAAGGAGGTTAAAAAGGATCTTAATAAGAAAAATAAAAAGGTTAATGATGATGATAGAGTAGAGATTGAGGAAGTGGATGTTAGAAGTAAAAATGATGATAAAAGTGCAAAGAAAGTTAATAAGGAGAGTGAAATCCCAGTAAAGAATGATGAACTAAAGGTAGATGTTAAATCTCTTCCTTTTCCTCAAAGGTTCATAAGGCGGAATTGGGACAAACAGTTTGGTAAATTCCTTGATTATCTTAAGGATATCACTATCACTATACCATTTAAAGATGTTATTAGAGATATGCCAGCTTGGGGTAAATTCTTGAAGGATATTGTTAGCCATAAGAGTAAGCTTGAAGATTATGGTTTAGTATCTCTTGTTGAAGAATCTAAGGCTATGTACTCTAAGTCTCTACCAAATCTTAAGGATCCTGGTTCATTTATAGTTCTTTGTGTAATTGGAGGTACACATTTTGATAAATCTTTATGTGATATTAGTGCTAGTGTTAGTATTATGCCATATTCAATTTACAAAAACCTTGATTTACAAGAACTTAATCCTACCAATATGTGTCTTTCCATGGTAGATAAATCTATTACATATCCACTTGGCATTTTAGAAAACCTGCAAAAAAAAGTGGGTAAGTTTGTGATACCAACTGACTTTGTTGTATTGGAAATGGAGGAGGATCTCGAGATCCCAATTTTGTTTGGAAGACCATTTTTTAGGATAGTAGGAGCAATTATTGATATGAAGAAATTAAAGATCACATGGGAAGTGAATAATTAATGTATGGAATTTGATGTGTTGAATATAATGAAGTCAACACCAATAGAAGTGGCAAGTAGAATTGAAGTTATTGATGGAAGCATTTAAGAAGTAATTCATGAGTGTTTAAGAAATGACTCTATGGAGATATACAAGAAGCAAGAAGCTAATGATCAAATTTTTGAGGTAATCCCATACAAATCTTCATAATGGAAATCAAGATTTGAACCTTTAAAAAGTGAGGACGATCCATGGGAAAATACACCTTGTGAGGAAGTCAAGGTGGAGCTCAAGCCATTTCCATCAAATCTTAAATATGCATTTCTTTACTCTAATCTTCAGTTTCCTTTAATTATTAATTCATCCTTACCTAGTAATGATGTTGATGCTTTATATGATGAGTTGAATCATCATAATATTGCTATTGGTTATTCTATAAATGATTTGAAAGGCATTAGTCCTAATATATGTATGCATATAATTCTTTTAAAGGATAATGCCAAGCCTTTTATTGAAGCTCAAAGGCGGTTAAATCATACTCTTAAAGAAGTGGTGAGAAAAGAAGTGACTAAGTTTCTTAATAATGGAATCATTTATTCCATTAGTGATAGTAATTGGGTAAGCCTTGTTCAGGATGTACCAAAGAAGGGAGGCTTAACCATTGTTAGAAATGAATCTAATGATTTGATACCTACTAGAACTATCATAGGATGGCGTATGTTTATAGACTATAGAAAACTTAATAAAGCAACTAGGAAAGATCATTTCCCTTTGCCTTTTATTGACCAAGTTCTTGAAAAATTAGCAAACTTTTCTTATTTTTATTATTTGGATGCACTTAGTGGATTCTATCAAATTCCTATCCATCATGAGAATCAAACTAAAACTACTTTTACATGCCCATATGGAACTTTTGTTTTTAGACGTATGCCTTTTGGTTTATGTAATGCACTAGCTACTTTCCAAAGATGCATGTTTTCCATATTTAGTGATCTACTTAATGATTGTGTAGAAATTTTTATGGATGGCTTTAGTATTTATGGTGATGATTTTAATGTCTATGGTACTGACTTTTCTAATTGTTTAGACAACCTATCTAAAGTACTTGATAGGTTTATTAAGCATGGATTAGTCTTAAACTAGGAAAAATGTCATTTCATGGCATAATAAGGCATAGTTCTTGGACATATAGTTTCAAAGCGAGGCATTGAAGTCGACAGGGTGAAGATAAAGTGATTGAAGAATTACCACCTCTAAAGTGTGTTAAGGATATAGGAAGTTTTCTTGGACATGCAGGCTTTTATCGAAGGTTTATCAAAGACTTTTCAAAGATAGCAAAGCCATTGTGTAGGTTACTTGCTAAGGAAGGTACTTTTGAATTTGATGATGCATGCTTGGAAGCATTTAAAATTTTGAAAAAGGCTCTTGTTTCCGCACCTATCTTGCAACCACCTAATTAAGAGCAACCATTTGAGATAATGTGTGATGCTAGCAACTTTGTTATAGGGGCTGTTTTGGGACAAAGAAAAGAAGGCAAGCCTTATGTGATTTATTATGCCAGCAAGCTACTTGATGAAGCTCAAACCAACTATACCACTACATAAAAGGAGCTGCTTACTATTGTTTATGAATTTGATAAGTTTAGAGCATACCTTGAGGGGTAGAAGGTGATTATTTATTCAGATCATGATGTTCTTAAGTATCTTCTAAGAAAGAAAGATGCAAAACCTAAACTCCTATGTTGGATCTTGACGCTTCAAGAGTTTGATTAGGAAGTGAGAGGCAAGAAAGGAAGCGAGAACTTTGTAGTGGATCATCTATCAAGGCTAGATCAAGAAGGATTAAAGAAGCATGATAATGGTGTGCCAATCAATAAGGCATTTTAGGGTGAACATCTTCTAAGTGTCACATCAAAAGAACTTCTGTGGTTTGCAGATATTGCAAATTATCTTGTAAGTGGTATTCTTCATTATGGTATGGATTATAGATAAAGGAAAAAGTTCTTACATGATTAAAGATTCTACTATTGGGAGGAGCCATTACTTTACAATAGGTGTGCAGATGGTTCGATTAGCAGATGTATTCCTCAAGATGAAATCTAAGATGTTTTAAAGCATTGTCATTATTTCAATGTTGGTGGACATTTTGGAGCATCAAATATAGCATCTAAGGTACTACAATCTAGTTTTTAGTGGCCTACATTGTTTAAGGATGCTAGAGAATATGTGCTTACATGTAATAGATGTCAAAGAATATGGAATATATCAAAGAAACATAAGATGCCTTTGAAAGGCATTCTTGAAGTCGAAATCTTTGATGTATGGGGAATAGACTTCATAGGTCCATTTCCTAGCTCCTTAGGTTACAAGTATATTTTAGTCATGGTAGATTATGTCTCTAAGTGGATAGAAGCAATGCTAACAGTGACAAATGATGCTAGAGTGGCTAAGAAAATGCTTAAGAAAGTAATTTTTCCAATATTTGGTACCCCTAGAGCATTAATAAGTGATGGAGGTTCATATTTTTGTAACCATGTGATTGAAGCTCTCTTGAAGAAGTATGGAGTAACACACAAGGTTGCTACTCTATATCACCCATAAACTAGTGGGCAAGTTGAGGTGAGTAACTGAGAAATTAAATGGATTCTTGAGAAAACAGTTTCCTCATCAAGGAAAGATTAGGCATTGAAGCTTAATGATGCATTATAGGCATATAGGACAGCTTTTAAGACTCTGATAGGCCTTACTTCTTATCAGTTGATTTATGGGAAGTCATGTAATTTACCTATAGAGCTTGAGCATAAGGCATATTAGGCCACAAGAGCTTTGAATTTTGACTTGATGAAGGTAGGTAAGAAAAGGTTACTTCAACTTAATGAACTCAATGAGCTGAGAATGAATGCTTATGAGAATGCAAAGTTATATAAGGATTGCACTAAGTTACGGTATGATAAGCATTTGATCAAGAAAGAATTTCATGAGGGAGAACTTGTTTTGCTTTATCATTTAAGATTGAAATTATTTCCAGGCAAGTTAAAATCACGTTGGTCAGGTCCTTTTACGGTTGTTAAGGTATATCCTTATGGTGTAGTGGACATTACTAATAGTAAAGGGGAAATCTTTAAGGTAAATGGACATCATCTTAAGATTTACTTAATTGGTGAACTAACTACTCTGAATCAATCTATTTCTCTCTCTACTTCTTGATGAAATAAAGGTAAGACTTTTAACTTTAACATGGTAGCACTAACACATTTTTATTTTATTATACTTTTTTTTACATATTATGTTCTTATTTAATTTCATTTAATTAGCAAAATTACTTTAATTTTTACAGTTACAAAGTTATTTTTATAAGGTTTTCAAAATCACACATTTTTAGTTTCATATTATTTATTTTCTTTAGTTTATTTTACTTATTTTCTTTACTTGCATACTCTTAGTTTTAGTATACATTTGATATATTATTAGTATATATTTAGTTTATGATTAGTTGTTTTTATATCATTTTCATGTATTTATTTTACACATATTTTTTAGTTGATAAGTTAGAATTAATTTGTGCATAATAGTGATTGTCACAAGTCATTACAGTGTAACGAGTTGTTATAGAGACACAATGTGCCGAGTTGTTTCGTAAAGGATGATTCAAGTTAAGAATGAAGGCATGTAATGAGTCATTACAGCGTAACAACTCGTAACAAATAGTCAACATGTTGAGTTGTTACATTTGGCATGACTCAACCCAACACTCAGGAAGTCGTAACGAGTCATTCTTGAAGATTTACTTAAAACAAAGACACATCATGCTGACTCAACACACCGTGCCGAGTTGTCCCACCTTCACACACATATGCATTTCATAAATTAAACTACACAAACTTATAATAATCTTAAATTAGCACCTTTTACATCTTTTAATTAATGTTTATCTATTTTTAAATTTAAATTTGGACTGAAAAGTTGTCTTATTATTTCAAAAAGGGTCAAACCGTTTCACATTTCAACACACACCTTTTCACATCCACACACACCTTTTCACATTACTCTTACACAACTATTCACCAAACCTTACACCCCTACATCTTACACCGCTATAACACCTATTTATACACCCTTTTGACCATTGAATCTCCCATATCTTTAATTCTTAAAAACAAAAATGAATTTCAATATTTAAACACACCTACACATTTACTCTTCATTAATCTTCTCTATTCTCTCTTCCATAACCATAAACTTTTCATCTCTTTTCTACATAACAACAACAACCCTACTTGAATCCCACCCTCCCTCTTATTACCCATTTCCATTTCTTATCCTTTACATATTTCTACAAAATTCTAAATCTATTCAGGCAAGACTAACATCATGGGTAAGACTAAAAGATCATCATCCAAGATAACACATATTGAACAATTAGCCCAAGAAGAGGAGGAAAATCTGAGCAAGACTTACAAGGCTAAGTTTCTAATCCTTTCACATGCAGAAGGTGCTAAGTTGATAAAAATAAGGTTTAGAGAAATCTTGGGTTGTAAGTATATTCCTAACTCTCTTTTGAAGAATGTGGGTATGCTTGAAGTGTTTGATCAATTGCTCACTCAATGTGGTCTTAAAATATTTGTCTCTATGCATGAGGATACTTATGTTGATTTAATTACTAAATTTTATACTACCTTGGATGTTAATGAGAATAATTCAAAATTCTAGAATTTAGGATGGAAGGAAAGAATCACCAACGAACCTATTCTTTCATTATCTGTGTGTTTTGTTTTAAAAAGGAAGGATTATGTGATCCCCCATCTAATTTCAAGTTGAATGAATTTTGGACATTTTTAACTAATTTGCAAACCCCATTTTAACCTAAAAAAGCAAAGGCAATGCTCCTTAAAGATGTGAAATATTGGTTGTTGCATAAGGTCCTAGCATGTGTTATTTTTCACAAGTCTGAGTTTAATAAGGTTTCTGCACAAGAAATGTTTCTTATGTGGTGTATTCATAACAAGAAACCAATTTTTTTGACTTATTAGATATTTAATAAGTTATTGTCTTGTGCTCCATGTAAGGATTCACCCAAAACACATGGGCATGTGATCACAATAGTTACAAAGGCCTTGAATGTTGATCTTGCCAGTTATACTCGAAAGGTTGAATGCTCTTATTTTACTAACCATGCTTTTATGAGAGGAGAAGTTATTGATGCAAGATTTTGATTTATTCCTACCTAATCATGTTTAAGTTAGTGTGTAATTGTTAGATCATCTTGAGTTTAGGAACCACTTACTAAATATCAAATAGAAAGTGACCCAAAATAAGAACTTCCTCAATATCAATCATATGGAGATATTCCATTGCTTACTCTCTCCAAAGTGCACTGAGCTATTCAAGTGACCACCCTCCTATTTGGGATCAAATTATGAACAATCAAATTGCCATGCAAGGGCAATTCAATGAAACGATGTTTCACCAAAAGGAATTGGCTCGTCGTCAATGGAAATTGGGGTACAAGTTGAACCAATACTTTTCTCAATCTAGACATTCAATTGAGTCTCCGCCCACTTCTCCAACAGATGATTAGGAAGTATTTGTATCCTTTGCTTTGCTTTTCTTTTCCTTACATTGAGGACAATGCATGCTTTTAAGTGTGGAGGAAGGGATAGATAGATAGATATATTAGTATTAGAATATTAGTTACTTATATATTAGGATATTATATTAGTCTACATTGTTTTTGTATTTGCATTAATGTTGATTATTCATTTTGCTCTTATATTTAATAATTAGTCATCCTTAATAGTCTTTTTAATTTTGATTGACATTAATATGTTTTGTTAATAGTGAATTTTTATTGCTCAATTGATAGAAGTCTAAGTTTTATGTAGTATAAGTAACAAGTTTATGTTTTTATCTCTTTTTATTATTTCTAAAATCTAAAGAATGTATTAGTCAACTTGCTAACAATGCTTTAGGCTAAATAGTAATTATTTAAGTTTTGGTTTTCTTAAGGACTTAGGTAACCTTAGAGAAACTATAGCCATAATACATAAAAAACTTGCTTTTCAATAATGGATGAGGATAATGAAAAAAAAAGTAAGAAAAGAAAAATAATAAGTAAATAATGCTTGTGATATGATGCATCTTGAGTAAGTTGTGTGCAAATGAGTATGCTCCTTAGTTGCACTCATTTGGAAAAGGATGTATAGTGTCAAAAGTATATGGATCTCGAGTAAGTTGTGTCCATTTGTGTTTGCTCCTCATTTGCATTCATTCAAAAAGAGTACATATAGTAAATTTACTTATGAATAAAAAAGTCTAAAAATGCCATGAGAAAAGTAAGTTGTTATGTGTGCTTAACATTGTCTCTAGGTTGTTTTTATTTTAAGAATCCCTAAGTTTGAAGCATGACTATTTTGGCTAAGAAGCTTAGTTAGAACTTTGACTTTGCATTTTTTTTCTTAGTAGATTAAGATAAATTGGTGAACTTATTGCCTATGTTATAAAACTTGTTTATTTTACCATTGTTGAGCATTGAAAGTTCAATTATTGAATTATTTTTCCTCTAACATCATTCATGATTAAAGTGACTTGTTAAGGTTGCTACATTTTTTTTGTTAGTAAATGAAAATTTTGTTAAGCTTTTTCATATTAGATCTTTTATTTGCTTCAAGGAAAGCAAGGTCTAAGTGTGGGGGAGTTTGATACAATGCAAATACGCATAGTTATTTAATACATTATAAATGTTGTTTTGTTTAATTTTAGTTAAGTTTTTGTGTTTATTTAGTTATAAAAATGTTATTTTTAGTTCCAAATGCTTTTTATGTTTTTTCTATGTTTTTATATATGTTTTTAGGTTCAATTGATGCATTAAAAGGACTTTGGACTTGATGGAATGAAGTGTGAAGCTCATAAAGCAAAAGGAAGTTGAATTGATACTATGCTAACTCATTACACCTAGAATGAGTTGTGACAGAGCCAATCCATGCCGACTCATCTTGGTGTGTCAACTCGTTCCCTCACCAAAAGAGATGCAATTTTTTTAGCTTTAAGCAGTTTTTGTATTTTGGCCATAAATTCTTTTACAAACATCCAAATAAGGTGATTCAAGTTTCTTTGGAAAGATAACTCAAAGATATAGGACTTTGAAATAGGAAAAATTTCAAGATAAAGTTATTTGGATGAACAAAAATGCCCTAGAAGTTACTATATCTATATAGAGTTGTGACCCTTCAATCAAAAGGGTATCTTTCTAATTGTAGCTTCTTTTAACCACCTATAGGGTCTATATATTGTCAATTGTAACCCGTAACAAAGAGACTAGAGAGAAAAATATCTCAATTATATGTGAAGAAATCTATGAGAAAAATATATATTATTAGAATTAGAAATACAGATTTTCATTAGGACTTAGTTTATTATTTTGAAGATCAAGTTAGCAAGCAAGAAGAGAAGATTTCTCTACACCAAGCAAGTACTAGAAGGCTTAGTAAAAAGGGTTTTATCAATTATCTTTCTTCTTCTGTTGTTGTTCTTTAACTATGCTTCTTGGCTAAGTCTTGTTTGAGAATTTCAATAATGAATTAAATAAGAACTACATTTTCTATCTTATCTTGTTTATGATTTAATTTCAATTAGTGCTTAATTAAATTATTTATGACTGATCATCATATGTAACTTGTTTTAATTGAATTATTTATAATGAGATTTGGAGTAATTTGGTGGATGTATAATTGAGATTACTTAAGAATTGGAATTACTTAGAAACATGGAATTCATCTTAAGGGAAATAATTAGTAGATTTACTTATGATCACCTTGTTTATCTCTACAATACATTGAGAGAGCTTATGGACTCTAGACGGGAATATCCTTAATTGACAACGAGAGTTACTTTTATGGATTTATTGGTATAATATGATTTATGATTTTCTCTTATCTCTACAATACACCGAGAGAGCTTGTAGACTCTAAGTGGAAATAATTCTAATTGATAATGAGAGTTACTTTTAGGGACTTTACTTTATTCTAATAATGAGACTTACTTTTAAAGATTATACGCACTAATTTCCAGTCAATATGTTTTGTGATAATCTTTTATAAGTTCTTATTTATATTCTGATTTGTGACTTTCATACATATATATATATTTTTTCTTTTTATTTCTATTTAGTATTATAGTATATTAGTAGTAATTAGATTTCTTAATTAGTTTTAATTATTATCTTGACTTAGTTTTGCTTATACATCTAAGTAACTAATCAGTTAATATAAAATTATAAGCAGTTAATTCTAATAGGTTAATGTAAAATTCTCTAATTCCTATTGTTCAACACCTTACTTACTCTATACTAAGTCCTAAGAGACTAGGGTTATACAATTCTACCTGCTTTAGTAACTAGTAAAGCTAGTCAAATGTTATGTCCATATTTTTGGGAATTTGTCTCTTAAAAGGCAATAAGATCATATATTTAGGTTGTTGATGGTAAGGGGTTATATTTGAATGTAATGATTTACTATACCACTTGTATTGATATATGTATTACAATCAAATGAAGGAAAGTGTGTGTTATCATTGTTCACTTTAAGAAATATCTTAGTTCCTTTATTTTTTCTTATTTTTATAGTCTTTGTGGTTCTGCTGTTATCATATGACAAAGCTGAGTTTTTAATCCCAACCAACATATATTGACAACAATCTAAATACTAATTCATGCATAAAGCAATCCTATCATACTTTTCAACTCTTCTTGTTGTTAAATGCTTTGGCTCAACCTTATACCAACTGCATCTAAAATTTCATTTTATATCATATCTTTGTTATTGTGAGGTTTGACTGCTAGAAGGTTAAAAGTCATAAACCTAGATAAGTTGACGACATTCACATCCAACTTACCTAGCCTAGTTAATAGGCTATCGATCTGCAAGCCAATGTGAGTTAATGCTAATGAAGCTTTGAAAAGGGTAATACTTCATCCTAAACATAAAAATGATAAAATATACAAATTATAGGAATTTTTGAAGGAAATAATCATTTAGCAAGGCAGCACATTATTCAAATTTATAGAATGCTTTATTGATCACTTGAAAGATGTTTACTTGTTATTATTGATAGAGTGAGGCCAAATGCAACATGATATTACCATATCTATCAGCCAACCTCAACATAGCCCTAGCATATAGTCATCCCTCAAGCAGAGATGATGACAAGTTAGCTAGTACTTCTACTTTATTCTTTACATCAGGGTGAAAAGTTGTCTCTCTATTGATAATCACATGTAATGAGGACTCAAGGCAAGCATCAAGCAATTGTCGCATGATTAAAAATTGTAAGATGAAGAGGAGTCCTTCTATTGGTTTGTGACCTTTTTTGCCTTAGCTTCAATAATGATGGGGCTCAATAACACCTATAAGACAAGCAAAGCTGGATCAAGGAGGGCTTAGGATGCCCTAAGCCTTTTCGATGCTTTAGTCAGTATAGATATATTGTGAGGAAGATGATTTTTTCTAAGAAGCATGTTGTTTTATGAATATAGGTGTTATTAAGCATGAGAAAATATAGATGTAGAGAAAAAAGAAGTAAAAAATAGAGAAAGAATATACATTACTCATTGAAGCATAGGGCTTATAAAAGGAGCTTGGTGAAAAGTGGATGCCATGTGTCAACATCTTATTGGTAAGGGGTTAGTCAAAAGTAGACACCACATGGTAGCATCTCATTAGCAGGAATCCCTAATAAGGGTAACAACTTGTTTGGGTGTGGCATCTAGCTATATGACAAGACATAATTATATTGGTGTGGAATGTGAACAATAAGAAGATCATAGGAACAATAACATCATATATATATATGTTCTTAACGAATTTGCTCATTTAATTACTAATTTTTGTGTGATCAAACACATTTTAAGAGGATACTCACATGCACCCAATGATCTAATGTATGGAGTTGATATGAAGTTGATTAGATGGTGTAGAATTATTTAGGCTTTTACTAAACCTTAAATTAAATTAAAAAATCCCTCAATATGGTGCAGTGACACCTGATGATTTTTAAAGAAAATAAATGTTAATTATGTGTATCTATCTTAAAATCAATTAGTCATCTTTTACATTACTAATTGATTTCTTTTGTTATAAGTAAAGGATAGCTTTAATGTATATGTTTGTAGCTCTTATAGAGACAAATAACCATTAAAAAAAGGCAGACTCTCTCGGAGCCTGACCATTTCACTATCTTTACAGCTTATAGATGGCAATGGTATTATATATAACAAAAAGTGTTATACGCTAATGATTTTGATTAAACAAAATTATACTAAGTGCTAATGATCTATCTCTATTTTAGGATTGGACGGTTTGTTTATTTTCTCATCTATATGATCACCACATTTTCACTCTATGTTTTGGATTGGATTTTTATTGCATTCGATGATAATAAGAGATACATGGTTTGTAAAATAAATTTTACTTTAAGAAAATTTATTTTATACTACTGCTTAAATTTTTTACAAATGAATGAGACAATTAGGAGTTGAACGCCTGATCTTGTGCACTATGAAACATGCTTAAAAAACATTACCTTTGTACTTCATTGTAGAACCACCATTTTAAGCTATAGGAAAACTTAGAATTTTATATATTTATAGCTATTTTGTACTAATATTTATTGTTGTTGACTTTTGGAACTGTGATCTTACAATGTTTATTATTAAATTACAGGTCAATTATGGAATGAGGAGCCACTTAGGCCCCGCTTATAATGTTGTTAGTTATATAGATAGGGAGGTTCAAGGAATTAATCATCTTTATCAATACCCTGTTTGGAACTGCTTCAAGATTAGAATTGTGAAAGAACTATTGCATTAGCAATTATTTGATATTGTTGTAATTCAGGGAGTTCTATGCTTAATTATGCATTTTTACCTTTTCTTGTAGGCTTGTACTCTTAGTTCTCAAAGTTCTTGCCCTATTCGAGCTGATGCTCCTAATTGGTGCCATGCTCCATCTGAACCTGAAGGCCTACTCAAGTTTTGCTAATTTACTTATAAAGTATCAAACCTGCAGTAGAAGTAACATTTCAGAGCTTAATAATGAATTGTTTGCTTTGTTTTGTTCATTTATGTACAACCTTAGCTATCCTCTCTGGCACGATTGGCATCCATTATGAACATGTTCTGATTCATTTTAAGGTTATAAGTAAGAAAATTGTTCTTGAACCTGATGTGAGTTTTGTTGTGGAATTCAGGTTAATTTCCACTAATAATAACAAATTAACCTTGAGAACTATTGCATAAGTGATGATAGTTAAACTGATTACACTAAAAAATCACCTAAAGGTAGATTCCTATGAAAGTTTGGTGGCTCACAATGGTCCATTTAAATACCACACTTTTGGACATATTTTTTACCAAGATAAGTAATTTAATAGCATAATAATTAATGATAACTATACCCGACAATAGCTATTAAATATACATAAAAGCCAATACTAAAATTTAATGAGGTTTGGCCAATTATGCCTACATCGTTAGACACAACCAAAATAACATTTCACTAACTTGATGAAATATTTATAAAAGAGAGAGAGATAATCAAATTTCTTAAATATGGAAGGAGGCAAGTTTGGGGATGAAAGGGATAATAATCAAAAGAGGAGAGGGGAGGAGTTATTTTAACTAAAGAACTCCTCATATTTTTTCTAAAATCCCAATGTGGGATTTTGAAAAAATCAAAAAATCTCCACCTTAACAAAATCTTATACAATTCTCTTATAAATCCAATTTTTAGTAATGTCTACAAATTTCATCTTTCAATTTTTAACAATATTGACAAGTCTAAACAATATTTAAACTTGATTGCACTTACCACATTTGTCATCATATCAGTAAGATTCTTAGTGGTCTAAAATTTCTTGATTATGACTCCACCTTCTTGCATAATTCCTATACAAAGTGATATTGAACATTGATGTGCTTTGTCCTTGCAAGATAAACTTGGGTCTTGGATAAATGAATAGCACTCTAATTATCATAATGCACTTTAATATGCTTATGTTCCATTCCCATTTCACCAAGCAACCCTTTTAGCCAAATTGCCTCCTTTAAAGCCTCTATAATTAGCTTTATACTCTACCTCTATAGTAGACAAAGTGACTGTTGATTGTAAGGTGGACTTCTAACTGTACGATGCCTTTGTAAAAGTAAACACATAACTAGTAGTTGATTGACGCTTCTCCAAATCACAAGCATAGTTAGAATCACAATACCTAACTACACATTGACCATTTTGCCTATCCTACTGAAATACTAAACCAACATCTATGGTGTTCAGTATATACCATACAATCTATTTAATAGCTTGCCAATGTTCCTTTCTAGGAGCATGTAAGTACTTGCTTATAACCTCAATAGCATGTGATATATTAAGTCGCGTACACACCATTGCATACACTAAGCTACCAATAACACTTGTATACGGTACTTTTGATATGTATTCCCATTATACATCATTCTTCGGTGACATGGATGTGCTAAACATAAAATGAAGAGCAAGTGGTGTATTAACTAGTTTTGACTTCTCATTCATGCAAAAATGTTTTAGTAGCTTCCTTAGATATTATTACTAAGGCAAACAAACCCTCCCTAATTTCCTATTTATAGTTATCTCCATGCCAAGAATCTTCTTTGATTCACTAAGTTCTTTCCTCTTAAACTTCCTATTTAATTGAGTCTTTAATTTCTAAATTTCTATTTGACTCTTGGAAGCTAGTAGTAGATCATCAACATAAAGAAGTAGATATATATAGGATCATCTAGTAGCTTACAAAAGTACACATAATGATCATATTTGCTTCTTACGTACTTTTGCCCTATCATAAACTTGTCAAATCAATTCTACCACTGCCTCAAAGATTACTTCAATTCATACAACAATTTTTCAAATTTATAAATCATTTTCTCTTTTCTAGCACCTTTGAATCCATCTGGCTGAGTCATGTAGATTTCCTCATCTAAGTCTCCATGTAAAAATGCAGTTTCACATCCATTTGAACTAGTTCCAAATCCAACTATGCTACCTGTGAGCGATCGATCACTCACTTTTGGTTAGCAGTATAATTTCATAGGACATTGTGTGGATCTTTCCATTTTTAAGGCACATGGTAGCTTTATCGAATAAGGATAAATGGTTGGTCTTGGGGGGATGAGAAGCTTTTAATATTATGGAGTCACCACCTAATTTTTAGAAAATCGGGAAAAGAAAGGGATAACATCAGGTCACTCAGTAAGTATTATCCCTAACAGAGATTTCTGTGTTCGAGTGATTGCATCTACTTTTTGACTATTTCTCATTATACGATATTCGATGTGTAGCTACTGTAACACCCTAGTTTTGGTAATGATAGTTTGTATAGCATTCACATAGTACATTAAATAGTGGAATATAATAAAGTTAAAATTTTAATTATAACATTGATTTCTTAATAAAATACATATGAAAAGGAAAAAGATTGTAGAAAATTAAATCTAATTTGGATATGATTGATCTACAATATTAACATGATCATTCACACAACTTGCTGGATTTCATGAATAATAGGATGATCATGCATGCTTGCAGTGATTATTTATGCTATGATGATGTATGACGATCATGCAAAGGATGCATGAGGTCATCACTGAACTGAGAGCATGATGACTCTGTTCTAGGATATGAACTTTTCATATTATTGGTATTTACATTGTGATTTCATGATTTCAAAAATAGAGGATGTAGAATGACAATATGAAATGAGTATAATAAAGCATATATTATTCACATAGCATGCAAGATTGCCAGTCTCATCACACAAGCATAATTGTATTCCCAAATACTTAGGAACATGCTAAAGTAATTATGTTGTCCTTAGAGTCGATTGAGCTTATGTGGGTTTGAAGCTTTAGCATCGAGAGATTATCAAGCTTTCCTCATCGAGAGGTTCAAAATGATAATAACATGGTGCTAAATTATATACCTTTGGAGCATGCTTTGACAAAGATGAGGCTTGGTTTGGTTAAAAATGGATCTAATAACCTAAGAGAAAGGCTTTGGGAGAGTATAAACTATTTGGAAAGGGGTTTGCAGCACCTTCGATTGAACTTATTTATTAGTGTGTGTGTGTGTTTCTACTTACTCCCCCCTCTAAAATAGGGTGTGAAAGGGATCTATTTATATGGAAAATTAGGTAGAATAGGGTGGTTGTACTGTGGTCACACTCACATATCGAGGATTTTGTGTGTGGCCATGGCAAGTGTGTCTGGTCATGCACAGTGTGTGCTTCCACATACACTTTGATGCTTCATGCACACTTTTTGGGTTTTATGCACACTATTTCTGGGTTAGTTCCTAGGGTTTTGGGCCTTTCGAACGTGTTTCTAGAGTTTGTTTTGCCAAATTTAGCCTCAATTTTAGCACATGACACTTAGGGGCATTTACACACACTTCTAAGCGATACGCGCTAATCCTCAGGTTATGTTGGACCATTCTAGGAACACTTCTAGAGCTTTTGGGGCCTTTTGAATATGTTTACAAAGTATGTTTTATCAAAATCATTTTTTTCACAAAGTTGGGTCCCAGTCTAATAAAATGCACACTAGCCTAATGAGTTGAGTATTTTGAGAGTGTTTTCCCAAAATAAATCTCTCATTGTTTTGATAATTCATATTTCTTAAGGTTGAGGCATAACTTAATGGTTCGGTGATTGATTTTCCACACTAGTGGAGTTGGTTAGGTTGTTAAGGTTGCACACTTCAGAGGTGTAATGAACAAGAAAACTCTAGTCATCTTAGGGATTCGTTTCATCATTGGACCTTTTTGGGATAGTAAAATCTAGGGCATGAGAGTTGCCCCCAGTTTCACATGTGTTGCATAACCACCTAGCACTAGTGTCATTACACGTGAAGCAAATGCAAAGATGCAAAAAATGTTTTAGTAGGGAGAGAGGTACTTACCTGTGGGTTATCTTTAGATGTCTTGTTAAGATTTGACTATTGTTGTTGTGTTTTGTTTATTGTTGTTGTTCTATGACTTGGTTGTCATACAAGGTGCTATTTGGGACATATGCAGGCTTATGATTCATGCAAGATGCTACTAAGCAAAAGGAGATGCGACTTTAACCTTTTTAGGTGTCACACAAAATGAGGATGCTACTAAGTAATGAAAATGTGACTATAACATGTGATTATAACTTTCTTAAGTGTCACATAGAATGAGGATGCTACTAAGTAATGAAAATGCGATTATAACCTGCTTAGATGTCATGCAAATGAATATACAATTATAACATGAGATTATAACCTTCTTAGGTGTCACACAAGTTGAGGTTGCTACTAAGCAATGAAAATGTAACTATAACCTTCTTAAGTGTCACACAAATGAAGATGCTACTGAGTAAAAAGAGATATTATTATAACCTTTTTAGGTGTCATGCAAAATGAGGATGCTACTAAGCAAAAAAAGATATGACTATAACCTTTCTAGGTGTCATGCAAATGAATATACAATTATAACCTTTTTAGGTGTCACACAAATGAGCATGTAATTATAACCTTTTTAGGTGTCACGTGAATAATCAGGCGAGTATAACCTTCTTAAGTGTCACACGAATGAACATGTGACTATAACCTTCTTAGGTGTCACGTGAAATGAGGATGTTATTAAGAAAATAAGAATGCTCCTAAGCAGTGTGGATGCTCCTAAGTTGTGAAAGTGCTTATAAGCAATAAGAAGATGCTTCTAAGCAATAAGAAGATGCTTCTAATCAGTGAAAGTGCTTTTGAGCAATGTGAGAGTGCTTTTAAACAACAAAAGTGCTTATAAACAATATGAGAGTGCTTCTAAGTAATAAAACTGCTTTTAAGCAATGTAAGAGTGCTTTTAAGTAATGAAAGTGCTTTTAAGAAATGAGTGAGTTCTTATAAGCAAAGTGAGAGTGCTTCTAAGCAAAGTGAGAGTGTTTCTAATCAATGAAAGTGCTTATAAGCAATGTGAGAGTGCTTCTAATCTATGTGAAGATGCTTCTAAGCAATCTGAAAGTGCTTTTAAATAATATGAGTATGCATCTATGCAATGAAAGTGCTTCTAAGCAAAATGAGAGTGCATCTAAGCAATGTGAAGGTGCTTCTAAGCAATGAGTAAGTGCTTTTAAGCAATGTGAATGAGGTAGTAGTTATGATGCAGTAATGATGAGGTGATGACATAGTTATTTCAATGACTTAGAGGGAGATATCCTCACATTGATTTTTCCTTACTCTTCTTATTTCATGTGGTGTTGAATTTTCTAAAAAAGGTAGTGCATGCGTAGTGTCTTTAGACAGACAAAGTTGGCATTAGTGTACTTTTATGTGAGTCTGGTGCATGTCTTATGCTTATATGGAAGTTTAGGACCATAGAAATGAGTGTGCAAAGTCTTAAAGTGTGTGGAAAACCATAACAAAGCACATAGAAAGGGGAAGTTCATGTGACAACATATGGAAGGCTCATGGTCACATGCTTCCTCCCCTCCAGGCCTATTTAAATAGTCATTTTGGAGGTTTTAGGATGTTTTGTTTGGATTTCATTAAGTGTTTTTTCACTTTTCTTGACCCTTTTTATGTTTTGAGCGCTATCTATTATGTTTTTGCTTTTGTATTTCCACTTTCTTATGCATAAAATGGAGTTCCCCAACATTCCTGAGGGTCTGGAGGATATTTCGGTTGATGTTGATATTTATTTTGATGGTGACTTTATAGAGGCTACTAGAGTTGGGATGTTCGTTGATTGGACTAGCACATATAGTGCTTAGAGTTCTCAGCCATCTAGGCTTTCTCAAGGAGATCCGATCCCTGTTGCTTATAGTTTAGAGACTTATGCTTAGGTGTATCATCATTGCGAGGTAGGTCCTTCTTTGCCCTTATTTTATGAAGCATGTTCATTGGCTACTTTACTATTTATTTTACTGTATAAGGTTGATGTAGTTATAACTCTATAGCTCTTATTGTAACTTTCTATTAAGTCATAACTTTATTGTAAATGTTGATGGCTGATAGCTCTTGCTTTATTTTCTTTTTGTAATTTTCTTCTAGTGCTTGCTGTGATGCTTTTATTTTTGGCTTTTGTCATTGTTTGATTCTATTAAACAGCAAAGAGACATATGTATTAGTATTTAGTAGCTGTGCAAATTTTTGATAGCATACCTATTATTTGTAGCCTCATAGGAATGTTACTGTGCTGATTGGTAGTTTCAACATAGTTAACATGTATTATTAGGGTTTCCTAATGTGTGTGAAGCAGATGATTGTCGGGAAGTGCTTTGATGGAGTCATTGCTGCATTATCTTATGACTCGTATGCATCGAGTCAGATTGCCATTTATGTGTTGATAGAGCAATGGATGGACACGACGCATACTTTCCATCTTCCTATTAGGGACATGACTATTACCCCCTTTAGATTGTGTTGCTATCATAGGCTTAAGCTTTTCCAGAGAGACTGTTCCTTTTAGTAAGGTTGAGTGTTCTACTACTATGGTGAGGAGGCACCTCATGATGGATTTTCTTGGGATGGTCACACTTATGGAATCTAGTTGCCCGTATCTCACTTATTATACAGAGTTTATTTCTTATGTGCAGACTCTATACAATGATTGTCTTAGCTTAGTAGAGCAGCAGGCTCATTACTTTTTATTTTACTTGTTGAGTGTTGTTATCTTCTTGAACCATTCAGGTATGGGTGATCTATGATTGCTATCTATCTTGAGGGATCTGGATGGCACTATTGCCTTTGCTCATATGAACTCAGGCCTTGACACAGCATGCCATGGTGGCTCGAGGATCTATGGATGCTTATTCATATTAGATGTGAGAAGGAGTTCTGTTATCTGTTCTTTTGCTTTTAGTTTATTATTTTTGACCCTTTGATTTTAATAGATATAGGCTTATGAGTTAAGGATTCTCCCTCATTCGTCCATCCAACATTTTCAGGAGGATGGCATCCCTCATTATTCTTATTGGATCAGGAAGACTACTGATTTGATTGAGGATTGCATGGTAGCTTGGGACCATATAGGGAAGCTGTCCCTTGATCATGTATATCTGATTCCTAATGTGTTAGTTATTTCTCTCTTAGGTATTTTTTGTTCATTCTTACCCTTTGAGTAGATTTTTCTTCATTGGTGGGTGGCGAGGTCTCATTTGATATCAAAGATGGTGATGGTATGGTAGTTAATGGACAGAAAAGTATTGCTCTATGACCTTATTGGTAAAGTGTGGTATTTGGGCAAGTGAGTCCATTATTGGTGGGATGGCCTATATATGAGGAGATTTCCCATTCCTCCTCCCAGTGACGTGTTCTAGGGCTATGAGCTTTGTGGTGATGATCTTGTTGTTATTATGATGGGATTCCCCTCTGAGAGCCTCTTGTAGAGTGTGGGTTTGCCTTATGCTAATGTATTAATCCCTCAGTTTATAGATGTTGTAGCTACTGCGACCTTTCCTTCACCTCTACCTTCTCAGGCAGATGCATCTCGTCCTTCGGATTCGAGGATTAGGCCATCACATGGGTCATCGAGAGTCACTTCTTCTAACCTAATAAGCCTTTATTCCTATTTTGGTGCAAGCATGTAGCAAACTTTATTATTAATAAACTATAATTAACATGAGTTGTGAGAACTTTTCTGTAGTAATGTCAAAGAAGATATGGATCTCATTTTGAGGAGGATGAGGGTACATTTTATAATGAGGTGACTACCCATGCTAGTGGTGTGTCTTCTGGTAGTACTACTCTTGGGGACTTGATGGTTTAATTATCTTTGTCTTTAATTAGGATGAATATTCTTACTAGAGTAGTGAGTTTCGATTTGCCCAAACCTGGCTTTCCTTAGTCGGGTATTGCTCCTATTGATGCTACCCATGTTTATGTTCTCCACTTATTTTTTCCTATGTTTCATTTATTTAGTGAGTAGTGGTTGACTTATTTGCTTGCTTTTGTAGATTCATGTCTCCTATGGTCAGTATTAGTATAATACTGTAGAGAGTGTGCATTAATGCTTTTTGGAGTTTACTACTACTCAGAGGGTATGCCTTCTTTATTGTACCTACTTAGTTTATGCACATGTTTTATGTATGAATGCATGATATGCAATATATAATGTAGGTTGACCACCATCTCGCTTGTCATGAATGGGAGAGAGAGCATGCAGCTTTTCGTTACTACATCAATTAGATAGAGTCACAGCTAGCATCCTTTACGATGAATGGTGATGAGTCAATATCAGATGAGGGGGATGCTTAAGCAGGATTAGTGCTTGTTTTTTATGGTAGCCATTACCAATGTAGTTGTTTTAGGAGCTAGGTGTAGGACTTTTGGCTTGTGGTTTGCTTGGTTTTATTATCTTCCCGAGGTTATGGACTCTAGGTGTTGTATTTAGGTATTTGTCCCGTATGTTGTATAGTGCTTGTACGATAATGATCATATATGCTTCTTGTTGTGTATTATTGATTATGATGCTTGCCATTACAATTTTTTGCCTATTTTCCCTTTTTTGCCTAAGGCGCCTCCTTTTGGAGCTTTTCGTACTTATCTGGGTTTTCCTTTTCTTCCTTTTTTTGCCTAGGGTGTCTCCCGTTAGAGCTTTTCACACCTAGCTAGACGTCTTCTTTTTTTGGGCTTCAATGGTAGTGGTCAATCTAGAAGAGAGAGCACAAAGAGGATGGTAAGAACCATGGTCATGTAATGAAGGAAAATGCAAAGCATGCTGAATGCAATTCCTGATGATAAAATGTATTACACATTTCAAAAACATTTTGCATAAATTGGCAATCATTCTCATTTCATTGTAATCATTTAAGAAAAGCACAAGTGAATTTATACAAAATTTGAACTTGAGGTTACCCCTGTCCTTAACTAGCCTTCTTAGGTTTTTTACTTAAGTATTTTGTCTCTTTCCCTAATTTTTGCTTGAGCTGCCATTCTTAGGTTTTCAACTCAGTGGGAAGTACCTAACTTTTGCCTGAGCTATAATTTTTAGGTTTTTAACTCACGGGATAATGATTTTTTTTGCCTTAGATGTAGTACTTCTTTAGGTAGTCTATATTGACAGGCTCAAAGAATTTTTTGCCTTTAAAATCTATCAGCTTGAATGCTCCTTTTAATAGGACATGTTTGACTAGGTATAGGCCTTCCCAATTTGGTCTGAATTTCCCTTTAGGGTATGGAATGTTCTACCTTGCTTGCTTTAATACCCAGTCTCTTGCTTTCACACTCTTGTGTTTTACTCTTTTGTTAAAGGTTTTAGCTAGTCGAGCCTGATACAACTATGTGTACTATAGTGCCTTGAACCTTTGGCTATCTAAGAGAGTGAGATTGTCGTGCCTTTATCGAGCCCACTATACTTCTAGAAGTTCATATTCGATTACTACACAAAGAGACTTAATCTTTATTTCGACTACAGGAACTGCTTTTGATCTATACACTAGTGAAAAAGGAGTTGCTCCTGTTGAAGTTCTGACTATTGTTTTGTACCCCCATAAAGCATATGGAAATTTGTTCACCTAATCTTGGCAAGTCTAAGTCATCTTTAGGAACATCTTTTTGATGCAGCTTCGATAGACCTATTTCCTTGTGGTTGGTAAGGAGAAGATTTGTGATGTTTTATCTTATAACTCCTTAGTAGCTCTCTAAATTCTCCTTGGAATTGGACATCATTGTCATAGATGATGTGCTAGGGGATCTCATATCGACATAGCATGTTTCTTTTGATGAACTTAGCCACTTGCTTGACTCCTATCTTTATAAATGATTATGCTTCGACCCATTTTGTGAAGTAGTCTACTACTACTAGCAGTTTGAGGCTATTGTGTGAATTTCCCCAATTATGTCTAGTCCCTATGCTAAGAAGGGCCACAGAGAGGAGATGTAGTGTAGTTCTATTAAGGGAAGGTGACTGACATTCCTATGGATCTGACACTTGTGGTATTCCTTTACAAATTTGATACAGTCTTCCATCATCATCATCCAGAAGAACCCTTGTAAGATTAGCTTCTTAGCCAGGATTGCTCTATTAATGTGTGGACCACAAGCACCCTTATGTACTTTTTATACTACTCTTATAGCCTTAATTTCATTTAGAATTCAAAGTTGTAAACCATATAAGGTTCTCTTGTATATCACACCTTGGTGTGTTGTGAAATTTGACACTAGTCATCGAATGACTACTTTATCTCTTTCATTTTCTTGATCAAGATAGGCTCGATCCTTCAGACATCTCTGGATGTCATAGAACCATGGTTTCTCAACTATTTCTATCTTTGCTATTATGCAGTTTTTATGACAAGGTTATCCTAATCAAAGTAGAATCAAAGGATTCATGGGCATTTTGGATGGTCCTTCCCATACCAAGGCTAGGGAAGTAAGTGCATCTACCATCTAATTGTGATTTCTAGGGAGATAAATGAATCTACATTTTTAGAAGGACATGGTAAGTAGCCTTAAGTGGTTTATGTATGGCCTTAAGTGCTGCTCTTTCAGTTCCCATTCTTCCATGGCATGGTTGATTACTAGTATAGAATCTTTAAAGATTTCAACTTTTATGATATCTAGGGCTATCGATACATTTATTCCAAGTGTGCATGCCTTGTATTCTGCTTCATTATTTGTGACTCTAAAATTGAGCTTTTTAGCAATTGGTACCACTTCACCTTCTGAAGATTGTAGTATGACATTGACTCCTATACCAAACTAATTGACTACTTTGTCAAAGTACATGCACCATCCTTGGATCTCAATGGTTGAGCTAAGGTTGTCTGGGAAGTCCAATTGGATTTCTTCTGAGTCTGGAATGGGGTTGAGAGCTAGAAATTCAGCTACTACTCTCCCTTTTACTACCTTCTTAGTAAGATATTGCACATCGAATTCTGTTAGCAGTACGAGCCACTTGGCAAGTTTCCCCGCTAAAGGGGGGGCTTCGTATAGGTACTTCATTAGGTCCATTTTTGACATGGCCTAAATTCTATATGATTGAAAGTAGTGTCTAAGTTTCTTCATTGCCCATACCATATCCAAGCATATATGTTCAACTTAGTTGTACTTCTCTTCATATGGTGGCATCTTCTTACTTAAGTAGTAGACTGCATGTTCTACTTTTATTTCTCCCTCTTGTGCTAACATTGCATCGATTTCATTCCCTGCAATGGCCAAATACAAGGTTTGAGGTATCCTTAGTTTAGGTGGCCTTAGAATTGGTAGGTTGGCTAGGTAGCTTTTGATCTTGTCAAATGCTAGCTAACATTATTCATTACATTCAACTATTTTATCTTTTTTTAGTAACATGAAGATTGGTTCACACACTAGAGTCAACTTAGCGATGAATCTACTGATGAACTATAGTTTCCCTAGAAACCCTCTAATTTCTTTCACTTTTTTTGGCAGTAGTATCTCTCTAATAGCTTATGCTTTTTCTGGATCCATTTCAATCCCATTTTGACTAACAATATACCCCAGCATCCCTCCTAAAGTGACCACAAATATGCATTTCTTTGGGTTTAGCATGAGATCGTACTTTTCCACCCTTCTGAGGAATTTCTTAAGATTATAGGGGTATTCTTCCCTGGTTTTTGACTTTACCATCATGTCATCGATGTATACCTCCACTTCTTTGTGTATTGTGTCATAGAACATTATAGTTGCCATTCTCTAATAGGTTTCCCCTGCGTTCTTTAATCTAAAAGGCATTACTTTATAGCAGTAAGTACCCCATTCTATTATGGAAGCTACATTTTCTTTATCGATAATGGCCATTAGGATCTAATTGTACCTAAAGAATCCATCTATGAGGGAGTACATTGCACATATGGCGGCACTATCAACCAGTATGTCTATATGAGGGAGTGGGAAATCATCCTTTGGGCAAGCCTTGTTTAGATTTATGTAGTCGACATAAATTCTAACCCTAACATCTTTCTTTGTTATCTATACCACATTTTCTAACCATTTTGGATAGTCTACTACCTTTAAGAAATTTTCCTTGATCTATTTCTCAATGTCCTCTTTCAGTAGTTGGGCTCATTATGGTCTAAGTCTTCTCAGTTTTTACTTTACTAATTTGCACCTTTCTTTGGTAGGAATAAAGTGTTGAACAATATCTCTATCAATACCAGGCATATCATCGTACGTCTAAGAAAATACTTTTGAATATTTTATAAATATTTTCTCAATTTCTCTCCTCTCTTCAAGGGTAATATCTTTCAAAATATGCAGAATGCACAATTTAAATTTCATGCCAATGTTAATTGATTTAGTGCATATAGAATGAATGTCAAATATGCTAATGCTTTTATCAATGCAATGCACACTTCCATTAGGAAAAACATCAAACAAGTAAGCAAAATCAGATTTCATTGCATTAACTTTAGAGTTCATTACATCATTAGTTTCAAATAAAGACATAGAAATTAAAGAAGTGAACTTTCTCTATATCAATGGTTTAAGAGATGCCTTTGGATCATCCACTACTTGTTTGCTTCATCAGTAACACTATCTCCAATACTAGCGATAAATTGGTGGATGATTCTCTTCCTCCATGTTACTTTTAAGTGCTCCACAAACCTTTTTTGTGTATTATCACTAGAGAAATCTGCAAGCTCAGAAGATATGTATTATTTCTCGCTAAACTGACTCTTCACTAGTGCTAGATAGTAGTGGGTGCATGACCTAAATCTTAAGATTGGTATGCAGTTGACATATGTACAGAGAGTCACATGTACCAACTTCCACCATGGGCATATCCATCTTACTTAATATTATGGTGTGTCTTTCATGCATTCCAACTAGTCCTACACTATGATGTAGGTTGAGCGACCATAAATGTCCTTGATGTGTCTTTCCAAGTGATTCCCTATAAGTTTGTCGAGTAGACTCATCTTTTCCCAATAGGTTTCTTAAGTAGACTCAACTTTTCTTATAGCCATATTTGAAGCAACATAGGGCTTCTAGTGAAGTTCAAACTTTTCCCATTTTTGAGGTCATCCAAACCTTGAATGGTTTCTACTAGAATCAGTGGGAAGGGAGTCATTCTGCATTCCATTCCATCAATGACCTGGAGTATCCGTAATGTCCTAGCCCATCATTTGAGATGGTGAAGTATTGTATAAAGAGGTAAGACACAAGGAGACATGCCTAAATTAGAGTACTAGCCTTCTTAGTTGCGCAAGCGGCTAGGAGTTACATAGGAATCAGTCATTTATGCTTGATGACTAGTTTATCAAGCTTTTAAGGGCTTAGATCAAGGAAATCAGCCTTAAGCCCTAGGTATTTGATATCTTGGTTAATGAAGATTGCATCTTCTATCTTAGTGGGGGTTTGCCCTACTATGGCACTAAATTCTTTATATAAAGAGTGTAGTTCTATGGTGTTGGATCGAAACACATGCTCTTGAGGGTCCTAGAATGACACAGTAGCATTCAAGAGTTCACGGTCAAGGTGCACATGGTAGAATGTCTTAATGCATAGCATTCCATATGGTTGTAGGCTTTTCCAGTTGGCCTTGTCAAGATTATGGAGGAAATGTCTAGTGATACTAGTTTGGTTTTAGGGGTTTTCAACCATGGCACCATCACCAAGCAGTTCTTGAATCCTGCCTTTCAATTTTCCATTACTTCGGTGAGAAGACTCAAATTCATGATCACTCATGATTGACTACTATATTCTTGTACATTTATTAAGGTTAGCTAAATGAGTGATACATGATGTGTGCCTGCAAAAGAAAAGGGTGAGCTTATATGCATGGAGTGGATGTAGAATCCTAAAATGAAAGTTGATTATTCTTGCAGAAAAAATGGTGGTTAGCACATGCTACCTACATGTATGTTATGTATGCATGATTAAAGCTAGTTAATTTTCCTACAAAAAAACCAATCACAAGTAAGCTCTCACTACCAACCTTATTTCTTCATGAGGTCATTCAATCTCTTTCCTAGGTGGGTTTTGAACCTATAGTTATCAAGGGACTATGGTTCCACTCTCGAAACTAGGCTATTTTGGTTTATGTTGGTCAAAACCAAAGGGTAAACTAAGGAACAATACTAAACTGTGCTTGAGGTAATCACATAATGTTAATATGAGGGCCAATTATTAGGCTTCAAATGATGTCCAAAGCCCATATGAACCTGTATGCATAGGACCAAGGTAGATTAAAAGGAGTTCGAGTTCTCGAACCTACATCAATATTAGATATGCTTATTGAGAGTCGTGAAAGTATCATTTGATAGTTTACAGTTTGATTTTGCCGACATAAAGGTCCACAATCTAGTTAGGTTCCTAACCCATTCATTCGATTTGATAAGGATAAATGGAACACATCTTATAAGTTCCATCATCAAGGGATGTCATTACTTGTTAATTTGCATAGACTATTCAAGTTGAGATATATGATTCTTATCATTCCTTATGCTTTACACTTGCATGAAGTAGATGAGAATCATATGGTCCTAAGCATAAATTTTCTATTAAAATTTACATTATGACGTCATTTGATGATAGACACTAGGAGGATCATGTCATTTATGAGTATCAGGTCAAACAGACAACATTAGGATAAGGATAGCATGCATAGTTTAGTGGAATCCTAGTGGATGTTACTATTGGTTTATCTATATGAGCTGAGTCGAGGTGAAATTCTAAGAGTTCCTTTAGCTAGAATGCCCCTATATGACTAAGGTTACGAACTCTAGTCAATGAGTCTAGCATTATTCTCATAACTTGGTCGCCTCCTTTAAGAACTTGGGTTACAGAATTTAGTCAGATGAGTCTAGTGAATGCATAAGTAAAGACTAAAGGTTATAATATCATATCTTCGTCACCCTATCACTCGAGTGGAATTTTGGTGGCAATGTCATTTAGTATTATCGAGGCTTTTAGGGTCATGTGGTGCACATGTGATGTGCAGTGCAAATGCATTGGTGAGTGGCTCTATACAATTAAATAATGCATCATAAGAAATAGTAATTTTCAAGTTGAGCTCTTTTACTTTGAAGTCCTTAGTGGAGTTGCCACTAAGAGTGACCTATCACTCACTTTTCGTTAGCGACATGATTTTATTGGACATTGTGAGAGTCTTTCCATTTTTTAGGGACATGGAAACTTTACCAAAGGGAAAAATGATTGGCCTCAGGGCGATGAGAAACTTTTGATTTTATGGAGTTGCTGTCCAATTTTCAGAAGATTAAGAACAGATAGGGACAACATTGGGTCACTCAGTAAGTATTGTCCCCAGCAGTGATTTCCGGGTTTAGGGGATCATGTCTACTTTTTGGCTATTTCTCATTATATGATATTCGATGTATAACTATTGTAATAACTTATTTTTGGTAATGATAGTTTTTATAGCATTCACATAGTATATCAGATAGTGTAAGATAATAAAGTTGAAAATTTAATTATTACATCGCTTTCCTGATAAAAATATATATGAAAAGGAAAAGATTGCAAAAAATTAAATCTAATTTGGATGTGATTGATTTGCAAGATTAACATGACCATTCACATAGCTTGCTAGATTTCATGAATAATAGGATGATCATGCATGCTTATAGTGATTATTTATGTTATGATGATTTATAATGATGATATAAAGGATGCATAAGGTCATTACTGGATTAAGAGCATGATGACTCTATTATGAGATATGAACTTTTTCACATTAATGGTATTTATAATGTGATTTCATGATTTTAGAAATATAGGATGCAGAATGATGATATGAAATGAGCATAATAAAGCATATTTATTCACGTAGCATGCAGGATTACCAGTCTCATCACACAAGCACAATAGTATTCCCAAATGCTGGCAACAGTAAAATAAAATGCATGTGATAAAATAAATGTGCTAAAGTAATTGTGTGGTCCTTATACTAGACTAAGCTTGTGTGGGTTTGAAGCTTTAGCTTTGAGATGTTATCAAGATTTCCTTGCCGAGAGGTTCAAAATGACAACAAAATGATGCTAAATTGTATACCTTTTAAATGTGATTTAACAAAGATGAGGCTTTCTTTAGTGAAAAAAGGGATCTAATAACCTAAGAGAAAATCTATAAGAGAGCAGAAACTATCTAGAAAAGGGTTTCTAGCGCCTTTGATCGGACTAATTTTTTAGTGTGTGTGTGTTTCCATTTGCTCCCCCCTTCAAAATGGGGTATAAAAGGGTCTATTTATAGGAAAAATTGGGTAGAATAGGGTGGTAGGGGCATGGTCACACATGCATATCAAGGATTTTATGAGTGGCCATGCCAAGTGCATGTGGTCACCCATAGTGTGCGCATGGTCACACGCTAAGGATGTGGCCACGTGTGCATGTGTGCGCTTCCACATGCAGTTTAACGCTTCACGCACACTTCCCGAGTTTTACGCACATTGTTTTAAGCTTGGTTCCTTGGGATTTTAGGCTTTCAGTCATATTTTCAAATTCTATTTTGCCAAATTCAGCCTCAGTTTTAGCGTATGACACCTAGGGACATTTACGTACACTTCTGAGCAATACACGCTAATCCTTAGGTTGTGTTAGACCATTTTGGGAACACTTTTAGAGGTTTTAGGGCCTTTTGGATGTGTTTTCGAAGTCTGTTTTGTCAAAATTGATTTCCATTATTTCAAAAAGTTGTGTCCCAATCTAATGAAATGCACATCGGCCCTATGAACTGAGTATTTTAAGAGGGGTTTTCTCAAAATAGACCTCTAATTGCTCTGATAATTCATATTTCACAAGATCAGTGCAGAGCTTAATGGCTCGGTAATCGATTTTACACATAGGTGGGGTCAGTTAGGTTTTTAAGGTTGCACACTTCAAAGGTGTTTTGAACGAGCAAATTCTAGTCATCTCGAGGATTCGTTTCATCATTGGACCTTTTGGGGATAGTCAAATTTGAGGTATGACACCACTAAAGCCAATGAAATTCTTATGGAGGAATGCTTTACAACTGGATAAAATACTGTATTATAATCGACTCCCTCTGTCTGTGTGTAGCCTTTAGCTACCAATCTTGCTTTGTAGCAAACACTATCCTTATCAAGAAATCCATCTTTCTTTGCATATACCTATTTGCATCCAAATGCCTTCTTTCCCTTCATAAAACTAGCTAGTTTTCATATATGATTCTTTTAATGGGACTGTATTTCTTCATTCATGATGATCCTCCACTTATCCTATTCTAAACTTTGGATTGCTTCATTATAAGTGGTAGGAATGTCATTAATTGCAATTGATGATGTATAAGTGACCATATTAGCATAACGAGTAAGTTGTCTAATAGTCCTCTTTCCCTTCCTTAATGCAATTAATTCATATTGCTATGGAGGTTCTTGTGTCTAAACCTCTTCCTTATCTAGTTATGGAGGCTCTTGGATTAGAAACTCTTCTTCATTTGACTCTTCTTATACTATAGGGGAGTCATCATTAGTTTCTTCATTGATTTGAATAATTCCTTTACAATCAAACTCCACTTATTTAGTAGATTCTTCAAAGGTAACATCCTTGCTAAAAATTACTTTCTTGTTTTGGACACTAAAGATGATAGTCTTTTACACCAGAAGTAATCCCTACAAAGATAGCCTTGTTTGCTTTTGGGTCTAACGTTGACTCTTTATTATGGTAATATGCAGTGAAACCAAACCCATGTAAGGAATCATAATTTATAGCCAGTTTTCCAAACAATTTATCTAATGGCATTTCACTACTAATAGCAATTGATGGTAATATATTAACAAGGTGACAAGCATATACTATAGCCTTAGCCTAAAATCTTTTGCCCAACCCAGCATTAGACAACGTACACCAAACCTTCTCCAATAATGTCTGGTTCATACACTTTTCCACTCTATTTGTTGAGGTATATATCTAATAGTAAAGTGTCTCACAATACCTTCATCATCACATACTTTTAAAAATGAATCATTTTTTTTAACTCTCCACTATTGTTTGTATGGAGATGTTTCACTTTTCTACCTATTTGAGTCTCCACTATCTTTTTCCATTTAAGGAAAATTCCCAACATCTCATCCTTTGTATTGATTGTATACACCTAAATTCTCTAGGAAAAATCATCAACAAAGGTGACAAATTGTGTTTTCCTCCTAATAAAGCTATTTTGGAAGGCCACCATACATTTGAATGAACATAATCCAAAATACCCTTAGTATAATGGATTGTTGTTCTAAATTTCACCCTTGTTTTCTTCCCTTTGATGCAATCCTCATAAAAATCCAATTTGCAAGCTCGTGCTCCTTTAATAATCCTTTATCTATCAACAATTTCAAGGATTTTTCTCTAGCATGCCCTATGCTTATATGTCATAATCTATATGCTTCTGACTCCTGATCATAAGTAGAAGCTACCACTACTGCTATCCTAATAATTGTACTACCTAGAAAGTAATACACATTATTTCTTTTTTTATTTCCTTTCATTATCACAAGTGCACTAGAGATATTCTTATTATCCCATATTTTGCCCTTACTTCGAAACCTTTTAACTCTATATTATTATTATTTGATCTTTTACCCTTACTTTGAAACCTTTTAACTCTATGGTTCCTATAGAGATGAGATTCTCATCAAATCTAGCATATAATGAACACCTATTAAGGTTCTACTTGATCCATCTTGATTTCGAAAGCAAATTGAAGTAATCTCATATGTGACAAGAGGGACATTGTTTGTTTTGTAGACAATTCTACCTTTTAGTTCTTTAAAATCAAAAAACCATTATCGATAGGGGGTCATATGGTGGCTGTAAGATGAATCTACCAACCATGAACTGGAATAGCTACTTGATGGTGTAACAATAATTGAGCGGTCTGAATATACATCATCATACTTCATTATATTTGAGACAACCTTTCTAATAGTAGGTGTGCCTTTATTCTTTAGCTTAGGATAATCCTTCTTCCAATGCTCTTTTTCTCAATAAAAGGCACATTGATTTTTGCTCAGTTTGGACTTTGACTTTAGTCTCCTTCTCATTCCTTTATTCTAACTCTACAAATGGCCTCTAACAACTAGATCTTTTGCTTCTACACTTATGTTTTCATGCTTTTCTTTCTTTCTCAATTCATAACTATACAAGGCAATAGTTAATTCACTAAGAGACATAATAACCTTCCTATCAAGTAGAGTAGTTTCAAGATACTCAAATGAATTAGGAAGCGATCACGCCAACATTAGAGCTAGATCTTCATCTTTAAAAGTCATGTCCATATTCATCAAATCAGTTATAAGCTAATTAAAGCTAGTAATGTGATCATTCATAATGATACCTAGAATATAATTGAAGCGAAACAAAATTTTTTTTCATATAGAGCTTGTTTTAACTACTTTTCTTTAAGAATTTCTCCTCTAATGGCTTCTATAATTTACTTGTAGAAGTTTCTTTAGAAAATGAATACTTCTGCTTTCTAGAAATACATGATCAAATGATCTTCTATATCAATCTACTTATCATGTTCCATTTTTTCTCCTTAACATCATCTGGTTTCTCTTCTTTAATGGTAAAATCTAGACCTTGCTAAAAAAGAGCATTTAGAACCTCACTTTGCCACATGCCAAAATGATCAATGCCATAAAAAATCTCCATTGTAAATCTTTCATTTTGTCATAGCAGTTCTTATTAAAATTTGTGATGATGAAGCTGTTGACATTCATGTGGATACTTTTATGTTGTTTGTCATTTTTGCAATAAATTCTATTTAATAGTTGTCGATGCGAAATGCCAATTAGCCCAATGAAATTTTTTCTAATGTGGAAGATTAGTCTAAGCCATCACCATAAAGCATACTAAAATAAACAAGAGCTCTGATACCAATTTTTATGGAATTCGAGTTAATTTCCAGCAATAATTACAAATTTACCTTAAGAACTATTATACAAGTGACTAGAGTGAAAATGATTTTACTATAAAATCATCCTAAGGTAGATTCCTAAGAAAGTGTGGTGGGTTATAATGGTCCACCTAAATACCACACTCTTATACATAATGTTACTAAGACAAGTAATTTAATAGCACAATAATTCACAATAACTATATCTAACAATAACTATTATATAGACATAAAAGAGAGCATCAAAATTTAATAAGGTTCGACCAATTATGCCTATGTCCTTGGACATTACCAAAATAATATTTTACTAACTTAATGAAATATTTACAAAAGATAGAGAAAGAATCAAATTACCTAAATATAGAAGGAGGCAAGTTTGTGGATGAAAGGCATAATAAACAAAAACTGGGAGGGGGGGCAGGGGGAGCAGTTATTTTATAACTAAAGAACTCTTGCCATTTTTTTTAAAATCCCGATGTCAGATGTTGAAAAAACCAACAAGTTTTTAAGATTTATAAACTTAAAAGATAGTTGTTTTCATGCAAGGTCACTCTGAAAGGCTTAAATAATAGGTCTTAATAAGGCTTGGGTTACTTGTCATATCCATTATCCTTCACTTTACAAATAGTAACTAAGCTGGCTTTAACTTTCAACTGAAAATGTAAAAGGTAGCTTTGCCAACCCTTTTCTTATCTAGTTTTTTTTGTAGCTATTCCTATCAACAAATAGCTCTATAACTTTAGTTATGTCTACTTTACAGCTGGCACAGCAAGAATTATTTTCTCTAGATTTTATGTGTTGTTATAAAGAATTAGTAGTTGTAAATGCAACTCATAAATAATAATTTATATTTTTATTATTCATTATTGACAAGCCATTCTTCTTGCACTATTAGATTGATATCTAGGGATTTTGGACACCATTTTTATTCCTATAATGGATAAGAATGAATGCAATGTTGGTGTATATAATGGTTGCATAACATTACTTTAAAGGATTTATCAACAAATTGTATTACAAGTTAGAGGAAAACATATTAGTAAGATAAACTTATACCTTAATGGTGAATTTTTGCCAATTTTAGATAGTCCTAGCTTATTCAATGCAACTTAGAAGGTATATAACTTTATATTTTCAAGGTCTATTGGATTTAAGAACATTGTATCTAATAGATTTTAGAATTGAAAGAAGTTAGGGGGCCTTTTATATGTGATATTTGCCAAAATCATTTTCTAGGCAGTGGTTTTAGGAATCTTGCACAGATTGTGCATATACTGGAAGTGATGTAATAAAAACCTAGTAAAATAAAGATAAGTGTTGAATGTTGTTGATTCATGCACAAATGGCCATCAAACAACCTGCTTTTAATCTATTGATTCAAATGAATTCCATAATAAAAGGCATCAATATTCATTGATTTACACAAAAATACCAAACGTTAGAGAAAATAGAAATTTGAATATCAATTCAACAAAAACTATCTTCAACATCCAAAAAAAGAAAAAAAATGTTGTCAAAGAACAACTCCTAAAAAATTAGGGAAAATGACAAAAAAAACCCCTAAAATAAACTGTAAGCACCCAATTTTGAGATGCATTTATATACAAATGCGATAAAGGATCCAAATAGGTCTTTAGAATTCTGAATTTTGGATTTGGGGCTAAATTGCAAAGTTTTTAAGGACTTGTTTGCAAAGTCTTTTGTTTCTTCTATGGGCTAAATTCAAAATATAGGTAAGTTTAAGAGGGGTCAGATTGTAAAATTCCATATCATAATTGTGTAATTCCAATTAGGATTCCACATTTTCTATACAAAATGTAGAATTCTTATCAGAATTCCATATTTCTGATTGAAAATATAGAATTTTGACTAGAATTCCATATTTCCAATTGAAAATATACAATTTGAATCAAAATTATACTAGTATGATAGGTTTTGAATCATTTTGTCAATTTTTTTTAATCTTAATTGGTTAAAAATTAATTTTTGAAAAAAAATCAAAATTAAATATGGTTATACGCATTTATCTTTTGAATTTATCTCAGTCATTTTTTAGATAATGGCTTATCCAATCAGTTAACAGCTTACTAAAGGATAAAAAGCTTTTATCCTGTAGAGGGGATTTTTAATGCCGAGAAAAATTTTGGAAAAGGAGAAGACTTGGAAAAAATAAAACATAGAGGAAAAAAAACACAGAGGGAAAGCGTTTATAAAAAAATATTCAATGTTAAAAAATAAAACAGTGAGCCTTAAGGAGAAAGACAATAAACTTTGCTGAGTCTATTAAAAACGATGACCAAATCCTTTTCTGAGGAGCAAATCAAATGACATCTGCATCATCATCCCCATCTTTTCTTTCTTTCTTTTTATTTCATTTAATCATTTTATTTTATTTTTATTATTTTCTTTATTCATTCTTTTCTAATAATTTATTTTATTTTATTTTGTTTATTTTTTTCATTCCTTTTTTTGGCTATAGTGATGAGTAAAACATGAAACAGATGTGATTGCACTATTCAAATCAATTAAAGATACATGGAATGCCATAGATTTGTATATGTAGTCATTACATAAATATTTTAGGTTTATTTTATTCATATTATTATGTTTTATTTTGTTCATTTTTTGTCCATTATTTGCCTTTTATTTGGTTTGTATATAATTTATTCATGTAGATTGTAATAGTCCAAATAGTAGGAAAAATAATGAATGTCTACTTTCTTGTGTTCTAAAATTAATTAGTAAATTAGGGTTGTTTGGTAAAGTCCTAATAAAATCAATGATGGAAATAGATTAATTCTTAGGTTGCAAGAAATAAAATTAGGTTTTTTAGAAGAAATTATTTTTAAAAAAATTGCTTGTTTGATATTTTTTATTTGATTATTTTGGTATGTTTTATGTTTTTGGGTATGTCTTTATTTTTAATTCATTTTTGGCCCTAAGCCAATGATGGGTCCAACTCACTTAATTGGTAGGCTATAAAAATGGTATTGAGTTTTAATAATTAATTAAAATCAATGTAGGCCCATTTTAGGTTAATTTTAAAATAAGTGTAGCTCCATTTTAGGTTAATTTTATTTTTTTAGGTCCACTTAAGATTAATTAAAATTAACTTAGACTTAGCTCAGCCCATTAAAGAATTTCAATTAAAATAAATAGATTTACGATCATTTCATTTAATTTAAAATTAATTAGAGCTAAGCCCACTAATCCAACTTCTTTTTTCTATATAAGTTAATAGATTTAAGATGATTCCTTTAGAATTAAAATCAATAAACTTAAGCTCATTTAAATTTAAATTAAATAGCAATTAGGCCCATTAGCTTTTAAACTCATTTGTAAATAAAACATTTATATGTAGCCCATTTAATTAAAATTAACATAGTTCAGACTAATTGAGGAACGTCTCATTGTATAAATGCAATTTTTATGTGCCATTTCATGACTAGCTACTTTAGGTTAGATGAATGATAATTAGGGTTTAAAATGAAATTGGATGTAATTAGAGAATAAAGTAATAATTAATAAACTAATTCTAAATGAACACAAGACTAAGAGAAGTTGGTATTCTGTATCTAGAATCTCCTGATTGTAGTGTTAACTTTCTTTTCGAGAATTGAGTTACCAGCACCTTCGAACTGTCCGAGTTATTACCCTAAGTGGCAACTCCTCATCCTCATACTATGTCTTTGTGATGTAGTAGTGTGTTCTTTAAAGCCATGAGCTCAAATAGTGTTATGATTGTTAAAATCTTGGACGTATACTTAACCCTGCCGTCTACAGTGGCAACTTTATTAAGGATAAGAGATACTGATTCCACTTGTGTTCTTTAGAATTATATTATTAATTATTATTTTATTCTTGCATTCATTTCCATGTCCCTATTAACTGATGGCACTGGTCTATGATTCCATTATTCCACTAGCTTCATGGTGTTGTAAATTAGCTAACCATCATTCTTAGTCTTAACTCAGACTAAGAGAGATTACCATGGTCATCTAACCAGACTTTGTAACTCAATTCCTAAACGGGGGGTAATCTTCTCTTGAGTTTGTAAATGATGTCGAGCCCCTCTGACCTTGGCCTATAACTCAAGTCCTAAAGGAGGATATCTTGCTAAGAGGACCTTGACTTTTCACTATACTTAACCACATATAATGGCCTAGTTATTTCTGTTAGGATTTAACCAAATTGCTTATGATTGTTACCATGAGGTATTTGTATTTATAAAGGCCCAAGCCCATTTAGGCTAATAAAGATTGGGCTAGACTTTTATACATAGAACTGTTGTTTCCATGCTTTTATTGCTTAAGAGATTTAGCATGAACATTGATTCTTGATATCCCCTATTGATATTAAGGCTAAGACCAAAAATCTTAGGAAAAAAGACTCGCCATTGAATACATATGAGGGAGGAATAAGGTTGGAAGGATATTGTATACTTGATTGTTAGTTGTTAATTGCTACTTATTGCATGGCATGTGCATTATGCATACTTGCATACATATGCTTCATGCATCATACTAACACTTTGTTTTATAGCCATTATATATTCATCTAGATCTTCTCATGTTTAGGAATGAAAAGGTGGTAGACTAGTTAGAACTGACCTAAGTCCAAAATTAGTATCTAAAGAGATCCTTCAAAGTTTAGAAAAGAGTCCTATTAATCCACTATACTTGGAAGCTAAATTAATTCCAACCAAACAAATAGAAATAGAATAACAATAAGGAGGAAACTATACCTTAGAAGAAATTAAGGGAGCTTTGATGGATGACATGAGAGCCATGTTGTAAGATGAACTAAGACAAGCCTTAGCTAGATTAATGCCACCTGTTGATGCTATTCCACTACCTGTAATTGAACAGGCACTTGGTGCTACAACTATTTCACCCACTAAAAATACTCCTACACTTGCACCTGTTGCTTTTGCTTATATTGATAATGTTGGTGGCCAACCAATTTCTAGAAACCCAATTACTAATAAAGTGAACCTTGAAGATGTTGAAAATTATATGGTGGAGAAAGCAAAGAGGGAATCACTTAAACTTGTTTAAGATCATGAGTCCAAATAGATGCAAGCACTGACTAAGAAAATGTCTAAGATAGAGGAGCTGATAAGAAGACAAGGTATGGGATATTCATTTGATTTTAAGGATATGTTGCAAATGGAAGGGGATAAATTACCTAAGAAATTTAAAATGCTCTAATTGTAGAAGTTTAACGGAACTGGAGATTCAAGGATCAACCTTAGTCATTATATGACAACTATAAGCACCACTAAAGCCCCATTAATAGTAGTCATTAAGGTTTTTGTATTATCCTTAGAGGAAATGGTTATGAGCTAGTATTATAGGTTAGAAAAATTTGTCAAGGTTCATTGGAGAGAATTATGTATTGCTTTCTTAAAACACTTTGATTATGATACCATGTTGAAGGTATCTATTAAAGATTTGGAACTGACTAAGTGGAAACCTAATGAATCATTTTATAATTTCCTTACTAGATTCATGAACAAATTAAGGTTAATAAAAAAAAAGATGGCTAAGAAAGATCAAATTAGGATGATAGTTCACAATATGTCACGTAATATGGTTAAAAGGTTGCAAATAATGAATCCTAAATCTTTTGCACACCTTTGTGATGATGATTTGCAAGATGAAGAGATTGAAAGTGAGAAGAAGGAGAACTTTAGAGGCACTAGAACTCAAAACTATCCAACTGGCGGCATACAACAAGGAAGTACCAATCAAGCTATAGAATTACATGCAGCGTAACAACTAAGGAGATTTTCCAATTTCAATAAACCTCTTTCTAAAGTCCTAGACCATTTAACATAAAAAGGCTTTCTTAGACCTTTAACCTTTTCTAAACCACCAAACCTAAATGTCCTAGCTATGACCCAAATAATTACTACAAGTTTCACTAAGTTATTAGCTATTCCACAGATACCTACATTTGTCTAAAATATAAATCTTGAGAAATCAAATATGAACCCAAACACTAAACATAACGCTTTCCTAGACTACCTAAATGTTCCACCCTCAGCCACTATGATGATTAATTCAAAAGCTAGTGAAGAGGAAGTGCTAACCTCCTTTGAAGACCCGAACCTAAAAGACAATGAGAAATCTCTTAATGCCTTTCGAGGAGTAGAGGATTTGTTAGGGCAACCTTTGGGCAAGTTTGATTGTAAGGTGTTTTATTCTAAGCCACTATCTACTGATATTCCTATTTAATCAATAATGCCCATAGAATGGCATGATGAGTTTAATGATGAGCTAGTAAAAGACGAAAAAGAATCTAAGACTCTTAAATAGCCACAAAGGGGATTTGAAGATTTTTTAGGTCAGCCTTCAAGCAAATTTGACTATAAATTATTTTACTTAAAGCCAATTTCTAATGATATACCTCTTGAAGAAATTGTGCCTATAGGATGAGGAGATAAGTTTGAAGATGATGATCTAAATGTAAAGAATAAAGAATCTTTGACTCTTAAATAGTCCTAAAAAGGGGTTGGAGATCTATTAGGTCAGCATTTTTGTAGGCTTAACACTGAGATGTTGAGTAGAAAGGAAATATGCATAGTTGAGGTATGGAAGGATGGAAAGAAAGATCGAGCTATTAGTGTTATTGATATTTGGTATGACTTTGATGAAGAGAATCCTAGGGGTTTGGATGTGTTGAATGATGACCTTAAGAAAAATCATATTACTATAAGTGGTAAGAATTATAATACAATTGAAAATAAAATTGAGAAAGCTACAGAAAAAGAAGAGGCTTACAAAGAAGAAGCAAAGGATGAGCAAAAAGAAGATATGACCTTAGAACAACTTAAGAAGGCAAGGCAAATGTGAGCATTTGGGAGCTATTAATGTGTTCAAGCGGTCATAAAAAAAGCTCTTGTCAAGGCTTTATCAAAGATGAATATTGAGACCACTACTACACCTGAGGTTGTGGTTGTGAAAGACACAAAAAAGAAGTATGGTTTAATAACGTTCTTAGATGAAGATTTGCCTTTAGAGGGTAGAAATTATAATAAGGCATTGTTTATTCCAACTAAAGTAAGAGGGAAGAGGACCAACTTTATAGAGGTGGATGATGGTTTTACCATTAATGTATACCCATTGAAAATCCTACCTAATTAAGGTCTCAAGGCTAATGATTTAGCAAATTTAAATCTTATAATCAAAGTTTTTTATACTAGTACGAGGAATGTAGAGGGTGCATTTCAAGCTTTGGTTAAAATAGGACTTATAAAGTTGACTATTGATTTCACTGTGTTTGATATCCCTATTACATATGCCTTATTATTAGGGAGATTATGGTTTCATGCCTTATTATTAGGGAGATCATGGTTTCATGCCTTGGGAGGAGTAGCCTCAACCATGCATCAAAATATAAAATTCTCTTATAAAGGAGATGTTATGACTATAGAAGCTGGAACTAGTAAGGTTATGCCAATAATACTTGATAGTCAAAAGCGAGTGTGTGCTCCTTCAGGTTTTCAAGTGGCTGGAATATTTAATGGAACTAAGATGGATCTAAGAGTTGGAAAGATGATGAAAATACAAATTATCATATTAGAAATTGACTAGGGAAGAGTGAGCAAGGAAATCTGGAACTCCAAGATTTCAAAAGTTAAGACAATGCAATAGGACTAGGTTATACTGAGACAGGGCCTAATAGGATAAGAGCAAGGAATAAGGAAAAGGCAAAGAAGAAGTCCTTGGGAAAAGTAGGACCTTTGAGTGAGAACTATATTAGGGAAGGAGAAGGGAAGTAATATCTTGGTGCCAAAGAATCTATCAACATTGCTGGTAAAGATGTGAATGGGTTCAAGATCTTTAAGCAGCAAATTGTTGAGAACCAGGTGAAAGATAACAAAGAAGAAGTGATGAAGCAAGTAGATGAAAGAACGAGATATATGACTGTTGAAGAGCTACTATATTTGTCATCTTAAAAGGAGCCACCCCAAGATTTAGCTGCTACTATTAGTAATAGCTTTAGTGATATTTTTTATAAGGAAATTGATGTAATAACATATGGCCCTTATGATGATGAAAACTCTATTTTTCTTATGGTCAATGATATGAATGCTAGTTTAGCTTACTTGTGTGATGTGCATCCTAATAGTTCTATGCATTATAATTTTGATCATTCATGAAAGTTTGACATTAATTCTATTTAATTAGATTCATTTAATATAAGCAAGAATAATAATCCTAAGAACATTTTTATATCATGTGATGTAACTCCTGAAGAGAGGGAAAATCTTGAGAGAACATTAATGAAAAGAAAGGTAGTATTTGCTTGGTCTTATAAAGATATGCCAGGTCTAGATAGAGAAATTGCATAACATTACATTCTTACCTATCTAAAAATTAAACTTGTTAAGCAAAAACTTCATAGATTGAGACTAAAGTGTACTGAAAAAATAAAAGAAGAAATTGCTAAACAAATCTAGGCTAACTTTCTAGAAGTTGTAGATTATCCTCAATGGCTAGCAAATATAGTACCAATCCCTAAGAAAGATGGAAGGGTGTGCATGTGCATAAATTTTAAAGACTTGAATAAAGCTTGTTCAAAGGAAGACTTTCCTTTACCTTATATCAACGTAATAGTAGATAGTGCAGCATCTAATGCAATGTACTCTTTTATGGATGAATTTTCAGGATATAAATAGATAATGGTGGCAGTCATAGATAAAATCAAGACAACATTCATTACAAAGTGGGGAACGTATTGTTATAAGGTGATGCCTTTCAGTTTGAAGAATGCAGGTGCTACATATCAAAGAGCAGCTATCACTCTTTTCTATGACATGATGCATAAATAGGTAAAGGTCTATGTTGATGACATGATGGTCAAATTATAAACAAAAGAGGTACACTTTGAAGCTTTAGAGAAATTCTTGGCCTAAATTGAGAGATATAATCAGAGACTTAATCTGAAGAAATTTGTTTTAGAGTTCAAGAGGACTATTATGGCATATAGTTAGTAGTGAGGGAATAAAGGTTGACCCTAATAAAGCAAAAGCTATTCTAGAAATGCCAACACAAAAGGTGGAGAAAGAGGTGAGCGGATTCATTAGCAGGTTACAATATATTAGTTGGTTTATTGAAAAACTTACTAGTATTTATGACCTGATTTTGAAGCTCTTAAGGAAAGATCAACCTATAATGTGGAATGAGGATTTTTAGAAAGCCTTTGACAAAATTAAAGAGTATTTTACTAATTCACCTATTTTAAAGCCACTGAGACAAGGCAAACCATTAATTATGTACTTGGCTTTTGAAAAAAATGTTGTGGGGGCAATGCTGGCACAAGAAGGACATGAAGGAATAGAGCATGCAGTGTATTATTTTAGCAAAAAGTTTCTGCCATATGAGGAGAAGTATGGTTTGGTAGAAAATTTGTGTCTAATTATAATATGGGCAATAAGAAAGTTAAAGCACTATTTTTAGTCATATAAAGTTCAAATTATTTCAAGGATTGATCTTTTAAAATGCTTATTTTAAGCACCTGCTTTGACTAAAAGAATGTCTCGCTGGCTACTACTCTTGACTTAGTTTGATATAGCTGGCTACTACTCTTGACTTAGTTTGATATAGAGTACATCAATATAAAGGTTGTGAAGGGTAGGGCACTAGTAGAGTTCCTAGCTCAGAATGTAGTAGAGGGCGATGAACAATGGAATTTATAGTTTCCATATAAGAATTTAGCATTGATATAATGTCAAGAATGGAGGCTTTACTTTAATGAGGCTGTGAACAGCAAACGAGCTAGATTATGGGCAATTCTTATTACTTCATAAGGAGAAACCATACAAATGGACAAGAAGTTATATTTTAAGGTGACAAGTTAATAAAAAACTTCACTAAGTGTTTCTTTATCCAATTATTAAGAGATGAGAATCAAATGACATATGCATTGGCTACACTCTTTTTAATTCGGGACAATTTGACTAGATTAACTATGAAACCTCTAGTAATCATGAAATTAAAAGCTCCATGTTAGGTTAGTGAACATGGCTATTCATATAGGGCGTAAAGAGAAGCCATGGTTTTATAATATTCAAACATTTAATAAGGAAAGAAAGTATCCAGATGAAGCAACTTCAAAAGAGAAATTTGCTCTTCATGTTCTTGAATGTAATTATGCAAGTCATGATGGAGTATTGTACAAGAGGATGCTAAATGGGATGTAGTTGAGATGTCTTAAGAAAGAAGAAGCTAAAGAAGTGATGAGAGAGATTCATGTAAGAGTTTTTCATTCTCATATGAATGGGGTAATATTGGTAAAGAAGATAATCAAATAAGGGTATTACTAGATAAGTATGGAAAGAGATTGTATATGAATAGCGAGATAATGTGATTAGTGCTACATATATGGGAATCTCAATCATCTTCCTCCTATAGTGCTAACTAGTTTTTCATTCCCTTAGCTTTTCACATTATGGGGAATTAATATTATAGAAGAAATAAGGCCGACAGTATAAAATGGGCATAAATATATAATGGTGGCAACTGATTACTTCTTTAGATGTGTAGAAGATGAATCTTTTAGTACCTTAAAAACAAGACATATGGCCAAGTTCATTGAAAAGAATATTATATGCAAATATGGGGTTATGCATTATGTTATAATAGGTAATGGCATTTAGTTTTAGGTGGAAACAGTAGAATTACTACAGAAGGATGGGATTAAGCATCATAAGTCCTCACTTTATTGTCCTTAAGCTAATGGAGTAGTTGAGGTAGCTAATAAGAATGTCAAGAAAATAATCTCTAAAATGGTTAAAACTTAAATATAGGACTACAGATTGAACTGCCATAGGCCAAACAACATGCTCTTTAGTATATGGTTGTAAAGTAATTTTGCCTATAGAAATTGAAATCATATCTTTTAGAATGGTTATGGAAGGTAGAACACTTGAGAGTGAATGGGCACAAAAGAGATATGATCATCTTATATCTGTGGATAAGAAGAGGATCGATGCTTTATTCTACACTCAAACATATCAAAGGAAGATAGCAAGATCATTCAACAAAAAGATTAAGCCTGGAAAGATAAAGGTCAGGGATATGGTGTTGAAGCAGTCCAAGGTGATACTATTTAATCCAAAAGGAATATTAAAACTAAATTAGGAAGGGTCATATTTAGTCAAATCAGTTTTACCTAAAAAAGTTATAAAAATATCATATCTTCAAGGGTATGAGTTCATGGATCCAGTTAACATGAATTTTCTCAAGAAATGCTACATGTAAAAATAAAATAAAAGTAGTATAAAGAAAATAAAGTCCGCTGGCTAAAAAACTTGGAAAGGCTAATCAGGCAAAAATTAGGACATTTTCGTTATACAGAAAACCTGCAAAGGGGCTGGCATACAACCTGTTAATTAGAAAACCTATAAAGTGCTAGTCATGCAAAAATTAGGGAAACAAGTGAGAGAGAGAAATATTTAGTTAGAAAATCTAAAAGGACTAACTAATAACAAGAGTTATGTCATATGATGTAACGGATGTACTTATTTTAACCCTAATTAATGAATCAAATTAAAACTGAATTCTTGTTTTTACATTGCATGTTCTATCTTATTTATAATACATAAGTACTTGAAAAGAGAATAAAACATGAAAGCCTATGAATCAGATCTATGAGACCACTTTCCTAGCTATGTTTTCGTTTCTTCTTTTGTGCCTCATCATGTAAAGCTTGAGCCCTTATGTATTTGGAAAATATTGGTGGCTCTGTGGCTTGTATCATAATGCAAGTCTTGCAATTATCATCAGTAGCTCTATCAACATCCTAATTGTGGGGCAAATTATAATACCATAGTCTCTAAGACTTAGTATATAGTAAGAAGGGTGTCAAACACTAGAGAATTTAGAGTAATCTTGTACTAATCGGATAGATACTTAGATGGATAACAATCTGAGCACTAAATCCTACACAAAGTGATCCCATTATAAAAAGCCCACTTGTTATATTTTTCAACTCTTCACGTTCTTCAACACTATCGCTTAACCTTATTTCACCAGCAACTAAAAATGTATGTTGTATTTCTAAATCATTGCTGTTATGAGGACTGACCACTAGAAGATCAAAAGCCGTAAACCCAGATTAGTTGACAGTGTTCACATCCAACATACATTGCCTACTCAAGACCTCAATGATCTATAGGCCAATTTGACTCAACATTAATGAAGCTTTGAAAAGGGTAATCTTTAATCCTAAATATAAAATTGAGGAAATACAGAAATTATAGGAATGTTTTAAAGAATCATCTAGCAAGGGAGCACAAGATTCGGATTTATAGAATGCTTTATTAATCACTTGAAAGATGTTTTCCTATTGTTATTTATGAAGTGAGGCCAAATGCAACATGGTCTTACCATCTCTATCAGCCAACCTCAACATAGCCTGGACATACGGTCGTCCATCAAGCAGAGATAAGAACAATTTAGCTGGTACTCTTACTTCATTCTTTACAGTGAGGTGAAAAGTTGTCTCTCCATTGATAGTCACCTATAATGCAGACTCGAGGCAAGCATCAAGAAGTTGTCACACAATTACAACACTACCATTAAAAACTGTAAGATGAAGAGGAGTCCTTCCATCCTTGTCCTTCTTCATGTATTGCTCTGTAATGAAAGACTGTCGCCTTCCAAATTCTCGCAGCAATATCACCAACTCTAAATGGCGAAGGGAGGATGCCAAGTATAAAGAATTACAACCACCAGGATTAAGTAGCTTAAGAAACCATTGATACCTGGTTAAAAATAGCCCTGAAAATTCCACATGGTTCAACAAGCTTGCTATATGCACAGCTGTTTCTACCTCTGGCAAGGGAACAATATTTTGATTTAGGAATTCCACATTGCCAAAACGTGCTACATCAAAAAGTTAAGCCTCCTTATTGTAGATATTAACAATCTTTCACAGCTACAATCTAATGCAAACATGAATTAAAATATATAAACCGCTACTTTCTTAAATGGTATCCAAGTTACTATTATATGCTGTTAAAAAATAAGTGTTCCAAAGTTTTTACTATATCAGATATTTGCATTTCAGAATATATATATATATATATTTGAAATTTCATTTAGCATTACAAAAATAATTTGAGTAAATTTTTTAGAATTTTGATGTGCATTTTCATTTTATTTTAGAAAATTATATCTACACATTGTTAAAAGTAAGTCTATCACTAAGTTTAACTCAATTTATGCAAACAGCTGCATATATATATATATATATTATAGTAAATCTTTCATATCACGGTTTGCAACGTAAATAGAACAGTCACAAGCTCCGATTTTTTAAAAATAGTCCCCTTAAGTTATCTTGCCCAATGACAAATGAAATTTTTTTTTTATTGTATAGTGAACCACAACATGTATAATTACTCTATATTTTATTTAAAAGATTATTCAAACTTATTCGAAGAAAAAAAAAATTATTCCAATAATTTGATATATATAGATGATAACATGGATAAGAATTTTGTATTAGATATGATGAATTTATAATGCAACCTGCACTTTATAATAAACATGCACATATTGATAAAATATTAATTAATACTCTTATATCAGCAGCATTATAAGAACAGAACAAAATTTTATATCAATTCAAACAAGAAATACGTAACACAAACATGATAGCAATAAGAAAAATAGAAACAAAATAGCATATAAAATTAATTTGAAAAACAGGAGAAAAATCACGGATAGATGAGGAAGAATTTTACTAGTACTAAATATTGATATAGACGAGTGTTGAGGGCAACACCTTAACATATTAACTTAGTACAATTCAATATATTTCATGTATATAAAAAAACAGAAATGTGAACAAAAAAAAAAAAGGCTGATAAAATAGTGCAATCCCTCCACCACCACCACCACCACAGATGTCTCAAAAAACTATATATTCACTTTTTCATTTCAACAAAATATATCGTAATGTAAACTTTTTGAGCCAAACCAAATTGGATCTTCTCACAAACTCTAACATAATATATTTTATATATCCTCTAATTGAACTCCATAAGAGATCTGTCTTTTTCTGGGATTCATATATTGATTTGTCGGAGGCCATATATTTTGTCTTTAATATTTTTTTTGCCTCAAGCGCACGGTTCCTAAAGCCAACTCTAGCCAGCTTAATTCTACTAATTATTTTTTATCTAAACTTTGTCGTTCTCTTGTTCCTTTGTTGACACCAGATTTTTATATATGCGTTAGACACATACCAAAAGAAAGCTATCAACAGGATAAAAGAGTCGGCCTGCTAAGCTAAAGAATCTATATGAAGCTATACTACTAGCAATATACTAATTTAGCTATGTTACAATCAAAAGAAATCTTTAGAAGTAATATCACTCTAGAGAGAAGACATCAATGGAGTTCAATACTATTAGATCACTTAAGATCAATGCCTATATTATTTATTAACCAAAAAAGATGTCGCGATAAATTATTCTCCTTCACTTCATAATTTAACCATCACAATGAATTGCTAATTAAAGACTTTGTTCCCACCTAAGGACATTGAAACTTCTAACGTGGAAAATTTTTTACAAGGTATTATATTGGAGTGGAATGTGAACAATAAGAAGATCATAGGAACGATAACATCATATATATATATATATGTGTGTGTGTGCGCGCGCCTAATGAATTTGCTCATTTAATTACTAATTTTTTTGTGATCAAACAAAGTTCATGAGGATACTCACATCCACCTAATGATCTAGTATATGGAGTTGATATGAAGTTGATTAGATGGTGTGGCATTCTTCAGGTTTATACTTGACATAGCGGAGGCCTAGGAAATTGGATAAATACTGGTTGATGTTAAATCGCGCACAATTACCATCTAACAATTTTCTATAACCTGTTGATTTGAGCACAAATGCTAGGAAATAGGCATCAATAGCCATTGATTCACACAAAGGAATACCGAATATTGAAAAAATATAAATTTTATTTATTAATTCAACAAAAGTCATCCTCAAACAACCCCAAAGAGACAAATAAATAGAGTTTAGGGAAAAATCCTCAAAATAAAAGGAAGAAAAGACTAAAAAATCCCAAAAAGGAACATAAACTTTTAAGCCAAATTTAAGGGTCTAAATAAAGGAATTTGTGCCTGAAGATGGGTTGCTACAGATGTAGTGTGTAGCAATTGTTATAGGGCTCTAAGTCAGTTTCAATTTGATATATTATGGGCCATGTGGCTCATTCGGTGTTGCCACGACCGTCCATTTGAAGTCTAAGTGCGCACGCCCACTTTTTCAAATCTATTCATAAATGAGAATATAGCCTCATCCACATTAATACTAAACCTTAAATTAAAATAACAAATCCCTTAATGTGGTGCAGTGACACCTCGTGATTTTTAAAGAAAACAAATGTTAATTATGAGTATATGTCTTAAAATCAATTAGTCATCTTTTGCATTACTAATTGATTTCTTTTGTTATAAGCAAAGGATAGCTTTGGGACATAATAACAATCAAATAAAGGTAGACACTCTTAGAGCCTAACCATTTCACTATCTTTACAGCTTATAAATGGCAATGGTATTATATGTAACAAGAAGTGCTACATGCTAATGATTTTGATTAAAACAAAATTATACTAAGTGCTAATGATTTATCTCAATTAAATGATTGGAGGGTGGTTGCTCCTCTCATCTACATGATCACCACATTTGCACTCTATGTTCCATATTAGAGTTTTATTGCATTAGATGATACTAAGAGATACATGGTTTATAAAATAAATTTTACTTCAAGAAAATTTGTTTACACTACTTCTGAAATTTATTAAAAATGAATGGGACTGTTAAGAGTTGAACATATGATCTCTACACTATGAGAAAGGCTTAAAAAACATTACCTTTGCACTTTGTAGCAGAAAAAATACTTTAAGCTATGAGAAAACTTAGAGTTTTATATATTTTATTGTTGTTGACATTGCGATTGTGATCTTATAGTGCTTATTGCTTAATTCCAAGTTTCTTGTGGAATGAGAGGCAACTTAGGACTTACTTATAATGTTGTTGGTTACGTAGATATGGAGGTTTGGGGAATCAATCATCTATATCAATACCCTATATGGATTTGCTTGAAGGTTAGAATTGTCAAAGAAATATTACATTAGCAATTATATGATACTACTATAATTTAGGGAGTTTTGTGCTTAATCATGCATTTTATCTTTTCTTTTAGGCTTTTACTCTTAGTTCTCCAAGTTCTGGCCCTCTTTAGGCTGATGCTCCTAATTAGTGCCATGCTCCATTTGAACCTGAAGGCTTGCTCAATTTTTGTAAATTTACCCACAAAGTATCAAACCTGCAACATAAGTAATATTTTAGAGCTTAATAACGAATTGTTTGCTTTGTTTTGTTCATTTTTGTACAATCTTAGCTATCCTCTGTGGCACGATTGGCATCCATTATGTGTTGGTAATTCTAAAAAAATAAGAACAAAAAATACAGAATAAATAGAGTATAGCAATAAAAAAAATACTAGATAATTGTAATAATAAGAATGAAAATACAATCTATAGAAAATTCAAGTGTTTTTTCCACCCTTTATTCAAGAACTGGTGGTGCTTTTTATCGGCTTACAATTAATTGAAAAAAATAAAAACTCTCAAAAAATGTCATATTTTATTATCACTAACCATTACTAACTAAAATAGAAAATTAAGGAGTAAACAATTGACAGTAACATAGACTTTAATGACTAAATAAAAAATAAGTTTTTTTTAATCAACTTCAACACTCCTCCTTGATTCAAAATTGTATACTCTAAGTCTTGTTATGAAATAGACATGTTTATCTCAAGGAAGTGACTTTATAAAGATGTCTGTAAGTTGTTCATTGGTGCTGCAAAAATTTAACTGAACTTGACCTCTAACTAACAGTTCATGAACAAAGTGGATTCAAATGTCAATATGCTTTGTTCTGGCATGGATTGCTGGATTTTCACTCATTGCAATAGCTACATTGTTATCACAAAAAATCTTAGTTGCGCTTCTATTCTTGGTTAAAATCAACAAGTAACTGTGTGAGCCACATAGCTTGACATGCTAGTAAAGTTGTAGCAGCATATTCAGCCTTATATGATAATAAAGCTGTGGTTGCTCACTTCTTGGAACTCCAAGTCATAGCTTTAAACCCAAGATGAAACATGCAACCTGAAGTGCTCTTCTTATCCTCCATAGAACCTGCCCAATCACTATCTGAATAACCCAATAAACAAAAATCTAAATTTGCAACATACCAAAGCCCATAATTAACTATTCCAGCCACATATAGCAGGATTCTCGTTGCTACTCCAAGATGACGCTTTGTGGGATATTGCATAAACTAAGAAATAATGCCGACTAAAAATGCAATATTACATCATGTGTGAGTGAAATAAATTAATCATCCTACCAAACTTTTGAAGTACTTGGCATCTGCATTGTTAGTACTATCTTCAACCTATAACTTTTCATTCCAGTTCATCGGTGTAGTTGCTCCATTACAATTTAACATATTAAACCTTTTAAGCAAGTCAATAGTATATTTCATTTGAGAAACAAATATAACATCTTCCTTTTGTAACAGTTAAAGACCAAGAAAGCAATGCAACACACTTAAATTTGTCATCTAAAGCTTCTTAATAATTCTAACCTTAAAATCTTCAATTAAAGCACTAGATGTACCCATATAAATTATGTCATCAACATAAAGGCAAAGTATAAGAAAATCAGTACCTTGCCTCTTCAAGCAAAGATTAGGCTCATTCTTACTTCTTACAAATCCATTTGAGCAAAAAATGGGTATCCATCTTGTTGTACCATGCCTTTAGGGCTTACTTTAACCCATAGAGTGCCTTTTTTAACTTGTAAACTTTATCTTACTTCCCACAAACAACAAACCCTTCAGGTTGAGGGACATACACTTCCTCTAAGAGCTCTCCATTCAAAAAAGTAGATTTAACATCAAATTGATATACACTCAACTTCATACGAGCAACAAAGGCCAAGAAAATTCTTGTGGTTTCAAATTTTGCAACTGAAGAGAAAGTATCTTCATAGTCCACACCGTATATTTGTGCATATCCCTTTACGACCAACCTTGCCTTATACCTTTCAATGCTTCCATCTGCATGGTGCTTTGTTTTAAACACCCACTTGAGCCTAATAATATTCTTTCCTTTAGGTAAGTCTACTAGCTCCCATGTTTCATTTTTGTTGAATGCAATTTTCTCTTCCTTTATTGCTTTAACCCACTCCTCTTTTTCAGTTGCTTCATCAAAGCAAGTTGGCTTAGCAATAAACAAGGCTTGAGTGTTTGCATACATCTCCCTCAAAGATGACTTTTCTTAGAGGAGTTTCTTTAAATGAACTTTTTGAAGAAGATAAGTTGCTAGAAAGTCTTTGTGGACTATTTGTTGGTGTTGAAAACTCTAAAGAAATATATGAGGCTACTACAAGATCATTATCAGCTCCATTTCCTTCTTAAAAATTTGGTAAAATTTAAGTTTCTACTACACCTTCATTTTTATGCCAATTCTAACATACTCTTTCATCAAAAACCACATTCCTACTAATAATTACTTTGCCATTCATAGGGTTATATAGTCTATATGATTTGGATTGTGAACAATAGCCAATAAATATGAATTTGATTGATTTGTCATCAAGTTTACTACAAATTTCAGAATTGACCAAAGCATAAGAAATACAATAAAAAATGCATAAATGGCTTACCCAAGGCTTGACACCATTCCTTGCTTCATAAGGAATCTGATATGAAACTGATTTTGTTGGAGATAAATTTAGAAGATAAAAAATAGTGGCTATTGCTTCAGCCCAAAAATCATTTGGAAAGCCTTTGGCTTTCATCATGGTCCTCACTGTTTCTATAACTATGTGGTTCTTATGCTCAGTAATGCCATTTTACTGAGGTGTGTATGACGCTATCAATTCCCTATGAATACCATTTTCTTCACAAAATAAAGAAAATTGGTTAGATAAAAACTTACCACCTTTGTCAGTTTGAAGCTTTTTTATTGGTGTGCCACTTTGCTTCTCAACATAGGCCTTAAACTTCTTGAAGTTGTCAAATATCTCATACTTTAGCTATTGAAAATATACCCAACTCATGCTGCTATAATCATCACTAAAGAGCAAGAAATATTGACGACCATCAAAAGATTCAGTCTTCAAAGGACCACACAAATTACCATGAACCAATTCATGTATTTTAGATGCCCTCACAGACATGTTGGAAGGAAATGGAAGTTTTTTTTGCTTTCCATATATACACCACTCACATAACTCAAGTGATTCAATCCTAGTTAGCCCATGTACCATTTATTTTTCATTTAACAATGTCAAACCTTTTAAATGCAAGTGCCCATACCTCAAGTGCCATAGATTAGACTCACTATTTTCTTTAACAATCATAGCATTGTTTACCATAACATTGTTTTCCACTTTAGAAAGTTCAAGTGGAAAAAACTTATTTGCTATCATTTTAACTACTACAACAATCTTATTTGATTTTTTTTATCTCTAATCACACATCAATCATCATCAAACAAAAGTGAAAATCCTCTACCTACAAGTTTCCTAACACTCAATAGATTTTATGATAAGCTAGGAATAAAGTAAACACTATGTAAGAGATTTATGTTACCACAAGTATTTCTTATAGCCACAGTGCCTTGCACTCAATTGTCATCTCCAAGTGTCACTTCTAATTTGAATGCTTCATCAAGTTTTTTAAAGGATGACTTTGCACTAGTCATATGATTAAAGCATCCATTAGCTAAGTACCAAATGATATTACGAGTAGTTGCATCTTTCTCTTAAGCCATGAAAACCTTAACTTATTTTACCTCCTCGTGCTCATCATAGTTTGCTTACTTTTCCATTTCCAACAATCAGCCTTTACATGCCTAAATTTTTTACAATAGTAACATTGAACACCACTTTTGTTCCCATGTTTCATTTCATTTTAATGCCTACGTTCAAATTGATTATCTCCTTATCCAATGTTTCAACCACCTCTGCCATGTGATCCTCCTCTACCACGTCCTCTACCAGCTGCCTCTCTTTGATAATTTTTTTGGTAATACATCTCCCCCTTAATATGGAAGGCTTTCTCTTTATGCTTCTCATCCGATCTACTTAGCCTTGCCTCATAGGATTGTAAAGACCCCATTATTTCATCAAATGAGTATACAGCTAAGTCTTTGGATTCTTTAATAGCTACAACCATATGATCAAACTTTTGTGTTCAACTCCTTAACACCTTTGCAATAATAGTTTGATATGAAATTTCCTTTTTATAAGACCTCATTTGATTAACAATGATAGCTACGTGGGATAAGAAATCTTGCATTGATTCACCCTTATGCATTTGTAAGGTTTCAAACTCATGACAAAGAGATTGAAGTTTCATTGTGATTACCTTTAAAGTACCTTAAAATGTTGTATGTAGAGTCATCCAGGCTTTTTTGCTATATTTTCTGTTGTAATTTTTGAGAATATTAACTCATTGACTGCTTGCTGAATGAAGAATAATGCTTTGAAGTCCCTTTTCTTATCCTCTTTCAATCTAGCTTTATCATCTAGATCAGGATATCCATTCTCAACTAAGTCTTATAAATCTTGAGACTTGAACAAAGTCCTCATGTTGATGCTCTAGAATTCATAACACTCTCCTTTGAAGATGGGAATCGCTGGTTGAGAAACACTCACTACATTGCCATTAGTTATGATCACTTTTATACCCAATTATAAAGGAACTAAGCTCTAATACCATAACTATTGGTAATTCTAAAAAAAATAAGAAAAAAATTATAGCACAAACAGAGCATAGCAATAAACTAAATACTGTAGAATTGTAATAATAAAAACAAAAAAAATAATATGTAGAAAATTCTAGTGTTTTTTGCACCCCTTATTCAAGAACTTATGGTTCCTTTTTATAGGCTTACACTTAACTGAAAGAGCTAAAAACTCTTAACAAATATTTAATTTTATTATCACTAAGCATTACTAACTGAAACAAAAAATTAAGGAGTAAAAAAACTGACACTAACATAGACTTTAATGATTAGATCAAACACAAGTTATTTTTTTATCAACATACAATATTACAGACATATTCTGATTCATTTCAAGGTTATAACTAATAAAACTATTCTTGAACCTGATGTGAGTTTTTAAGATTTCTGAATAAAAGAAAAAATAGCCTTTTAAATAGTAGGTATGGATGGGGTTTGGGTTACTTGTCATAGCCATCATCCTTCACTTTACAGACGGTAGCTAAGCTAGCTTTAACATTCAACTGCAAATGCAAAAGATAGCTTAACAAACTCTTTTCTTACCTGCATTTTTTTTTTCATATCAATAAACAACTATATAGCTTCAGCTATGTTTGTTTTACAGTTGGTGTAGCATGAATTATTTTCTCTTGATTCTATATGTTGGTATATAAAATTAGAAGTTGTAAATGCAACTCATATATAATAATTTATGTTTCCCTTATTCATTATTGACCATCAATTATTTTTGCACTATCAGATTGATATTTAGGGATTTCTAACATCGTTTTTATTCTTAGAATGGATAGGAATGAATGCAATGCTAGTGTATGAGATGGGTGTACAAGGTATTTTGAAGGATTTATCAATGGATGGTATTACACATAGTTACCAGGAACTCTCATCCCCCAAGTACCGCGATCTAGTATTCAAGTATGAAAATGTGGTACTTTTGAGTTCCGGATCTTTAAAAATAGACTACCAATATTTTTACAAGAAAATAATATTAATAAGTAATAAAGTCTAAAAAAATAAGCCAATAAAAAAACCTTTCCCATTCCTAATTAATAACTATTCCTCAAATATCAAAAAGCACAAAAACCATCAAATGCAAGAGAGAACAAGATGCTAAGAAAAAGAAATTAAAGAAATTAAGTTGGCTCTAAGTAACTTGATAAAATTACTAAGTTATGAACTTCTTATAGTTTTTCAACTATATTTTGTATTGTATTGCTAATATGTATCAACAACATCAAAGTTTAATAATAAATTATAAACTATGGTCGATCATTACATATATAGGTCTGATTTTTTGTTTAGCTTTTATTGTAATAAATTATAAACTATGTTCGATCCAAAAATATACATTTGATGTATCATGTACTAAAAAAGCGAACAGACTAAGCCTATTAGAATGCTGCATATATTGACATTGGAGTTCCGAATACTAGTACCAGTACCATGAACCGAAATATACCACGTACTAGGTAATTATGGTATTACAAGTCAAAAGACAACATAGTTGTAAGATAAATTTTATATTCTGATGGTGAATTTTTGCCAATTTTGGACAGTCCTAGCTTATTCAATGCAACTTACATGATATACAACTATATACTTTCCAGGTTTATTGGATTCAACAATATGTATTTAACAGAGTTTGGCACTCAGAGATGCTAGGGACCCTTTTATATGTGATATTTGCCCAAATCACTTTCTGGGTAGTAGTTTTAAGAATTTTGCACAGATTAGCCATATATTGGAAGCCTGAGAAGTGTAAATTTGCTAGCTTGCATATGACTAAGGCAACTAGTCATACTTGTATAATACACATGCATTATTAAAATGTTCAAGATATACTTTCTAGATGTGTTATAGAAGAAAGGAAAAGCAAATGTAACCATGGATTTGGCGCTAATTATGAGGTATCTTCTCACATTTGTGTAGTCTCGAACTCAAGACTAAAGACCTCTCACCTACATTAAGGAGATTTAAACCACTAAGGTCCTAAGTTTTGGTCAATTCATCCCATCAGTCGACTCCACCAAACCAAAAATAGATGTGGTGACTTAGATGTGCTAAAACATTAAGATATACCAACAATTAACAGTCAGGGCCCATAAGAGCAGCTAACAATAGGACACTTAAAAAAGGCAAATTTTTTTCTAAGAAAAGTGTTAAATATAATGAGATTGATTCATAAGAAGAATACGTAAAAATACTTGTAAATGAGACAAAAAATGGGACTTATCTGCTTCTCATTAATTGACATAAAATTTAAATACAAACTAAACAAATTATTGCAAGGTAAATAAAAAGTAACTATATCTAAAAAGTGAAATTCATCATGTGACTTGCATTGACTAACACATAAAAGGACACAAATACAACTTAAACATAGTTACTTAACTAACATAATAACTAAGTGACCCCCATGTGGATGGAGGCCAAACACTCAGAGACAAGACTTAGAATCTTTTGGAGTTTATGGCTATACCATGACTGCACCACAACCGCACTTAGCTTTACCACAACTGCCTCATTGTACCACACAATAAAAACAATCAAGAATCACACCAAATTCAAATGCAGTGATCTCTAATTCAGCCTAGATCTTATCGACCATGCCACTACCCATTTTATATAGAGAATCCAAGGAATACTACCAATATAGTAATATATATTTTTAATTATGTTCTTCCATAGTTAATGTAATTGTAGTTAAAAATAATACTATAATCATTGAGGCTAGGGTGCTAGTCAAATGACATACAATTAACCATCTTCTGGCATTTCTGCCAGGAGAGACTAGTTGTAGCAAAATAACAATTAGACTAATAAAAGTAAAAAAAACTTGAGTGTTCACTAGGACGAATATGGTTTATTCTTTGTGTTCTCGATCATATAAGATTACATTGCCTACAGCATGTGGAGGATCTAATGCATCAAGATTTGATGATCTTGGAGATGTTGTGTCTTGCCAGAAACCACCTGGTGGATTGAGAGCTATCTAACAAGTAAAAGCAGCTACAATTGACACCATCACTAAAAGTCCATCAGTGGTGTTCTTTAGATATTCACCATATAATTCCTCGTATGCTCTTTGATTCTCGTCTTCTGTATTTATTCTTGTGTCAAACGGAGCAAATTTGGCTAATAATCAATTAAGAACATTTGCTATCAAACAGAGAAGATCTTACTGAAGAATAAAGATGAAAATTTCTCCATATTTCTTGTATTCCTATTGTATATTGGTATTCCTAAATTAGCTAGGTTTACCTTCAACAATCTCTCCATATTTCTTGTATTCCTATTGGATATTGGTATTCCTAAATTAGCTAGGTTTACCTTACATAGACACATGTTTTTATTGTATATATGACAAGGTTTATAACTTTTGTACAGATATAGAATACAATCGATATTTTTTTATTCCTTTCAATTGTTTATATAGTATCAGAGCCTAAGTTCAACTTCTTTGCACTTTGGCTCACAATTCTTCTAAAGAATTTCTTTTGAGAATTTCTTTCTTTTCTTTGTATTCATCCTTTAGAGGAACTATTCAAACTTAAACCTTGTGTTTCCAAAATTTTGATTATTCACCATGGATACAAACAAATTTGAAGCTATATTTATCAAATTCAATGGCAAAAATTTTGCACTTTGGGAATTCCATTTTCAAATTTTTATTGATGGTAAGGGATTTTCTAGCATTCTTGATGGATCAAAGAAGGCAAAAGATGATGAGAAGAAGAAGATCAGTTGGAAAACAAAGAACACACAAATTATTTCTTGGATTCTCAACTCAGTTGAACCTAATATTGCCCTAAGTCTTTAGTCTTTTGATACTACTGATATATGGAATCATCTCAAAGGAATTTATTCTCAAGTGAACCAATCAAGACAATTCAAACTTGAATAGGAAATAGCCAACATCAGCCAAGAAGACAGGGATATTCGTAACTTTTATATTGAAATGTTGAAATTATGGACATAACAAGACATGATTTCCTCTTCTAAGATTTTTGCTATCGCATATGCTAAAGAAAAGAAAGAAAGAGATCGCGAAAGAGTGATGCAGTTCCTCATGAAGCTCAAACCTAAATTTGAGACAGGTAGGGGAACATTAATTAATCATGGAAATCTGACAATGGAATATATATTAGGAGAACTTATTCATGATGAAACACATTTAAAGACATAGGCATAGTTAGACACAAAGACTAATTCAGCTGATTATGTATTTCTTACTTCACGTGGAAGGTATCATTCAAGACAAAGACATAGAAATAAAAAAATATCCGTTGCAGTTACTGTAATGAATTTGGTCATGTACAATCTCATTGTCAGAAGAGGAATATATGTAACTATTATAAGAAATCCAGCCATATCATTTTGGAGTGCAGGCTTTTGAAAAATAAACAAACAACCTTTATTACTATGAGTAGTGATAAAAAAATTAGAAAACCTATCTGAACTGTCTCTCACACCGCATGCCATTCAAAAGATGATTCAAGACTCAATGCAATCAACTCTTCTAGGTGTCCTTTCCTCTATTTTTCCTACTGCGGGTTTATCAAGTATAGGACTTAAGCATACTCCTTGGTTTATTGATTCAGCTGCTTTCAACCACATGACAAATCAAAAACATGCATTTAGTAATTTGAAACCTTGTTCCCTAAACCAATCCCTAACGACTGCCAATGGTAAAACATTACCCATTCAAGGCATTGGTACTGTTTGTTTGCCACATAATTCTTCTCAATCTATTTTCCTTCCTAGCACCTCATATGTTCCTCAATTAATAACTAATTTAATATCTGTTAGATAACTTACTGATCATAATTGTTTCATTAATTTTTCTCCTAATGATTGTGATGTGCAGGACCTTCACATGAGGCAAGTGATCATGAAGGGGCATAAACAGGGTATTTGTTTGTTCTTGATCTCAATCCGAAAAAGAGTCCTCCTTTTTGTTTTACTGTCACTACATCATCTTCCACCTCACATATGAAAAATACTTGGGATCTCTGGCATCATCGGTTGGGTCATCCACATGCTAGTCAGTTAGAGTCTATGTTTAAATCTCAGCTTCTCCTTGACAAGTTAATTATCAAGAATAATCATTTTTAGCATTCTCAAACTTGTGTTCTTTGTAAATTTGCTCAATTACCTTTTGCTTCTAGTAATACTAAAGTTGATGCTCCTTTTGATCTTATTCATTGTGATTTGTGGGGACCTTCCCCTATTTTATCTCAACTTGGATACAAATATTTTATTCTTTTTATTGATCATTTTACACATTTTACTTAGGTGTATTTCTTGCATTCTAAATCTGAACTAACAAATATTGCCAAATACTTTATCACCATGATAGAAACATAATTTAGAAAAGTAATAAAAATTTTCGATCAGATATAGGAGAAGAGTTTTGTGCCTTATACCTTGCTCAATTCTTTAACGATAAAGGCATTTTAACTCAACAATCCTGTCCTTGTACTCCTGAACAAAATAGGGTCGTGGAACAAAAAAAATTATCATGTTGTGGAAATTGCTCAAACTCTCTTACTTGAGTCTTTTGTTCCACCTCACTTTTGGGTTGAAGCTATTCATACAGGTGTCCATCTTATTAACAGGCAGACTACTCCTATCCTTAGTAATCAATCTCCTTTCTTTGCTCTTTTTCATAAGTCACCAAATTACATGAACCTCTATGTTTTTTACTATGTTTGCTTTGTGTTGCTTCCCCCATATGAATGACATAAACTATTTGCAAAGGCTACCAAATGTGTTTTCATTGGTTATAGTGATCAACAGAAAGATTATATTTGTTATAATCCTCAACATCATCGCATCCAACTATCTCGTAATGTCATTTTTTTAACATCTTTATTTTTATGTTTCATCTTTAAGTACAACAGCTCTGAATTCTTCCATTTCTACGTTATACAATTTTTTTGATTCTTCAAATTCTGATTTGTCTCCTGATACTCATGACACACCTGTTATGCAACTCCCTGATCATGCCCCTGAAGGTCCTCTTCCTAATGTTCTAAGTGATATGCCACCACCTACTTTGCCTTCTTTGAAATGATTCATCCGTGTTAATTTTGGTAAGCCCCCTAACCGATTAACTCTCTTTACCACTCTAAATTTTGTCCAAATTCCTACCACTTATAAGAAAGCAATGGAACAAGCATGTTGGAAGAAGGCAATAGATGAGGAAATTGAGGCATTGACTGCGAATCATACTTAGGACTTAGTCTCACAGCCCTCTAATACTTATGTCATTGGTAGCAAATGGGTGTACACCATTAAGGTCCAGCCTGATGGTACTTTAGACTGCTATAAAGCTCGTTTGGTAGTTTAAGGCTACAAGCATGAATATGGGATTGATTATGAGGAAACATTTGCTCATGTTGCTAAGATGACCATAGTTCGAACTCTTCTTGCTATTGCATCCAGCAAAAAGTGGCCATTGTATCAATTAGATGTCAAGAATGCTTTTCTTTAAGGAAATTTGAAGGAAACTGTTTATATGGAGTGTCCTCCTGGCTATTCTCTTGGTGATTCTAATGTGGTTTGCAAACTTAATAGGTATCTTTATGGAATTAAATAGGCACCACGAGCATGGTTTGAAAATTTTCATTCTACTATTTGTTCAGTTGGTTTCCAATAAAGTTCTAATGATCACTCTTTGTTCACCCATCGATCTTCACATGGTATTATTATTCTACTTCTTTATGTACATGATATGGTCATTATAGGAAGTGATGCAAAGGGCATTCTTGAGTTTAAAAAATTCTTCATAATTCTTTTCACATGAAAGATCTTGGCACACTTACTTATTTTCTAGGTTTGGAAGTGTCATATTCCACTCACGATCTCCTTCTCACGCAGTGCAAGTATATTGAGGATTTGCTTCAACTTGCCAATTTGACTGACAATAAAGTTTTTTCCACTCCTATGGAACTTATTTTGAAACTACAATGTGATGATGGTGCACTTATCTCTGATCCTACATTGTATTGGTGACTCGTGGGTAGTCTTATTTATTTTACCATCGCATGACTTGATATATCCTTTGCTATTCAAGTTATTAGTCAATTTGTTTCTCAGCCTCGGCATCCTCATCTTTTAGCATTTCATCGTATTATTTGCTATCTAAAAGGCACTAGTAGTCGAGGGCTCTTTTTTCCTTTTAACACAACTCTCACTCTCAAGGCTTTTTCTGATGCTGATTTTGCAGGGTGTATTGATACACATCGATCTATGACTGGTTGGTGTGTTTTTCTAGGAGCATTACCTATTTCCTAGAAATTTAAGAAGTAGGATAAGGTATTTAAATCTTCCACAGAGGCTGAGTATCGATCTATGTCCTCTATTAGCTTTGAAATTATTTGGCTTCGACAACTTCTTGAGCTTGATGTGCTTTGTGATGACTCTATTCCTCTTTTGGTGATAATACTAGTCTATTAGCATTACCACCAATCCTGTCCATTATGAACATACAAAACACATAGAGGTTGATTGTCATTACATTCGCAAATTGGTGCATGATAAAGTACTTCATCTTATTCATGTCCTATCTCATGATCAAGTTGCTGACTTGTTCACAAAGCCCATGCCCTTTGCTCGCCATGAATATCTCATAAGCAAATTGATGCTTGTTGACAACCACCATCAATTTGAGGGGGGATGTCAAATGGAGCAGATTCGGCTAATAATCAAGGAAGAATATTTATTGTCAAATAGAGAAGATCTTGCTGAAGAATAAAGATGAAAATCTCTCCATATTTCTTGTATTCCTATTGTATATTGGTATTCCTAAACTAGCTTGGTTTACCTTCGAAAATCTCTCCATATTTCTTGTATTCCTATTGTATATTGGTATTCCTAAATTAGCTAGGTTTACCTTACATAGACACATATTTTTAGTGTATATATACAAAGGTCTGTAACCTTTGTACAGATATAGAATATAATCAATATTTTTTTTCTTCCTTTCAATTGTTTATATCTTGATCACCAAATTAATACTCCAAACTTGGCTTCTATTACTTGTTACTGGAGTAGTCATTCTTTCCTTCTTTCTTTTATAGTGCAAACATCGCTTCAGATGGCCATTTGCGAAGCTTCAAGGATGTTTGTGGGAAACTCAAATCTAGTTTATATAACCTATATATTTATTGTTTACCGTGAGGTAGTAGTGAGCTTTTTAAACCTGTTCATTGAAAGAAGATAGATACAGAAATGCTCTTTTAATCTATTATTGTCTCTATCAATAAAAAATACCAAGAAGATAAAGATTTTGGTTGTATAACAACATAACAGACCCTTGCCGAGCTATATTAAGTCCCAAACACATTTATGGGAGAGCCAAACGAGCTTGGTGTTGCTAGGTGAAAGCATTGCAAGCTTATGCTCTGACCCAAGTAGCATACTGCACTTGGAATCCTTATTAACAAGGCTCAAATTGAGTGAAACAAAAAAACATCCAAAGTTTTATCGTTTTAAGTGGACTACTTCAGAGTTTATGGCTTGTGCATTTTTTATAGCAGTCTTGACTCCTAAATTTAACTTTTCTTTAATTTATAATATGTATTTAGTTTAGTGCAGAGTGTATTTTTTTATGCCATCCGGTTGCACATGATCAAATCCTATTGAGATTTTTCAATAACTCATCAGAAAAGTTAGGTTCTCATTACAATTTGACCTCAAGTGATCGATGGAACCTATAAAGGACATCCTTAAGTAATATGATTCATGAATTTATATCGATGAAATTTGATCCATTGCTACTTAAGACATCTTTAGAACAGTGAGATCTCAAGTTGAGCTTGTAGTAAGCTACATATTGAATCAACTATAGCTTGAATAATTAAGAGTTTTGTCACACCATCTCTACTAGCTAATGAGTAGGCATAGCTAGTTGAATGCTGGCTGAGCTTGCTATAATACTATAACTCACAACACTTAATTAAACATAAGTTATATATATATAAAGCTACAAGCTTAAATCCTTAGACATGCCTTAAATTCTACTTGTAAGTTACATACCAAGTTCTTTATTCCCAATACTAATACCATCTATATAGACATAAGTATAATATTCAAAATATATTGAATACAAACCCAAAAGACAAAATGAAGGTATTGTTGGCATAACCTCTTCTATGAGTTGGAAACATAAATAAGAGGAAGATGATTCTACTATATTTTTGTTGTTGTCCTTCTAGAGGATCTGAAAAAAAACTTTATAAGTGAGGGGTGAGTATAAAAATACTCAGTGAGTGGAGAACAAACGTTATTTTTCTCTTAATAAATTCATAATATTGATATCATTATCATAATAACAATTTAAATTTGTTGAGTATATATATATAATACACATATGGAAATTAATAATAATAATAAACTATTATTAGTATCATTCGCTAATTTTTGAAAATGTAAACTGTAATTAACATATTTGTTGAATCAAGCTGAAATGATCATCAATATGAAAACCATTCCATACACTCATTAAATATATATCCTAAAGATTATGTTGTATTGTTGACACATTGGGAGCATAATGATGCTAAGCAGCCCATGTGTATATTGCTGGTCATACGCATGCACAATGCTGCCCCCCAAGGGCTAACTACCTAGTTGTATGCCCCTAACACTATATGTAGAACCAAGTGTTGTCCCCAACACAATTGCTAAGTAATTATGCTGATATAATAAATATATATAATATAATATAATGATGAGAATAGACACCAATCATCATGGTGTAATCTAAGGGATAAATATCACGAGTGTATAGATTTTTATAAGCTAAATCATTCTCATCAAATAAGCTATCACAAAACATCCTTCCTGCTACTTATTGTTATAGTCATGTAAAACGATAAGAATAAAAATAATATGTTTGCTGAATAATTATTGAAGCTAAGTACTAAATAAATTTGCTAAGAGATACAATCGCTTAGTTTCCAAAATAAATATATCACTATAGTAATTTGCTATAATTATAACCATAATAAACGTACTGCAATTTGTTCTCATTTTTATTATATAAGCTAAACTCCGTTATATATATATATATATATAGACAGCACACACAAACATTAATATCAATCGAGAGCCCTTGTTATATAGTTAACCACTCACCTACTATTGCTGACATGGACTTAACTAGAAAAATCCAATCTATGATCAATAACCGCATCTAATAAAACTCCCAAAAATAGCATTTAAAGAAACATACATAAGATTCTAAACTTATTGTCTGATTTCTAATCTCTATAGCCTCATTTAAAAAATAAAAGAGGCAACTAAGGACATGTTAAGGTGATGCCTACCTAGGATAGGGAACCCCCTAAGCATATAGAGGCACCACCTAATCAATCATGCTACTATACCTGCCTATGTGTTTATAAAATTATGGTTTCAAGACTGCCACTTTAATTACATTTTTAGAAAATTGAACATCAAAAATCATAATAAAATTTAATTATAGAAATCCAACACTTTCTCAAGTTCTTATCTATCGTATTTTTATAACAAAAACTTATAAGTTTTCTAATAACACTTAAGTTGTCAATAAACAAAGCTTTAAAGAGTTTATTTTAATAAAATTCCAAGTTCCCTTAAAAGAAAAGTTTATGACATAACTTTAACTATTAAATAAGAATTTATATAAGAATTTTAACTAAATAAAGGTCCATCAAACATTCTCATTACCAAAAATGAATTAAAAAAGGTAAATGATACATAATTTATTAATTTAAAACTCAAAAATCAAGTCTTTCTTTCAATGATTTATGAGAACATACAAAAATTCAAGTATAATATGAAATCAAACATGGAAATCATTAAGAAATCACTTACCAAAATAGAATAGTGTAGGTGTAAAAGAAAGAATTGAGATCAATTTGTTTTGTTGATTTGGAGGAGAGTTTGCTCTTCGTATAGCTAACTAGAGAGCTCAACCTATATGGATACCATTCAAATGGAAACAAAGCTAGTCTTAGCTTATTGTAAGCTTAGAGAAATGGAAATCATTATTTAATGTTAAATGCATGCGGTCCCTCTTAGCTTTTTGTCAAAATTTTGCATTCTCTACCACATTTCCATAAATAAGTTTTGATTAAGGGAAGTAGATTATCAAGAGAAAATGGTGGGAGAATGAGAAGGGTTTTATAATTTGAATAATAAAATGTAATATGAAATGCAGAAATGGTGGCTTTAAGTTTAAAGACATCTAGCCATTTTCTCTTCAACAGTTATCCTTTTTTATACGGGTAGCTTTTTTAGTTAATAGCTATCCCCTTCCTCACCATCTTCTAAACATTATCCTAACTAAAGTGCCATATGTTTCTTCTTATTTTTTATTTTATAGTAGGAATATTACAATTCTCTCCCCCTTAAGGAATTTTTTCCTTGGAATTCAATAAGTACTCATAAAAAATACTTTGAGTTAACGTAGTACTTCATTGTATCCTTAAAACATCCTTTATCACCAATTACTATTGTTAAGATCTTTGATTAAAGTTTTCATCATCACTATTTGATGTAGTACAAGAGTGATAAAACTAAAATTAAAAATTGTTGAATCATGTACAACTACCAATCACTAATCATCTATAACCTATAATTCTCAAATTGAGGATATAAGCATTAAAATTCAAAGAATTTTGGAAAAATTGAAAGGAATTTGAATTCCATTATTCTTAATGACAACCAAAGTCTAAAAACAAAAGCTTAATATAGAAAAACCTAAAAACAATCCCAAATGAAATGGGAAAAATGAATCCTGAAACAATTAAAATATAAAATTGCCTTTTTAAAGGCCTAAATGATTGATTTTGCCCAAAAAGCAATGGAGCCATTTCTAATCAAATTGAACTCCTGATTTGCCAAAATCTGAAACTCCAAAGTTGCAAATAATTATAAAACTACCATTATCATATTTTTTCATAGTTTTCCAGAAATCAAATCGCTTGCTCTTCAATGCCCGCATCATTGTCCCCAGGGTGGACAGAATTCACCCATGAATTTAACTTGTCTGTAGAATCACCTATATACAGAATCATATGCTTAACATTAAAACCATCTACAGTGCAAATGTGGCTAGGCAATTTCAAACAATAGGCAGTTTGAATGTGGCTATGCTTAACATTAAAAACATCTACAGTGAGAATGTGGCTAGGCAATTCTCTATGACTTTTACTAGTCCAATCTTCTTGGCAGATAGCTTATTATATTCACTTATAGGAAACCTCTCCTTGGTAAGGATAGCCCATGCATAATCCCCCACATCAAACTCCTTGGTAAGGATAGCCCATGCATAATCCCCCACATCAAACTTAACTTACAGCATCTTTTTGTTAGTAGCCTATTTATACTAAGAGGTAGCTTGGACTAAATTATCATGGAAAGCCTTATGAACTTCTTGTAATCCACCAAAAAAATCATATACCTTACCATGAACCCTCATTTTTTCTAGAAGAGGAATCAAATCCAGTGGTCCTCTTGGCATAATAGAGTATGCCACAACAAAAAGGCTAAATCAAGTACTCTGATTGATTGCATGGTTATGAGCGAACTTTGCTTAACACAGCTTCTGATCATAGCTCTTCACATGTTCACCCACTAAGCACCTCAGCAAATTACCTAAAGACTGATTCACCACCTCAATTTGCCCATTTATTTGTGGATGATAGGCACTACTAAAAATAAGCTGCTTGTTCATAATTTTCCATAAACTTTGACAAAAATGGCTATGGAACCTAGTGTCTCGATCAGACATAATAGATATAGGCAACCCATGTAGTCTATAAATCTCCTTAAAGAATAACTATACAACATGAACAACATATGTGGTTTTCTTACATGGAATAAAATGCACCATTTTTAAAAATCGATCAACTACCACAAATATCGAATTATTACCTCATTATATGCATGGTAATCCTAGCACAAAATCCATGTTGAGATTCACCCAATGCTACAAAGGAATTGGCAATGGCATATACAAACCTGCGTTACATGTTGTTTCTTTAGAAACCTAACAAATTTGACATCTCTACACTAGTTTTTCCACTTGTCTATGAATGGTAGGCTAAAAATAACGAGCCTGCACTAATTATATAGTTTTGTTTCATCCCACTTGCCATACACCATGTAATTATTTAATAATTTTTAAACACAAACTGCAACCTAAGACTTATAGTTGATTACCCATAAATAGAAAACCATCACGCAATAAGAAATATATTCTCTCCCTTACTTTAACCTTAGCCATAATAGTAGAAAAATATGGATTAGTCTCAAATAATTTTATAAAGGAATCAAAACCAGGTACCTCAATGGACATTTGAGTCAATAGACTCTTTCTTCTACTCAATGCATCAGCCACCCTGTTAGCGACACTTGACCTATACTTCACCATAAAAGTAAATCATTATAAGCAAGCCAACTCATATGTATAGCAAAAATTTTATCTTGCCAATGCAAATGCTTTAATGCCTCATGATTTGTATACAAGATAAACTACCATTGAAATAAATAGTGACGCCAATGCTTAATAGCCTATACCATAACATAGAATTTGACATCATAGGTGCTATAATGCAATTTGGGCCCCGATAACTTCTTATTGAAATACGCTACTGGTTTGTTGTTTTGACTTAAAATAGCCCTGATTCCCACCTTAGAAGCATTTGAATGCAACTTGAAAGGTTGATGAAAATCTAGAAACACTAAAATAAGAGATGTAGTAAGGCATAATTTGATCAGCTCAAAAGCCTTTTTTGCCTCATCTGTCCACACAAACTTTCCCATCTGCCTTATGTAATCAATAATAGGTGTTATAATGCTGCTAAAATGCAAAATAAAATGCCTATAAAATGAAGCCAACCCATGGAAACTCCTCACCTCAATAATGGTAGTAGGTTTTGGACAATGTCTCACAGCCTTTACCTTTGATTCATCTATATACAGTCTTTTACCCAATACAACATAACTAAGAAACAACATACTAGCAATAAAGAATACACAATTCTTTATGGTTGCATAGAACTTCTCCCTACATATTATAATGAGAACATCTCGTAACTCACTATGGTGCTCATCTAGGTTAGCATGACAAATCAAAATAGCGTCAAAGTACATAATAACGCACTTAGTAATGAAAGGCCTTAAAATCTGGTCCATAACATGCATAAAAGTGCATGGTGCATCTGATAGCTGAAATAGCACGACTAGCCATTCATACAATCCGTCCTTTATTTTAAAGGCTATTTTCCATTCATTGTTGGCTCGAATTTAATTTCATGATAACCACTTTTCAAATACAATTTAGTAAAAATCATGGCCCCACTAAGCTAATCAAGTAAGTCATCCAACCTAGGAATAAGAAAACGATGCCTGATAGTTATTTTGTTAATGGCCTAGCTATTAACACATATTCGCCAAGATCATCCTTCTTTAGTGTCAGTAGGGCTAGTATAGCATAAGGATTCAAGCTCTCTCAAATATATCCTCTACTGAGTAACTCTTCCACTTGCCTCCTCAACTCTTTATGCTCAGTAAGAATCATCCTATAGTGTGGTCGATTTGGCAAAGCTGCATCGGGTTTAAGGTCAATCTGATGTTGGATATCTTGCATAGGAGATAACCCTTTAGGTAATTCTTCTAGAAACAAATCATTGAACTCTTCAAGAAGTGGTAAAACTATATTAGGAACCACTACCTCTTTGTCCACCATCTTCCTAAATAGGACATGAACAACTTTATATTTTTATACTAGCTTGTCAAATTGCATAAGAGTTAATAAACTAACACAACCCTTGTTATCTTCTTACACATGTTTAGGCTAATCATGATCCCTTTTAGGTAGTAATATGATCCTCACTCCCTCGAACATGAAACTATGGGTGTTAGTCTTCCCATTATGAGTTACATCTCCATCAAATTGCCATGGTTATCCTAATAACAAATGACATGCATCCATGGCTATCGCATCACCCCAAACGTCATCTTTATATTTTTCCCCAATAGAAAAGGAAACCAAGGCATGCTTTGATACCATTATCTTGCCTCGTTTCTTCAGCCACACTAGCTTGTAAGGGTTAGGATGCTTTACAATCAGAATTCCTAATTTTTAGACCACCTCTACTGTGATTATATTCTCATAATTACCTCTATCAGTCATAAATCTACGTACTTTACCCTTAATAGTGTAGGTAGACTTAAAAATATTATTTCACAACCAATCATCATTAGTAGCACTAGGTGTTAGGCAGGATCTCTATACAACCAAAGTAGTCCCTACATCACATCTCATAACCTCCTCATCAATAGAATCTGGGTTAAATACTAGGTCAGCGATTAGGTCACTGACATCTTTATCCTCATATTGATCATCTATCTCAGCAAAAATCACTGTTTTTCCTTTCTTCCTGCATTCAACCTACCTATGACCCACTTCTCAACACACAAAACACTTGATATCGCTACTTGAGCTAACTTTTTACATAGTGGTTGGCATTGCCCCTGATTTGGTTACAGCACTGCCTTGGGCTATTCCGCCAGCCGCACGACTCACATTATTACCACCTCCTGCACCTTTAATTCTAAAAGCCTATATAAAGCCACCTGATCACCGCCATTCAATTTGTAGTGCTTGTTGGTACACTACAGAAATAGACATAGGATCAAACATATTGATTGTCTTTATGATTTGTTCCCTTAAACCCTTCGTATACTGAGTAACCAATTCATCCTATATCTCATGCACATCATTGTGAGCAATCAACTGATAAAATTTGGTGGTATAATAATCAACTGAACGGTTCTCTTGCCTTAAATTCTATAAACACTGGTACATTAAATGTTGATAATTAAAGGCCAAGAATGTGGCATGCATATTTTTCTTCATCTTCTCCCAAGTCATAATTTTCAACTTCCCTAATCAGACTCGTGTATGTTTAATTTGCTGCCATCAAGGCATTACATGATCTTAAAACTTAGTTGCCACCAATGGTACTCGCAGGTCCTCTGGCACTCCCTTAAGCTCTAAGATCTCTTCCACTGTGTGTAACTAGTTAAAGAATTATTTTGGTTGTAAGGTACCATGAAATTTAAGGATTTAAATTCATATACCTGCCTCCCACCATCTCCTATCATTATTCTCAGCAAACTATCGATGACGTCTACATGGTACATTGTAGTTGTCTTTATCATTATTTCATTCAGCAAAAGGATGCACTTAGTCATCAATGTTAGTGACCTATCGCTGATTCGGCTGCTGATGCGGTGCAAATATTGGAGTTATTGGAATGGGTCTACTGAATGATGGATAGAATACATAAGTTTTAAATATTATTATTATTATTATGTTTTCAATATTATTATTATTATTATTATTATTATTATTATTATTATTAGATTTTTATTTTAATTTAGTATTGATTAGAAATTGACTTTCCTATATTGTTAGAGATTTGATTTCCTCTCTTAATTAGAATTATCTTTATTTTATTTCCTAATTAAAATTAGGGTTAGGGTTGGTAGGTTCGTGCCACCCTATAAATATGTAATCCTTAGGGCTATATGAGATAGTTTGTGTTGAGTTGATCATTCAAAATTTTTATTTTCCCAAATTTTGTATTCTTATTAATCAATGAATTTTTGGATGCCTATTTTTTAGTATTTGTATGCAAACTAATAGGTTATAGAAAATTAGTGTTTGGTAGTCATGTGTGACTCAACAAACACTAATTCCTTATTTGTCACTCTTTCAATGAAGCAGGCCAAGTCTTGAAGTTACTGGAATGAGTCTATGGAATCATGGATATAATACATACATCTTAAATATTATTATTATTATTATTATTTGATTTTTATTTTAATTTAGTATTGATTAGAAATTGACATTCCTATATTGTTAGGGATTTGATTTCCTACCTTAGTTTGAATTGTCTTTATTTTATTTCCTAATTAAAATTAAGGTTAGGGCTAGTAGGTTTGTGCTACCCTATAAATATGTAAGCCTTAGGGCTGTGTGAAACTGTTTTTGTTAAGTTGATTATTCAAAATTATTATTTTCCCAAATTTGGTAATCTTGGGAATCAATGAATTCTTGGATGCCTATTTCCTGATATTTGTGCACAAATCAACAGGTTATAGAAGATTAGTGTTTGGTAGTCATGTGTGATTCGACAAACACTTATTCCATGTTTATCACTTTTCCACTATATCAATTTGGTATAAGAGCTGTGATCCTCGGACAAGATGTCTCGTAGACGACGACAACAATAACCACAACTGCAACGTGTAAAGGAGGTTTATAAACGTGATGACATACGTCAGCTTGAGCAACGAGTGGAGTAGATTGATCAACGGCTTGACACCTTCATGGAATAGCTGACTGAAAAGATGGTTGCTAATTTGGTCAATCAAAATAGAAACAACCCAGCCCCACGAAACAATAATAATTTTATGGGTAATTTTGATGGAGAGGTTAGTGACGATGGAGAGGGAGAAAAGTATAATAAAGAGAGTTTATTTTTTAATACTAGTGATGGTGACGATGAAGATGCAAATATTAGAGATGAGCCAATATTTGATGAAGAAGATGAGGGTGATGAGGAATGTAATGAATTATTAAAAAGTGGTGATACAAAAATTTTCTTTGTTAAGAGGGATTCTTATTTGTCTTCCAATGACTTAGGGATCGAGGTGGAGGAACATCATGATCGTGAACATAATATGGTAGAGGATATTGAGTATGTTGACTTCATTGGCATTGAGGAAATTCTTTATTCTCATATTCCTTTAATTTTAATTTTGAAGGAATTACAAATTGATTAGGAATTTATCATATTCTATACATCTATAAGAAAAATTCATTCATGATATTTGGGAAAAATTCGAGGGAAATTTTTCTCTACACTGGAGGGAATGATGCAGAGCAAGTCTTAGAGTTATTAGAATGGGTTTATGAAATGATGGATAAAATACATACGTTTTAATTGTTATTGTTATTGTTGTTCTTATTATTATTATTATTATTATTATTATTATTATTGTTATTAGGATTTGATTTTTATTTTAATTTAGTATTAATTAGAAATTGACTTTCCAATATTGTTAGGGATTTGATTTCCTACCATAGTTAGAATTGTCATTATTTTATTTCCAAATTTAAATTAGGGTTAGGGTTAGTACATTTGTGTCACCCTATAAATATGTAAGCCTTAGGGTTCTGTGAGATGGTTTCTATTGAGTTGATTATTCAAAATTCTTACTTTCCGGTATTCCTATGAATTAACGAATTCTTGGATGCCATTTCCTGGTATTTGTGCGCAAATCAATATGTTATAGAAGATTAATGTTTGGTAGTCATGCGCAATTCAACAAATGCTAATTCCTTGTTTATCACTCTTATGCTACATAAGTTTGGTATCAAAGTTGTGATCCTTGGACAAGATGTCTCGTAGATGACAGTAACAACAACCACAACTACAATGTGTAGAGGAGGTTTATGAACATTATGACATACGTCAACTTTAGCAGTGAGTGGAGTAGATTGATCAACAATCTGACACCTTCCTGGAATAGCTAACTGATAGGATGGCTGCTCTTTTGGCCAATCAAAATAGAAACAATCCAACCCCACAAAACAACAATAATTTTATGTGTAATTTTAGTGGAGAGGTTTATGACGATGATGAGGGAGAAGTGTATAATGAAGAGAGTTGATTTTTTTATAATGATGATGGTGAGGATGAAGATGCAGTTATTGGAGATGAACCAATATTTGATGAATAAGATGAGGGTGATGAGGAATGTAATGAATTATTAAAAGTGGTGATACAAAAATTTTCTTTGTTCAAAGGGATTCTTATCTAACTACCAATGACTTAAGGATTGAGGTGGAGGAATATCATAATCATGAATCTAATATGCTAGAGTTAATTGAGAATGTTGACTTCATTGACATTGAGAAAATTCTTTATTCTCATATTCCTTTAATTTTAATTTTGAAAGAATTACAAATTAATAAGGAATTAATGATGTTCCATACATCTACAAGCAAAATTCTTTCATGATATTTGGGCAAAATTTAAGAGTGAATTCTCTATACACTAGAGGGAATGATGCAAGGCAAGTCTTAGAGTTATTGGAATGGGTCTATAAACTGATGGATAAAATACATATGTTTTAAATATTATTATTATTATTATTATTATTATTATTATTATTAGGATTTGATTTTTATTTTAATTTAGTATTGATTAGAAATTAACTTTCCTATATTGTTAGGGATTTAATTTCACACCTTAGTTAGAATTGTCGTTATTTTATTTTCTAATTAAAATTATGGTTAGGGTTAGTAGGTTTGAACCACCTTATAAATATGTAAGCTTTATGGCTATATGAGACGGTTTTTGTTAAGTTGATTATTCAAAATTATTATTTTCCCAAATTTGGGATTCTTGTTAATTAATGAATTCTTGGATACTTATTTCCTAGTATTTGTGCGTAAATCAATAGGTTATAGAAGATTAGTGTTTGGTAGTCCTGCGCGATTCAATAAATGCTAATTCCTTATTTATCACTCTTCTGCTACATCAGCTGCCCTTTATTTTGATTGACTAACAACTCCCCCATTCTCTTCATGAGCTAGTCCATGAAAGTGTCAATCTAATGATCCATCTATTCCATTCGCTATTCAAACTACTGCTCAAAGTGACGTAGATCATCACGCTCACAAACCTCTTCTACACGTTGTTGTTGTGGTTGTTGCTGCTATTATCTTCTATGAAACATCTTGTCTGAGGAGCACAGCTATAATACCAAACTGACATAGTAAAAGAGTTATAAAACCAAAATTAATGATTGTTGAATCATGCATGACTACCAATCACTAATCATATATAATATGCAATTTTTAAATTCAAGATATAGGTATCAAAATTTAAATTGGAAAATTTGAAAGGAATTCAAATTCTATTATTCATAACAATGGCCAAAGTTTAAAAATAAAAACTTAAATAAAAAACCCAAAAAGCAATCCCAAATGAAATAGGAAAAATGAATATAAAAACAACTAAAACATAAAATTGCCTTTTTGAAGGCCTAAACGATTAAATTTGCTCGAAAGCAATGGAGCTCACGAGCTAAGTTGTGGACTTATGATCATTGGGCTATTTCCAACCAAATTGGGCTCCTGATCCGCCAAAATCTAAAACTCCAAAGTTACAAATAATTACAAAACTGCCATTACTACAATTTTTCATAGTTTTCCAAAAATTGAATCGCTTGCTCTTTGATGCCTACATCACTATGTATCTTAATAATTTTATCATCTATAACATATGCTAACAACACATGCCAACTTAATAATGACTAATACCATGTTAATTAGTAGACATTAGGATAGATCAAGTATAACTCATAACCTTGAGCTTTCATTTTCAATATCATTATCATTTTCCTTACCTTCATCAACCTCTGCTATGATATTGTATCCTTTTATGTCAACATAGACTCTAGCTTAAGTCATAGGTCTGTTTGGTTGAGCATTCTATCCTTGTTGATAAGACATACTAGCACCATTACCTCTACCAAACTTAGTGATAGAACCACTAGTGATATGTCTACCCTGGGTAAAAACCCTTCTACAACCTTGACTTCTAAATGTTATAGATTGTTCTCTCATGCCACCAGTATACACTATCAATGGATAATTACTTTTAATATGTCCCAATTCTCCATATTCAAAACATCATAAAGTTCTTTTTCTACATTTGCTTTTATGAAACTTGACATAATTAGAGCATTAGTGTTAAGTGTATTTGCTCTAATTTTTATCTAACATGACTCCTTATACTTGCCTTCTAGCACCAATAGAGTTACCATCTGATTGCCTTATAGAGCTTTGACTAATTTATGGTTAGCTTTCTTGTTGCCCTATACTCATGTGCAAATCTCTGCCACTACCACCATCTTCAGGTCAAGATTGGAATTTATTAGCTTGTTTATTTACTTGTTAACTTTTGTAAACTTGTAATGCACTTGAATTAAATTTCTTGTTTTGTTGTTCATACTCTAATTATTCTTTTATTGCCTTATAAAAAGCAAATGTCTTCTGAACTAACTCTCTGAAATTATTCCCTTTACACTAAGTTATTCCAGTTCGCATACAAGCTTATAATCCATTTATGAATCTGTTACACTTAATATCCTTTGAAGGCATAATTTCAAAAATGAAGCAATAAAGATCTTCAAATCGATATGCATATTCTCTAATTGATAGGCTACCTTAGGCCAACTTAACCAATAATTCTTATTTGCTCTTCTTACAATTGCATGTTAGGTACTCTTTATGGAATTCAGTAATGAATATGTTCCATGTCAATCCTTCACCATATAATTGGTGTATTATGGTTGGCTAATCATCTGCTAAGCCTTTTAAAAAGCTATACACATTCTAAACTTTCTCAACTTCTGACAAACCTAAAATAAGGAAAATTTTCTCTAGCTTCTTCAGCCATTCATCTACAATTTCACCATCTATTGATCCCTCAAAATCATAAGTGCCTAGTCTGCGAGCATGATCAATAATCATATAAGGATCATAATACTACTCCCGATAAGCCATAACAACAATAAATACTTGTGTTATAGGTTCTCGTATGCTAGTATCAGCTTGAAAAGGAGGTACTTATTGAGTTAAAGGTAGATTAGGTGGAACCAGTGGTGGATTAGCTCAAGGTGGAGGATCTTGCTATGGAGGTTGGGCAACAGGATATGCTTTTGAAGCCACATCATTAGAGGTGGAATCATTATGTTCCTCTCTATTAAGAGACAAATCATCCATCTTTTGGGGATGATTCAAAGGATTCCTTTAAGGTTGGCCAACATCTACAAGTCTAATAACTTGACTACCATGGTCTCTACCCCTCCTATCTTTGAGCGACATGATCCTATAAAAGCAAAAAAAAAAAAAAACCAAAGCCTTGGACTTAATGATTTTATTTTAAAAGTAGGGCTCTTTATAACCTACTAAAATTTTAACAATCATTAGTATCTACAGAATCTATCCAACCTATGCTATGAAACTAATAAATGTCATGCCACTCATTAGCTAGAAGAGTGGGTGTGAAAATTTTCATTTAAATTGAGAAAAGATTAAGGGATCCATAATATCATAAACTATTCTTGATGCAGAAGAGATTGTTATTCAATTTATAGATCCATTTGATATGAGGGAAGTGCGCGATTGGGCTTTTAAATGCTCTAACTTTTGCATCTAATTGAACCACAGGCCTATAATATATCAAAATAAAGATAATTTAGAGACCTATATTTATAATGAAGTCTACCTTTCACAGGCCAAGTTTCAAGCCCAAAATCCATCATTTAGGGCCTTAAAATTAGATTTTAAGTTTCTATTCATTTTATTTGTGCTTTTTTTAAAATCTTTTTGCCCTTTTTAATTAGGTTTTTTTCTTATACAATATATATTTGTGTTTTTTAGTTGTTGGAGACAATTTTTGTTGCATTGAAATTCAATTTCTATTTTCTTCCTAATTTTTAATATTCATTTGTGAATCAATGAATTTCTTTATGCCTATTTCTTGATATTATTTATAATCAACAGGTTGTAAAAGAATGATTCTTAGCATTCATGCATGAATTAATAGATTTCAATTGCTAACCCTATTTTTTAAGCTTTCACTATGTTAAATTGCTAGTCATGCAAAAATTAGGGAAATAAATAAGAGAGAGAAATATTCAGTTAAAAAATCTAAAAGGACTAGCTGATAACAGAAGTTATGTCATATGATGTAATAGATGTACTCATTTTAGCCCTAATTAATGAATTAAATTAAAATTGAATTCTTGTTTTTACATTGCATGTTCTTTCTTATTTATAATACATAAGTACTTGAAAAAAGAATAAAATATGAAAGCTTATGAATCATATCTATGAGACCACTTTCCTAGCTATGTTTTCATTTCTTCTTTTATGCCTCACCATGTAAAGCTTGAGTCCTTTTGTATTTGGAAAATATTGGTGGCTCTGTGGCTTATATCATAACCTAAGTCTTGTAGTTATCATTAGTAGCTCTATCAACATCCTAATTGTGGATCAAATTATAATACCCTAGTCTCTAAGACTTAGTATAGAGCAAGAAGGGTGTCAAACACTCAGGAATTTGGAGTAATCTTGTACTAACCTAATAGATACTTAGATGGATAATAATTTGAACACTAAATCCTGCTCAAAGTGAACCCATAATAAAAAGCCCACTTATTATACTTTTTAACTCTTCATGTTCTTCAACACTATCGTTTAACCTTATTCCACCAGTAACTAAAAATGTATGTTGTATTTCCAAATCATTGCTGTTGTGGGACTAACCACTAGAAGTTCAATCACTTTTCAGACCAATTCTATCATTTAGACCCTTAAACGGGCAATTTTGTGATTTCCAATTTTTAGGTTTTTATTTTTATATTTTTTTTGTTTAGTGCTCTTTTAAGGATTTATTATTTAAGCTTTCCTTGTTATTTTTGGATGACAGTTTATGATAATTTGAATTCTCTTTTGTTCTTCTAAAATGTCTTGAAATTTTGATGCCTATAGCCTAAATCACTATAAAAGGTCGATTATTGGTAGTCGTGCACGATTCAATAAAATTCAATTATTATTATCCGCCCTTCCACTACGTTAGAGGCCCTCTAAGACTTGTTGGAAGGAAATGGAAGTTTGTTTTGCTTTCCATATATGCACCCCTCATATAACTTAAGTGATTCAATTTTAGTCAGCCATGTACCATTTATTTTTCATTTAACAATTTTAAACCTTTTAAATGCAAGTGCCCATACCTCAAGTGCCATGGATTAGACTCACTATTATCTATAACAATCATGGCATTGTTTATTATAAAATTATTTTCCACTTTAGAAAGTTCAAGTGGAAACAACTTATTTGCTATCATTTTAACTTTTACAACAATCTTATTTGATTTTTTTAATATTTGATCACACATCAATCATCATCAATCAAAAGTGAAAATCCTCTACCTACAAGTTGCCCAACACTTAATCAATTTTATGACAAGCTAGGAATAAAGTAAACACTATGTAAGAGATTTATGTTACTGCAAGTATTTCTTATAGCCATAATGCCATTGCCATATACTTGCACTTGATTGTGATCTCCAAGTGTCACTTCTAATTTGAATGCTTCATCAAGTTTTTTGAAAGATGACTTTGCACCAGTCATGTGATTAGAGCATCCACTAGCCAAATACCAAATTTTATTGTGAGTGGTTGCATCTTTCTCATAAGTCATGCAAACCTTAACTTGTTTTACCTCCTCATACTCAGCATAGTTTGCTTACTTTTCCATTTCCAACAATCAGCCTTTACATGCCCAATTTTTTTGCAATAGTAACATTAAACACCACTTGTGTTGTCTTGTTTCCTTTCATTTTACTGCCTATGTTCAAATTGATTATCTCTTTATCCAAAGTTACGACCACCTCTGCTACATGATCCTCCTCTACCACATCCTCTACCAGCTACCTCACTTTGATAATTTTTTTGGTAATACATCTCCCCCTTTATATGGAAGGCTTTCTCTTCATGCTTTTCATTCAATTTGCTTAGCCTTACCTCATGGGATTGTAAAGACCCCATTATTTCATCAAATGAGTATACAACTAAGTCTTTTTATTCTTTACTAACTGTAACCACATGATCAAACTTTGGTATTAAACTCCTTAACACCTTTGTAATAGTAGTTTGATATGAATTTTCCTCTCAATAGGACCTTATTTGATTAACAATGATAGCTATGCGGGACAAGAAATCTTGCACTAATTCACCTTTATGCATTTGTAAGGTTTCAAACTCACGATAAAGAGATTGAAGTTTCATTGTAATTACCTTTGAGGTGCCTTGAAATGTTGTATGCAGAGTCATCCAGGCTTTTTTTGCTGTGTTTGCTTCTGCAATTTTTGAGAAAATTGACTCATGGACTACTTACTGAATGAAGAATAATGATGTGGAGTCCCTTTTCTCATTCTCTTTCAATCTGGCTTTATCATCTAGATTAGGATATCCATTCTCAACTAAGTCCCATAAATCTTGAGACTTGAACAACATCATCATCTTGATGCTCTAGAATTCATAGCACTCTCCTTTGATGATGGGAATCACTGGTTGAGAAACACTTACTACATTGCCATTAGTTGCTATCACTTTTATACCTAATTATAAAGGAACTAAGCTTTGATACCATAATTGTTGGTAATTCTAAAAAAATAAGAAAAAAATTGCAGCATAAACATAGTATAGCAGTAAACAAAATACTGCAGAATTGTAATAATAAGAACGAAAACGTAATATGTAGAAAATTCTAGTGTTTTTTCCACCCCTTATTCAAGACCTTGTGGTGCCTTTTTATAGGCTTACACTTAATTGAAATAGCTAAAAACTCTCAACAAATATTAGATTTTATTATCACTAAGCATTACTAACTGAAACAGAAAATTAAGGAGTAAAAAACTAGCACTAACATTGACTTTAATGATTAGATCAAGCACTAACTTTAATGATTAATCAACATACAATATTACAGACATATTTTGATTCATTTCAAGGTTATAATTAACAAAACTGTTCTTGAACTTGATGTGAGTTTTTGAGATTTCTAAAGCTTATGGCATCACTCCAAAAGGCTTAAATAGTAGGTCTCGATGGGGCTTGGGCTACTTGTCATAGCCATCATCCTTCACTTTACAAACGATAACTAAGCTAGCTTTGACATTCAATTGCAAATGCAAAAGATAGCTTAACAAACCCTTTTGTTACCTGCATTTTTTTTTTCATATCAACAAACAGCTATATAGCTTCAGCTATGATTGTTTTACAATTAGTGCAACATGAATTGTTTTCTCTTGATTCTATGTGTTGGTATAAAGATTTAGAAGTTGTAAATGCAACTCATCAATAATAATTTCTATTTCCCTTATTCATTATTGACCATCAATTATTTTTGCACTATCAAATTGAAATTTGGGGATTTATGACACCATTTTTATTCCTGGAATGAGTAGGAATGAATGCAATGCTGGTGTATGTGATGGCTATACAAGGTATCTTTGAAGGATTTATCAATGGATGGTTTTACACATAGTTACCGGGAACTCTCATCCCCCCAAGTACCACGATCTAGTACTCGAGTATCAAAACGTGGTACTTTTGAGTTCCGGATCTCTAAAAATAGAGTACCAATTTTTTTGAAAGAAAAAAATATTAATAAGTAATAAAGGATAAAAAAATAAGCCAATTAAAAAAGCCTTTCCCATTCCTAACTAATAACTATTCCTCAAATATCTAAAAGCACAAAAACCATCAAATGCAAGAGAGAACAAGATGCTAAGAAGAAGAAATTAAAGAAATTAAGTTGGCTCTAAGTGACTTGTTAAAATTACTAAGTTATGAACTTATTATAGTTTTCCAACTATATTTTGTATTGCTAATATACATAAAGAACATCAAAGTTTAATAATAAATTATAAACTATGTTTGATCATTACATATATAGGTCTGATTTTTTTTTAGCTTTTGAGGTAATTATATTAAATAAAAAATTCATTATAATATATTAAATGATCCAAAAATATACACTTGGCATACCACGTAACAAAAAAGTGAACCGATTAAACCAACCCTCAGAATATTGTATATATTGACACTCGAGTTCCGAATACCAGTACTGGTACCACAAACTGAAACGTAGCATGTACTAGGTAACTATGGTATTACAAATCAGAAGACAACACACTTGTAAGATAAATTTTATATTCTGATGGTGAATTTTTGCCAATTTTGGACAGTCCTATCTTATTCAATGCAACTTACATGATATACAACTCTATATTTTCCAGGTTTATTGGTTTCAAGAATATGTATTTAACAGAGTTTGGCACTCAGAGATGCTAGGGACCCTTTTATATGTGATATTTGCCCAAATCACTTTCTGGGCAGTAGTTTCAAGAATTTTGCACAGATTGGGCATATACTGGAAGCTTTGAGAAGTGAAAATTTGCTAGCTTGCATATGACTAAGGCAACTAGCCATACTTGTATAATACACATACATTATTAAAATGTTCAAGATATACTTTACGGATGTGTTATAGCATAAAGGAAAAGCAAATATAACCATGGATTTGGCGCTAGTTGTGAGGTATCTTCTCACGTGTGCAGTCTCAAACTCGAGACCGAAGACCTCTCACCTACATTAAGGAGATTTAATCCTCTAAGGTCCCAAGTTTTGGTCCATTCATCCCATCAGTCGGCTCCACCCAACCAAAAATAGATGTGGTGACTTATACGTGCTAAAACATAAAGATATACCAGCGATTAACAGTTAGGGCCCATAAGAGCAGCTAACAATAGGACACTTAAAAAAAAGGCAAATTTTTTTCTAAGAAAAGTGTTAAATACAATGAGATTGATTCACAAGAAGAAGACGTAAAAATACCTGTAAATGAAACAGAAAACGGGACTTGTCTGCTTCTCATTAACTGACATAAAATTTAAATACAAACTAAACAAATTATTGCAAAGTAATTAAAAAGCAACTATATATAAAAAGTGAAATACATCATGCGACTTGCATTGACTAACACATAAAGGGAGGCAGATACAACTTAAACATAGTTACTTAACTAACATAATAACTAAGCAACCCCCATGTGGATGGAGGCCAAACACACGGAGACAAGACTTAGAATCTTTTGGAGTTTATGGCTGTACCATGACTGCACCACAACCGCATTAGCTTGACCACAATTGCCTCATTGTACCACACAACAAAACAATCTAGAATCACACCAAATTCAAATGCAGTGATCTCTAATTCGGCCTAGGTCTTATCGGCCATGCCACTGCCCAGCTTATATAGAGAATCCAGGGAATACCGCCAATATAGTAATATATATTTTTAAATATGTTCTTATCCGTAGTTAATGTAATTGCAGTTAAAAATAATACTATAATCATTGAGGCTAGGGTGCTAGTCAAATGGCGTACAATTAACCATCTTCTGGCATTTCCTCCAGGAGAGACTGGTCGCAACAAAATAACAATTAGACTAATAGAAGCTAAAAAAACCTGAGTGTTCACCAGGACGAATATGGTGTATTCTTTGTGTTCTCGATCATATAATATTGCATTGCCTGCAGCATGTGGAGGATCTGATGCATCAGGATTTGATGATCTTGGAGATGTTGTGTCTTGCCAGAAGCCACCTGGTGGACTGAGAGCTATTTGACAAGTAAAAGCAGCTACAATTGACGCCATCACTAAAAGTCCATCGGTGGTGTTCTTTAGATATTCACCACATAATTCCTCGTATGCTCTTTGATTCTCGTCTTCTATATTCATTCTTGATCACCAAATTAATACTCCAAACTTGACTTCTATTGCTTGTTATTGGAGTAGTCATTCTTTCCTTCTTTCTTTTATAGTGCAAACATCGCTTCAGATGGCCGTTTGCGAAGCTTCAAGGTAGTTTGTGGGAAAATTAAATCTAGTTTATATAACCTATATATTTATTGTTTACCGTGACGCAGTAGTGAGCTTTTTTAACCTGTTCGTTGAAAGAGGACAGAAACAGAAATGCTCTATTAATCTATTATTTTGTCTGTGTCAACAGAAAATACCAAGAAGATAAAGATTCTGGCTGTATAACAACATAATAGACCCTTGCCGAGCTATATTAAGTCCCAGACACGTTTGTGGGAGAGCCATACAAGCTCGGTGCTGCTAGGTGAAATCATTGCAAGCTTATGCTCTGACCCGAGTAGCATGCTGCACTTGGAATCCCTCTTAACAAGGCTCAAATTGAGTGAAACAAAAAAACAAAAAAATCCAGAGTTTTGTCATTTTAAGTGGACTACTTCAGAGTCTATGGCTTGTGCATTTTTGATAGCATTCTTGGTTCCTAAATTTAACTTTTCTTTAATTTTATAGTACGTATTTAGTTCAGTGCAGAGTGAATTTTTCCGTGCCATCCGGGTGCACATGATCAAATCCTATTGAGATTTTTCAATAAGACATCAGAAAAGTTAGGTTCTCATTACAATTTGACTTCAAATGATCGATGGATCCTATAAAGGGTATCCTTAAGTATTATGATCCATGAATTTATGTCGATGAAATTTGATCCATTGCAACTGGAGACATCTTTAGAACAGCGAGATCTCAAGTTGAGCTTGTAGCAAGCTACGTATTGAATCCACTATAGCTTGAACAATTAAGAGTTTTGTCTCACCAACTCTGCTAGCTAATGAGCAGGCACGGCTGGCTGAATGCTGGCTGAGCTTGCTATAATACTATAACTCACAACACTTAATTAAACATAAGTTATATATATATATAAAGCTACAAGCTTAAAGCCTTAGACATGCCTTAAATTCTACTTGTAAGTTACATACTAAGTTCTCTATTCCCAATACTAATACCATCTATATAGATATAAATATAATATTCAAAATATCTTGAATACAAACCCAAAAGACAAAATGAAGGTATTGTTGGCAGAACCTCTTCTATGAGTTTTGTCTCACCAACTCTGCTAGCTAATAAGCAAGCACGGCTGGCTGAATGCTGGCTGAGCTTGCTATAATACTATAACTCACAACACTTAATTAAACATAAGTTATATATATATAAAGCTACAAGCTTAAAGCCTTAGACATGCCTTAAATTCTACTTGTAAGTTACATACTAAGTTCTCTATTCCCAATACTAATACCATCTATATAGATATAAATATAATATTCAAAATATCTTGAATACAAACCCAAAAGACAAAATGAAGGTATTGTTGGCACAACCTCTTCTATGAGCTGGAAACACAAATAAGAGGAAGATGATTCTACTTTATTTGTGTTGCTGTCCTTCTAAAGGATCTAAAAAAAATTAAAAGTGAGGGGTGAGTATAAATATACTCAGTGAGTGGAGAACAAATGCTATTTTTCTCTTAATAAATTCTTAATATTGATATCACAGTAATAATAACAATTTAAAGTTGTTGGAAAATAATAATAATAATAAACTATGATTAGTATCATTCGCTAATTTCTGAAAATGTAAGCTATAATTAACATATTTGTTGAATCAAGCTAAAAGGATAATCAATATAAACCATTCCATACACTCATTAAATACATATCGTAAAGATTATGTTATATTGTTGACACATTGGGAGCATAATGATGCTGAGCAGCTCAAGTGTATATTGCTAGTCATACGCATGTGCAATGCTGCCCCCCAAGGGCTAACCGCACAGTTGTACACCCCTAACACTATATGTACAACCAAGTGTTGTCCCCAACACAATTGCTAAGTAATTTTGCTGATATAATAAATATATATAATATAATATAATGCTGGGAATAGACACCAATCATCATTGTGTAATCTAAGGGATATATATCACTGAGTGTATAGATTTTTATAAGGTAAATCATTCTCATCAAACAAGCTATCACAAAATATCCTTGTTGCTATTTATTATTATAGTCATGTAAAACAATAAGAATAAATATCATATGTTTACTGAATAATTATTGAAGCTAAGTACTAAATAAATATACTAAAAGATATAATTGCTAAGTTTCCAAAATAAATATATCACTATAGTAATTTGCTATAATTATAACCATAATAAACATACTGCTATTTGTTCTCGTTTTTATTATATAAGCTAAATTCCGTTATATATATATATATATATATATATATATATATATATATATATATATATATATATATATAACACATTAATATCAATCGAGAGCCCTTGTTATATAGTTAACATCACCTACTATTGCTGACGTGGACTTAACTAGAAAAATCCAATCTATGATCAACAACTGCAGTTGATAAAACTCCTAAAAATAGCATTTAAAGAAACATACATAAGATTCTAAACTTATTGTCTGATTTCTAATCTCTATAGCCTCGTCTAAAAAATAAAAACGGCAACTAAGGACTTGTTGAGGCGATCCCTACCTAGGATAAGGCGTCCACCTAAGCATACGGAGCCACGGCCTAATTAGTCATGCTACTAGACCGGCCTATGTGCTTATAAAATTATCGTTTCAAGACTGGCACTTCAATTAAATTTTTAGAAAATTGAACACCTAAAATCATATTAAATTTTAATTAAAGAAATCCAATACTTTCTCATGTTAGTATCTACCATATTTTTGTAACAAATAACTTATAAGTTTTCTAACAACACTTAAGTTGGCAATAAATAAAGCCTTAAAGAGTTTATTTTAATAAAATTCCAAGTTCCCTTAAAAGAAAAGTTTATGACAGAATTTTAACTAATTAAATAAGAATTTATAGAAGAATTTTAACTAAATAAAGGTCCATCAAGCATTCTCATTACTAAAAATGAATTAAAGAAGGTAAATGATACATAATTTATTAATTTAAAACTCAAAATCAAGTCTTTCTTTCAATGATTTATGAGAACATACAACAATTCAAGTACAATATGAAATCAAACATGGAAATCATTAAGAAATCATTTACCAAAATAGAACAGTGTAGTTATAAAAGAAAGAATTCAAATAAACTTGCTTTGTTGATTTAGAGGAGAGTTTGCTCTTCGTATAGCTAACTAGAGAGCTCAACCTATATGGATACCATTCAAAAGGAAACAAAGCTGGTCCTAGCTGATTGTGAGCTTAGAGAAATTGAAATCATTGTTTAATGTTGAATCCATGTAGTCCCTCTTAGTTTTTCTGTCAAAATTTTGCATTCTCTACTACATTTCCATAAAGAATTTTTTATTTAGGGAAGTAGATTATCAAGAGAAAATGGTGGGAGAATGAGAAGGGTTTTATAATTTAAAGAAGAAAATGTAATATGAAATGCAAAAATGGAGGCTTTAAGTTTAACAATATCCAACCATTTTCTCTTCAACAGTTATCCTTTTCTTTTTTATGCTTGTAGCTTCTTTAGTTGATAGTTATCCCCTTCCTCACCATCTTCTAAAAACTATCCTAACTAAAGTGTCATATATTTCTTCCTTTTTTTATTTTATAGTAGGAATATTAAAATTCTTTCCCCCTTAAGGAATTTTGTCATTGAAATTCAATAAGTACTCATAAAAAATACTTTGAGTTAATGAAGTACTTCATTGTACCCTTAAAACATCCTTTATCACCAATTACTATTGTTAAGATCTTTGATCAAAGTTTTCATCGTCACTATGTGATGTAGCGAAAGAGTGATAAAACTAAAATTAATAATTATTGAATTGCGCACAACTACCAATCACTAATCGTCTATAACCTACAATTCTCAAATTTAGGATATAAGCATCAAAATTCAAAGAATTTTGAAAAAATTGAAAGGAATTTGAAATCTATTATTCTTAACGGCAACCAAAGTCCAAAAATAAAAGCTTAATATAGAAAAACCCTAAAAACAATCCCAAACGAAATAGGAAAAAATGAATCTTGAAATAAATAAAACACAAAATTGCCTTTTTGAAGGCCTAAATGAATGAATTTGCCCAAAAAGCAATGGAGCCATTTCTAATCAAATTGAATTCCTGATTTTCCAAAATCTAAAACTATAAAGTCACAAATAATTACAAAACTACCATTATTATAATTTTTCATAGTTTTCCAAAAATCAAATCGCTTGCTCTTCGATGCTCGAATCATTCTCCCCAGGGTGGACAGAATTCACCCACGAATTTGACTTGTCTAAAGAATCACCTGCATATAGAATCATATGCATAACATTAAAAAGATATACAGTGTGAATGTTGCTAGGCAATTTCAAATAATAGGCATTAGGATTGATTTTCTCTATCACTTCCACTAGTCCAATCTTCTTGGTAGATAGCTTATTATATTCACTTATAGGAAACCTCTCTTTAGTAAGGATAGCCCATGCATAATCGCCCACATCAAACTCAACTTGCCACCTATTCTTGCCAATAGCCTATTTATACTTGGAGGTAGCTTCGACTAAATTATTATGGATAGCCTTATGAACTTCCTGTAATCCACTAACAAAATCCTCTACCTTACCATGAACCTTCATTTTTTCTAGAAGAGGAATCAAATCCAGTGGTCCTCTTAGCAAAATAGAGTACGCCACAACAAAAAGGCTAAATCTAGTGCTCTAATTGACTGTATGATTATGAGCAAACTTTACTTGACATAACTTCTGATCCTAGCTCTTCACATGTTCACCCACTAAGCACCTCAGTAAATTACCTAAAGACTGATTCACTACCTCAATTTGTCCATTTATTTATGGATGATAGGCACTACTAAAATTAAGCTGCTTGTTCATAATTTTGCACAAACTTCGCCAAAAATGACGAAGGAACCTAGTATCTCGATCAGACATAATAAATATAGACAACCCATGCAGTCTATAAATCTCCTTAAAGAATAACTATGCAACATGAACAATATATGTGGTTTTCTTACATAGAATAAAATGCACCATTTTTAAAAACCAATTAACTACCACAAATATAGAATTATTACCTCGCTATATGTGTGGTAATACAAGCATAAAATCCATATTGAGCTCTATCCAAGGCTATGATGGAATTGGCAATGGCATTTACAAACCTATGTTAGATGTCATTCCTTTAGAAACTTGACAAATCTAACATCTCTGCACCAGTTTTTCCACTTCTCTGTGAATGGTAGGCTAAAAATAATAAGCCTGCACTAATTATATAGTTTTATCTCATCCCAAATGTCCTACAACATGTAATTCTTTAATAATTTTTAAACACAAACTGCAATCTTAGACATATAGATGATTACCCTTAAACAGAAATCCATCATGCAATAAGAAATATATTCTCTCCCTTACTTTAACCTTAGCCATAATAGTAGAAAAATATGGATTAGTCTAAAATAATTCTACAAAGGAATGAAAATGAGGTACCTCAATGGATATTTAAGTCAATACACTTTTTCTTCAGCTGAATCCATCAGCCACCCTATTAGTGACACTTGACCTGTACTTCTCCATAAAAGTAAATCTCTAAAGATAAGCAACCCAACTCGCATGTATAGTAGAAATTTTATCTTACCAATGCAAATGCTTTAATGCCTCATGATTTGTATACAACATAAACTCTAGTTGAAATAAATAGTGACATCAATGCTTAATAGCCTATACCACAACATAGAATTTGACATCATAGGTGCTATAATGCAATTTAGGCCCAGATAACTTCTTATTGAAAAATGCTATTGGTTTGTTTTTTTGACTTAATATAGCCCCGATTCCCACCTTAGAAGCATTTGAATGCAACTTAAAAAGTTGATAAAAATCTAGAAACACTAAAATAGGAGTGGTAGTAAGGCGTAATTTAATCAGCTCAAACGCCTTTTTTGCCTCATCTGTCCACATAAACTTTCCCACCTGCCTCATGTAATCAGTAATAGGTGTCATAATGCTGCTAAAATGCAGAATACAATGCCTATAAAATGAAGCTAACCCATGGAAACTCGAAACCTCAGCAATGGTAGTAGGTTTTGGACAATGTCTCAAAGCCTGTACCTTTGATTCATCTATATGTAGTCTTTTACACAATATAACATAGCTAAGAAACAACACACTAGCAGTAAAGAATACACAATTCCTCATGGTTTCATATAACTTCTCGCTATATATCACAATGAGAACATCTCGTAACTGACTAAGGTGCTCATCCGAGTTAGCACTATAAATCAAAATAGCATCAAAGTATACAACAATGCATTTACCAATAAAAGGCCTTAAAATCTTGTCTATAACATGCATGAAAGTGCTTGGTACAAAACGACATGACTAGCCATTCATACTGTCCCTCCTTTGTTTTAAAGGTTGTTTTCCATTCAATGCTAACTTAAATTCAAATTTCATGATAACCACTTTTCAAATCCAATTTAGTAAAAATCATGGCCCCACTAAGTTGATCAAGTAAGTCATCTAATCTAGGAATAGGAAAACCATGCTTGATAGTTATTTTGTCAATAGCCTGCCTATCAACACACATTCACCAAGAATCGTCCTTCTTTAATGTAAGAAGGGCTAGTATAGCACAAGGATTCAAGCTCTCTCAAATATATCCTCTACTAAGTAACTCTTCTAGTTACCTCCTCAACTCTTTATGCTCAGTAAGAATCATCCTATAGTGTGGTTAATTTAGCAAAGCTGCACCTGGTTTAAGATCAATCTGATGTTGGATATCTTATATAGGAGATAACCATTTAGGTAATTCTTCTAGAAAAAAATCATTGAACTCTTCCAGAAGTGGTAAAACTATATTAAGAACCACTACCTCTTTGTTCACTATCTTCCCAAATAGGACATAAACAACTTTAGATTTTTATATGAGCTTATCAAATTACATCAGAGTTAATAAACTAACACAACCCTTATTGTCTTTATACACATGTTTAGGCTAATCATGATCCTTATTAGGTACTAACATTATCCTCACTCCATCGACCATGAAACTATAGGTGTTAGTCTTCCTGTTATGAGTTACATCTCCATCAAATTGCCACAGTCATCCTGACAATAAATGACATGCATCCATGGCTATCGTATCACACCAAGGCATGCTTTGAAACTATTACCTTGCCTTATTTCTTCAGCCACACCAGCTTGTAAAGGTTAAGATGCTTTACAATCAGAATCCCTAATTTTTGATTGCCTCTACTGTGATTATATTCTTATAGTTAACTCCATCGGTCATAAATCTACATACTTTACCCTTGTTAGTGTAGGTAGACTTAAAAATATTATTTCACAACCAATCATCATTAGTAGCACTAGGTGTTAGGTAAAATCTCTATACAACCATAGTAGTCCCTACATTACCCATCATAACCTCCTCATCAATAGAATCTAGGTTAAATACTGGGGTCAGCGGTTAGGTCACTAATAACTTCATCCTCATATTGATCATCTATCTCAACAAACATCACTCTTTTTCCCTTCTTCCTGCATTCAGCCTACCTGTGACCCACTTCTCCATACATAAAACACTTGATATCGCTACTTGAGCTAAATTTTTACATAATGGTTAGCATTGCCTGATTTGGTTACAACACTACCTTAGGCCATTCTGCCAATCGCATGACTCTCATTATTACCGCCTCCTACACCTCTGATTCTAGATTCTTACATAAAGCCACCTGGTCGCCACCTTTCAATTTGTAGTGCTCATTGGTGCATCGTAGAAATAGACATAGAATCAAACATATTAACTGTCTTTATCCTTAAACCCTTAGTATACTGAGTAACCAATTGGTCTTGTATCTCACACACATCATTGTGAGCAATCAACTGATAAAATTTGGTGGTATAATCATCAACTGAATGGTTCTCTTGCCTTAAAGTCTACAAATGTTGGTACATTAAATGTTGATAATTAAAGGGCAAGAATGTGCCATGCATTTGTTTCTTCATCTTCTCCTAAGTTGTAATTTTCAACTTCCTTAATCAGACTCGTGTCTGCTCAATTTGCTGCAACCAAGGCATTGCGCAATCTCAAAACTTAGTTGCCACCAATGGTACTTATAGGCCCTCTAGCACTTCTTTAAGCTCTAAGATCTCTTCCATCGTGCCCAACCAATCAAAGAATTACTTTGGTTGTAAGGTACCATGAAATTTAGGGATTTAAATTCATATACCTGCCTCCCACCATCTCCTATCCTTATTCTCAACAAACTATCGATGATGTCTATGTGGTACGTTATAGTCCTCTTTATCATCGTTTCATTCAGCAAAAGGATGTACCTAGTCATCAACGTTAGTGACCTATTGTTGATTCGACTGCTAAAGCGGTGCAAGTCTTTGATTTATTGGAATCGGTCTATGGAATGATGGATAGAATACATACGTTATTATTATTATTATTATTATTATTATTATTATTATTATTATTGTTATTATTATTAGGATTTCATTTTTATTTTAATTTAGTATTGATTGGAAATTGACTTTCCTATATTTTTAGAGATTTGATTTCCTACCTTAGTTAGAATTGTCCTTATTTTATTTCCTAATTAAAATTAGAGTTAGGGTTGGTAGGTTTGTGCCACCTTATAAATATGTAATCCTTAGGGCAGTGTGAGATAGTTTTTATTGAGTTGATTATTCAAAATTATTTTTCCCCAATTCGATATTCTTGTGCATCAACGAATTCTTGAATGCCTATTTCCTAGTATTTGTGTGCAAATCAATATGTTATAGAAGATTAGTATTTGGTAGTCGTGCGTGACTCGACAAACGCTAATTACTTGTTTATCACTCTTTCAATGATGCGAGGCAAGTCTTCGAGTTATTGGAATAGGTCTACGGAATGATAGATATAATACATACATTTTAAATATTATTATTATTATTATTATTATTATTATTATCATCATTATCATCATTATTAGGATTTGATTTTTATTTTCATTTAGTATTGGTTAGAAATTGACATTCCTATATTGTTAGGGATTTTATTTCCTACCTTAGTTAGAATTGTCATTATTTTATTTCTAAATTAAAATTAGGGTTAGGGTTGGTACGTTTGTGCCACCCTATAAATATGTAAGCCTTAAGGCTATATGAGATGGTTTTTGTTGAGTTGATTATTAAAAATTTTTATTTTCCCAAATTTGGTATTCCTAAGAATCATGAATTCTTGAATGCCTATTTCTTGGTATTTGTGCACAAATCAACATGTTATAGAATATTAGTGTTTGGTAGTTGTGCATGATTCAACAAATGTTAGATCCTTGTTTATCACTCTTTTGCTATGTTAGTTTGGTATCAGAGTTGTGATCCTTGGACAATATGTCTTGTAGATGACAATAATAGCAACCACAATTGCAATGTGTAGAGGAGGTTTATGAACATGATGACATACATCAGCTTGAGCAGCAAGGGGAGCAAATTGATCAATAGTTTAACACCTTCCTGGAATAGCTAACTGACAGGATGGCTGCTCTTTTGGCCAATCAGAATAGAAAAAATCTAGTCCCAAGAAACAACAATAATTTTATGGGTAATTATGATGGAGAGGTTTGTGATGATGAGGAGGAGAAGTGTATAATGAAGAGAGTTTATTTTTTATAATGATGATGGTGAGGATGAAGATGCAATTATTGGAGATGAGCCGATATTTGATGAATAAGATGAGGGTGATGAGGAATGCAATGAATTATTAAAAGTGGTGATACAAAAATTTTATTTGTTCAAATGGATTGTTATCTAACTTCCAATGACTTAGGGATCGAGGTGGAGGAATATCATAATCGTGAATATAATATGCTAGAGCTAATTGAGCATGTTGACTTCATTGGCATTAAGAAAATTTTTTATTCTCATATTCCTTTAATTTTAATTTTGAAGGAATTAAAAATTGATAAGGAATTAATGATGTTCTATACATCTATGAGAAACATTCTTTCATGATATCTGGGCAAAATTTGAGAGTGAATTTTCTCTATGATGGAGGGAATGATGTAGGGCAAGTCTTGGAGTTATTGGAATGGGTCTATGAACTGATGGATAGAATACATATGTTTTAAACATTATTATTATTTTTATTATTATTACATTTTCAATATTATTATTATTACTATTATTATTATTAGGATTTGATTTTTTATTTTAATTTAGTATTGATTATAACGTAACTTTCCTATACTGTTAGGGATTTAATTTCATACCTTAGTTAGATTTGTCTTCATTTTATTTTCTAGTTAAAATTATGGTTAGGGTTAGTAGGTTTGTACCACCCTATAAATATGTAAGTCTTAGGGTTATGTGAGATGGTTTTTGTTAAGTTAATTATTCAAAATTATTATTTTCAAAAATTTGATATTTTTGTTAATCAATAAATTCTTAGGTGCTTATTTCTTGGTATTTATGCGCAAATCAACAGGTGATAGAAGATTAGTGTTTGGTAGTCATGCACGATTCAATAAATGCTAATTCCTTATTTATCACTCTTTTACTACGTCAGCAACCCTCTATTTTGATTCACTTCTCTCTATGAGCTATTCCATGAAAGTCTCAATCTATTGATGCATCTATTCCATTCACTATTCAAACTGTTGCTCAAAGTGACATAGATCATCATGCTCAAAAACCTCTTCTACACATTGTTGTTGTGGTTGTTGTTGCTGCTATCTTGTGTGAGACATCTTGTGTGAGGAGAATAGCTTTGATACCAAACTGATATAGCAAAAGAGTGATAAAACCAAAATTAATGATTGTTAAATCGCACACGACTACCAATCACTAATCGTATATAACATACAATTCTCAAATTCAGGATATAGGCATAAAAATTCAAAGAATTTTGGAACATTTTAAATGAATTCAAATTCTATTATTCATAACAATGGCCAAAGTCTAAAAAGAAGCTTAAATAAAAAAAAACCCAAAAAACAATCCCAAACGAAATAGGAAAAATGAATATAAAAACAACTAAAACATAAATTTGCCTTTTTGAAGGCCTAAATGATTGAATTTGCCTAAAAAGCAATGGAGCTCATGAGCAAAGTTGTTGACTAGTGATCATTAAGCTGTTTCCAATCAAATTGGGCTCCTGATTCGCCAAAATCTGAAACTCCAAAGTTGTAGACAATTACAAAGCTGCCATTACTACAATTTTTCATTGTTTTCTAGAAATTGAATCGCTTGCTCTTCAGTGCTCACATCACTATGTATTTTAATAATTTCCTTTTCTATTATGTATGCTAAAAACACATGCCAACTTAATAATGACCAATACCATGCTAATTAGTAGACCTTCAGATAGATCAAGTATAACTCATAACCTTGAGCTTTCATTTTCAATATCATTATCATTTTCCTTACCTTCATCAACCTCTGGCTATGCTATTATCTCCTCTTATGTCAACATAAACTCTAGCTTAAGTCATAGGTCTATTTGGTTAAGCATTCTATCCTTGTTGAGAAGACATGCTAGCACCATTACCTCTACCAAACTTAGTGATAGAACCACTAGTGATATGTTTACCCTGGGTAAAAACCCTTCTACCACTTTGACTTCTAAATGCTATAGATTTTTCTCTCATGCCATCAGTATACACTATCAATGGACAATCACTTTTAATATGCCCTTATTCTCCATATTCAAAATAACCTAATGTTCTTTTTATGCATTTGCTTTCATGAAACTTGCCATAATTAAGGCATTAGGGTTGAGTGTATTCCCTCTAATTTATATCTAACATGACTCCTTGTGCTTGCCTTCTAGCACCAATAGAGTTACTAATTGACTACCTTATAGGGCTGTGACTAACTTGCGATTAGCTTGCTTCTTGCCCTATACTCATGTGTAAATCTCTACCACCATCTTCAGGTCGAGATTGGAATTTATTAGCTTGTTTATTTACTTGTTAACTTTTGTAACCTTGCAGTGCACTTGAATTAAATTTCTTGTTTTGTTATTCATACTCTAATTCTTCTTTCATTACCTTCTTAAAAGCAAATGTCTTCTAAACTAACTCTCTCAAATTATTCCTTTTTACACTAAGTTATTCCAATTCGAATACAAGCTTACAATCCACTTATGAATCTATCACACTTTATCTCCTCCAAAGGGATAATCTGAAAAACAAAGCAATAAAGATCTTTAAATCGATATGCATATTCTCTAATTGATAGGCTACCTTAGGCCAACTTAAACAATTCTTCTTATTTGCTCTTCTTACAATTGCCTGTTAGGTACTCTTTATGGAATTCAGTAATGAATATGTTCCATATCAATCCTTCACCATACAATTGGTGTATTATGGTTGGCTAATCATCTGCTAAGCCCTTTAAAAAGCTATGCACATTCTAAACTTTCTCAACTTCTGCCAAACCTAAAATGAGGAAAGCTTTCTCTAGCTTATTCATCCATTCATCTACAATTTCACCATATATTGATCTCTTAAAATCATAAGTGCCTAGTCTATGAGCATGATCAATAATCATATAGGGATTATGATAATGCTCCCGATAAGCCATAACAATAATAAATACTTGTGTTATAAATGCTCGTATGCTAGTATCAACTTGAAAAGGAGGTACTTACTAAGGCAAGATCACACTTAGTGCTAGAATTTCTCATCTCCTTATGGGAACGATACTCACTCAACATCTATTACTTGTAACAAACCGTACACTTGCGAAAATTACTCAATAAATGCTTTATTGATCACTTCAAAAATTTTTACCTAGCTTTTTTAAAAAAGTAAGGGTAAATGCAACACGATATTACCATCTCTATTAGTCATATTCAATAAAGCCTGGTGATGTGGGTCAAATATAAAACCCTAGTCTTTAGGACTAAATATAGAGCAAGTTAGGTGTTGAACACTAGGGAACTTAAAGCAAATTTTGTATTAACTGAATAAATACTCAAATGAATAGGTAAAATAATATTAAAATAGTATAAATTTATGCTAATTAACTTTTAAAATATCAATTTACTAAGTTTTTAATTAAATTATATGTAATTCAAAATAATGTGTACGAGAGTCACTATTCAAAATCAATAAAGAACCTTAAAAGTAAATAATCATATAAATAACATCTATTGATTGGAAATTAGTCAACAATCCTTAAAAGCAATTCTCATTTTTAGTATAGGGTATTTCCTCTTAAAGTCCACATTCATTCTCATGAAATTGCAGAGATAAGTGAAAATCATTAAGTGTCATACTAATTCTTTATTCCCTTAAAGTGAATGTCTCGTCTCCAAGTACTATTTAAATCCTTAAGAAATTTCAATTACATTTCCACCAAGTTATTCTAATTGTCATTGTGAATAATTGATTAACTAGTTACATATCGTGATAAAATATACATATCACTATTTGCACTATTTAAAATTAAATCATAAATAATATAAGATAAAAATGTAGTTCTTAAATTAATTCATCATTGCAATTCTCTTACAAAGACTTAACCAAGATACATAATTACATAACAACAAGGAAGAATCAAGTACTATATCAAAAAGGAAAAGGAAAGACTAAGTGAATAAAACCCTTTACTATGTTTTTTAGAAATTGCTTAGTGTAGAATGATCTTCTCTTGATTCTTTGTTATGTCTTCTTCAAGTTTGTCTTTATAAAAACTAAAATTTTGACAATGATTTCAAACAAAAATTAAGTAATAAAAATAATAATCCAGCCCCTAAAATAGAGCGAAAGTCATATATTTATAGGGTTCGTAGGGCTGTAACTCTTGTCATTTTTCTAGGATGTAAAAGTGAAAAGATGTAATGAAAGGGTGTAGTGATGTCGATTTGGCATAAGCCTCTAGAATGAGTTGGCATACCATAATGACCCATCATGGTCATTTTCTATCTTAACTTGGATTGGTGTGACGACTTATCATGGTATGATGGCTCAACACTCTTGATTGGATCCTCATTTTGACTTCACACGCATCATACTTTATTCTAAACAAACCCAATCCCTCTTTCATACATGATTTAATCCTAAAAACACACACAAAATGAACATAACGAGAACATGAACAAAAGAGATATAAACAATACTTGCATAAGCAAATAAACACAATCAATCATAATAAAATTAAATATTTACTACCCTAAAGAACTATGTTTATTTTCGTTATAACACTTGGGCAGAGGGTCCTTCAAGTAGAGACGAGAACAATGCAACTAATACTTGTACTTTATTCTTTACAATGAGGTAAAAAGTGAAATAGCTCTCATATATTCATTGATGTAATACATAATTAAATATACACAGAGTTGATAACTGTAGTACAATGGATTACAACAGATGTGAGTATATTAGGTTGTTAAACAAGATAACTAACAGATGAATATTATCTTTATCACCATCTCACAAGTTGAACGTCAGGAGTGATGATGTTCAACTTGGTTCCTAATAATAGAAACCATTGTCTAGGCATCAACTTGGTAATGCAATATGTGATCCGATCATCATATAAGATGTAGCGCACTTATAGGTCTTTATTGAAAACCTTATCCCTGATGAAGTGGTAATCGATTTCAAGGTGATTAAACCTTAAGTGAAACATTGGTGTAATTATCAAATAAGTGGTGGATAGGTTATCACACTAGAGTTGAGAAGGCATTCATTTTGTGCATCCAAGCTCTCGAAGAAGTGATTGCAGCCATGTTATCTCTTGAACAAAAGTTGCTAATGCTATATACTTTGCTTATGTTAATGAGTGAGCAATGTAATGTTGTTTTCATAAGCACCAATAAATGAGATTGGGTCTAATATAAATGGCATATCCGACAGTCAATTTGCAATCATAGACTGAGCTGGCCCAATCAGAGTCATTGTATTTTGAAATTTGAATAGACTAAGACTTATGTATAAGTAGACCATGATAATTGGGGGCTTAAAGGTAAAGAAGAATTTGCTTTACTTTTGTTCAGTGGTCCTCTATTAGGGAATGCTTAAACTGAGCCACTTTATTGATAAAAAAAATATATATTTGGCCTTATGAAAGATAGAAATTGCAAGCTACCCATAATGTTATGATATTAGGTATCATTAATCATTGTCATTACTTTATACATTGATAATGGATTATTGGAGCAAGAAGGAGTAGATATGTCATTTGTTGTTGCCATATTTGCCTTGGATAAGAGTTTAATAATGTATTTGGACTGAGTGAGAAGTAAACCGTTATTAATGAACTTTGCTTTTATACTGAGAAAGTGATGCATCAATCTAAGATCCTTGAGTAAAAATTGTGCACTGAGTTATTGAATTACATGAGATGTGAAATCTGAAAATGAGCTGGTAAGGACAATATCATCAATGTAGATGAGACAAAAGGTAGAGATGCCATGAAAAATGTAAAAGTATAAAGAATAATGTATTTGGGCGCCTTTAAACTCGAAATTTTGTAATGCTTGAGTTAGACATTTGCATCATTGAACTGAAGCTTACATTAAGTCATAAAGAGACCATTTCAATTTGCATAAATGATGAGGATATTAAGGATGAATAAAACTTGCCGGTTGATGTGTATATATATCTTCATCAATGGTGCCATAAAGGAGTGCATTTAAAATGTCTAATTATTTAATCTCCTAATTATTTCTTAGAGCCAAAGATAAAATGAGCCAAATGGTACATGGTTTGACCACTAAACTATATGTGTGATGGAAATCGATTCCTAGTCATTGATGATAGCGCTTTGCTACAAGGCATGCTTTATATAGATCAAGTTTTCCTTTAAGAGTGTACATGGTCCCATTTCTTATTGGCCATAAGAGCATTGAATTCAGCTTCCATTTCTTTCTTTTAGCAAACTAATTTAACTGCCTATTTGTAGGTGGTGGGTTTAGTTAGAGATGTGGTTATGGATTTAGGTGGAGTAGTTTTGGTGAGGAATGTTTTAGGTTTCAAGTTACCAGTTTATGATATACTAATCATGTTGTTTTGACTAGTTTGATTGATGGTAAAGTTGGGTGGTTGATTTAAGTAATAATAGGTGAGGTCAATGACTAAATAGAGGCCAAGACTATTTGAATGTTATGGACGTTACGTCATAGTTGGTGTTAAATCAAAACTTATCATTTTGTTTTTCAAAATAACGGAATGAGAAAGGGACATTGGGTTTAGTGTGTTATTGACAATAAAGGAGGTGTTGTTAGTAGGTGTAATTGGATCAGAATTAAGAAGTTGTGGTGGTGTTATAGGAATGAAAGTTATTGTAGAAAAAGTCCTAGTGGTCTGTGAACTCTTCATAAAAAAGACCATGCCTTAAGATAATGATTTTAGGGATAAGTAAAATTGTGATCCTTGTGGTTTCACCTTTTGGAAAAATTTGTTTTGTGTTTTTTTTTTCTAACATTTTAGTAACCTATGTTTCATATTGTTTTACACTTTACTACCCCTCTAACAAATATTATTTAAAATATGTGCTTTAATGTATGGATTTTTAATACTAAGATCTTTTACTAAGTGACATATTATTCAACTAACTACAATAAATTAAACAATAAAGTTTAAATGTATTTTAATTTTATTATGAATAAAAAGAAATAATTTTTAAAATAAATTTACAATATTTTTAAAAATAAACAATAGTATAGATTGATCATAAATCATATATAAAATAGATTTAGCATTAAAATATAATATCATATTAATATTTTCTCATAAAATAATTATTATATTAGTGAGAAGGGTAGTAAAGTGTAAAAAATATAAAATATAGGGTATCAAAATGTCAAAAATAATCATGAAACTAATTTTGCCAAAAGGTGAAACCATAGGGCTCAAAGTTTCACTTATCTTATGATTTTATGAGTAATAAGATCAAGAAAATAATAGCCCTTACGTAATTTATTGTAACCCAAAAAAATGCATTTAGAGGAACAAGGTGCTAATTAATGTATGGAGTGGGGGCGTAACCATGGGTAAGATAAGCAACTAAAAATTCGCAAGAAATGGTAGTCTAGTAGAGTTTGGAATAGCTTGTGATATGGAGTGGTATTTTGGAGGGTTGGGGTGGGTAAATGGTTAACAAGGTATATGGCTATCTCAAATGCAAAAGTTCAATATTTTAATGGGACAGAGAGTGATTTAGCAAGGATAAACCCATTTTAACTATATGTTTGTGTTTACGCTCTGCACAACCATTTTGTTCGAGTGTGTATAGGCACGAGTTGCATTGTGTAATTCCATTTTTAGTTAAGTATTTAGTGAGGCTTTGATATTCGCCTCCCTAATTTGCTTAAAAATTGTAATGGAATGATAAAAAAAAAAATTTCCACAACATGGCAAAATTTGATAATTGCACTCATGACTTCAGACTTATAAGTGAGAAAATATATCTAATAATATTTACTATGATGATCATAGAAGAGCACATAATATCTTTTCTTGTCATGAGAGGGCATAGGGGAGGGTCCCTATAAATCAAAACAAATGAGTTGTAACAAATGAGATGTTTTAAAAGTACATAGAGGAAATGGCAAATGATGACTTTTACTGATTGAACAAGCATGACATAAAGAATGTTCTTTATTTGATGACTTTATTTATGATGTTAACAAAATTTGTCTCACAGTCCTAAAGGATGCATGTGCTAATTGAGCATGCCATGTTGAAAAAGAACAAAGAAGAGCCTGTTTTGGCAGTGATGGAATAAGAGTCATGTTTAAAGAGTATAGTCCATTTTTGTTATGGCCTGTAAGCACCAAATTCCTCTTAGGGATATCTTTGATTTTATAATGAGAGGGAAAAAATTCAATAAAAGCTTGGTTAGTATTTGTAAATGAAGATATTTAAAGTAAGTTATTATAATACTTGGAATATGAAGAATATTGTTGAGAGAAAAATAAGAATTATATCTATGATAAAAGGAGGAGCTAGTGTGGAGAATTGAAAGTTTACCATTACTGATTGTGATGTCATCAAGGCCTTGATAATCTTTCTTAATACTCAAATTTTCAATGTTCGGTGTTAGGTGATGAATAGCATTATAGTCCATATGGTCCACTATTGTAATGGAGGAGAATTAAAAGAGGCTAAGTTTATGGAAGCTTTAGAGGGGTTGAAATGGTTGGATGTGTTGAGATTGGGTGAAGAATAATTTTTAGTAAGGGGACTAATATCTTTAAAATTGTAGCATCATATGGAACCAACTGGTTGTATATTGGAAGCAGTAGAAGATGGGTTGGAAAAATTACCAGATGACTTAGAGGAGAGATCTCTAATGAGCAATTTAGATGGGAAGTTGTGTTATATTGTGAGCCTCTACCACGTCCTTAATTGGAATGACCATCGCATCCATTACTTTGGCTCACTACATGTAGGTTGAGATGGACTCAATTATGTTCTTTTATAGTTTAAAAAATGCAGAATTGATGGTTAGGATTTGTACCTTAGAACCGGATGCATAACTTCAAGCCAATTTATCCTAAGCATCTTTGGGTGTGGTTGCACCAACTATTTCTGGAATGAAGCTCTTGGTGATTGAGCCTATAATCTAGCTCAATACCAATTGATCTTGTTGAAACCATGTCTTAAATTATGGATTGATTTAATTATCTTCTATTGTTTATAGAGGAGCCTATGAGCAACCATTGATGTGCTTTGCGAGGTCGTAGCTATGGAGTAGATATTTGATTTATGCCTACCATAATAAGTAGTTTGTCAATTTCAATTTGATTAGTATATGAGTATAGATATTTGGCAAAGAAGAAACTTGTAAAGAAGGTGTTATAGAAGAAGAATTAGTAGGAATGAGTGTTTGGCAAGTTGAACTTTCGTGGCCATAGGAGGGATTAGGTTGTGAGATAAAATTAGAGCTTTCATACCATGAAAAAGCTATTATATATTCATTGATGCAATACATAATTATATATACATAGAGTTGATAACTATAGTACAATGGATTATAATAAACGAGACTATATCAGGTTGTTAAACAAGATAACTAACAAATGGATATTATCTTTATAAAAAAATTTTCTCTCCATTAACATTCACCTATAATTCAAACTTGGGGCAAGTTTCAAGTAGTTTTTGCACAATTTCAACACCACCATTAAGAACTACAAGATAAAGAGGAGTCCTTCCATCCTTGTCCTACTTCATGCATAGCTGATGAAAGAATGTAGCCTTCAAAAGTTCAGTAGCAATCTTACCATCTTTAAATGGCTAAGGGAGGATGCCAAATATAAAGTGCTACAATCATTAAGATTAATTAGCTTAAGAAACAATGGGTACTTGGTTATGTTACTATTACATGCTAGGCCAATTATGTAATGGTCATACTTTGACATTGTCATATTTCTATTTTAATAATGAAGAGGCATTTTTATTATTACTTGCTAATTCTAATATTATCCTTAATTAATTAATTCTACTAAGATCATCAAGAACATGACTTGATAGTAAAACTTTTAGATGATACTTGAATTCTAATCTAAATATCCCTAGTTGATTATTATTGTGGGAACAATGAAGAATAAATAGTAGTATGAGGTTTACTAATGGTTAAGTTTTACTAATAATGTATATGAGATATTAAGTAAAACTCATATGTAGATATTTAGAGAAATAATAATTAGATCTACCCACTATAAGAATACCACATGGATTATTATCATAGGTAATTCTCATCACAGTAATATTATTTGAGTCATTTGACCTAAGATCACTATGATTTCCTGCATGGTAAGTTCTATACTCTAACACATCCCTAATGGTGTTATGATTAGATATAGAATGAGTTGTACGAGAAATGTGAGTGATTAGGATGAAATTTGTCCCTTAGTTATTTTGAGAAGATATTTGTCGGGCCCCTCAATGAGTTAAATTGAAAAGAAATGCATTACCATGTTAGAACGATAAAGAGTTATCAATACCAGTCCACTTGGGATCGAAAAATAATATGATTGAACAATATAAGGATGACATATTTCATGCCTTATGTTCATTTAAAATATCGTGTGATAAAAGACTATAATACACACTGTGGATTATATTATATTGAATTATCAACCTTTGCACAGCTTAAGTAGTTGTAATGTCTTGCTAAAGACCAATTATGACTTGTGGGTTAAAATAGGAATTTTAGGAAAATTTCAACATTGTGTGAACCTTGTGCAAGATTAAATAAATAAGTGCATATATATATATATATATTTTATTTATTTATTTATTTATTTATTTATTTCATAATTTATTTAAGATAAGAGTTATCTAAATAAATAGAATATGATTCTAATTTGGAATTAGAATCAAAGTATAAAAGAAAGTCTAATCTTACTGAAACTTTTTTGGTAAAAAAAAACCCTAAATAGGATGTATATATAAACATTTCTTTCTCTAGGGTTTGTAAAGCTATTCATTCTCCTCCTTCTTCTACTATGTCCTTTGTGAAAAGAAAAACACATTAAGAAAAATTGAGTTGTGTGACAACAAAACTGCTAGTGCACTAACACCACTTTGGATCACCTTATTCATGTGGATACCACATAGGGCATTACCTTTTGGTGACGTCTCAATCTGACAATATGTAAAGTTTGAGGTAAGATGTTACAGGTGTGAACCCCTCTCTTGCTTCTAACGTTCTTGTCTAGAAATCTTTTTGGTGAGTTTTGAAAACCTTCTCAATCGATCTAAATACATGGATTCGGGTTATTAGTTTTTGTGGTTACAAATTTTTTTTTCCACTGCATTATGGATCATGAAACCCAACAAGTTAAAAATAGCCCTAAAACCTCCACTCTTTTATTCAATAGGCGCGCTATATGCAATATCCAAAGCTGTCCACTCTTTTTTCTTCTTCCTACACTAGCAAGGGAACAATATTTTCATTTAGGAATTCCACGGTGCAAGAACGTGTTGCATCAAAAAGCTGAGCCTCCATATTGCAGAGATTAACGAATTTTCACAGCTACAATCTAATGCAAGTATGAATCAAAATCTATAAACCACTATTATATGCAATTTAAGAAGAAGTGTTCCAAAGTTTTTATTATTTAGATATTTGCATGTTCGAATATATATTTACATAATTCAGCATCTCAAAAATAATTTGAGAGTATTTTTTTAATTAAAAAATTTATGCTTTTTTCATTTTATTTTAGAGAAATTATATCTACACATCATATTAAAAGCAACTAGATCACTAAGTTTAACTCACTTGATATAAACAACAACAATGTATTTATGTTTTATAGTGCATAAGATGAATTTATAATGCAACATGCACTTTATAAAAAAAATGTGCACACACACACACACACGTATATATATATATATATAACAACCATGTATTTTACACGTGAATAAAAAATTTACTTAACTCGTGATATAGAGTAAATAAAAAATTAAATATATTATTATCAACATGAAAGTTTTTAAAATAGTAATAGTGTTATTTATGTATATGACAATTTGATATTGACTTATTATAGTTATAATTTGTTACAACTTTATAAGTATTTTATTTGAATAATTATATGATATTACTTCAACATTTTTTATATTTAGTTTTTCTCAAATTCACCTAATTAGAATAGAAAATATACTTTCAATTAAATTAGAATTTTTATTAGAGATAAGATAGAAGTTAACCTAAATAAAATAGTAAACATACTTTCACTTATTTTAGTTAATTTAACTTTTATTAGTGATAAAATAAAAGTTAACCAATTAAAATAGGAAATAGACTTTCCATCAAATTGAAATTATATTTTAATTAATTAATTTAATTTTTATTTATAAATGACTAAATTATCCAATTTTATATAATAATGAGTAAAGACTTTATTGTAATTTTGCCTATGCCCCCTCCCCCCTTTGTGTGTATATATATATATAATATTTACATGTATTTGAGTTGACTTTTAATGAATTATTGAATAAGAATAATTTGGGTAGAATACATGGTTAAATAGGAAATATACTAGTGTTAGAGTTTTGATTATGATTTTATTATTTATAGCATATTTTAAGGAGTTTTTGTTTGATATTAATTTATTTTCCATTTTTGTAGTTAAGTCTAAAGAGAAAATCCAAGAAGAACTAGGAGTTGTGTCAACACAACATGCAACATGGCTTTGTTAAACCCCTTCTCCAAAAAGTGTGCAAAGCTATGTTGTTATCCGCCAAGTGAATATAAAAGAAGACATTTTGAAACAACATGTGTCATGGCATGACTAAAACTTATGCTAATTTGAATGCTCAACATACAACGTGACATAACATTTAACATGACCATGTCTAAAGCCATATTACGAAAAAGGAATTTTCCTACCGTAAAAGGGAAAGGAAGTTAGGGGTAAAAAAGACTCTTGTTAACCCTACCTTATAGAAGGAGATTTAATAGTTATTCCAAAGAAGATCTTACATTCAAGAAGCAACAAATAAGTGCAAACAAGAATTCAAGAAGATTATATTTATTTCTTCTTCATCTTTTATATATATTCTTTTAATTATGTTTGTGTGTTTTGCAATAATGATGCATGGCTAAATTTCCAGTAGGGTTTAGGTTATGAGTAAATATTCCATGATGCAATTGAACATAAGTACTTTATTATTTAATTTGATTTTTAGTTAATTCTTTGAATTGAACTTATTTTATGCTTTCATTATTGGCCAGCTTGTTTGCATGTTTATAAGCAAATTCAGTAACCAGAGTTTGGGGAGTTTATTAGCTTAAGACTTATAATACTTAAAACACTCGACCATGAGAGTAAGTAGCTCTTCGGGGAACCATGACAGCAGGTAGAGGTCTATGGTGGTAAATTAATTGTTAAGGAACTTAATGAGCTTAGATTAACTTATTAACCATAAGAGTAGGTTAAACTTTAGTCATTGCATGCTTAATTAATCTCAAGAGAGTCTTTAGGTATTTTAGAACAATTACCCTTAACTAAAGTCAATGTCTTTGGTGTGATAATGTGTTCATGATCATATTGGAATAGTGAAACTAAACCTAGGCACTAAGTTGTTTATCATTTGATTACAATTTAATTAGATTACTTTGTTTATTTCAATTACAAAATTCACTTTTATTTAATTTACTAGTTGAGAATATAAGTAAAAATATAGGTAATCAATATACAGTCTTCGTGAGAATGATAACTCTTTATACTACAATCATGATCCGTGTGCTTGTGAGTTATAACGAGTGCAGTAAGATTTATTTTCTCTAGATTCTATGTGCTGGTATAAAGAATTAACTTGACATAGCAGAAGCTTAGAAATTAACATTAAATATCAAAATTTTGTTAATTCAAACAAGAATATTAGAAATTTGACCTTCTATAACCTATTGATTTGAAAATACTAGGAAATAGGCATCAAACTCGTTGATTCACAAGAATATCAAGATTTGGAAAATAAAAATCTTTATTAAAAGTTGTCAACAGTTGTCTCTTCCATAGAATAAGATGAATAAATAGTGTTTAAGACAAAACCCTAAAACAAAAATGGCAAAAAACCAAAAAAATATTAAAATAAACAAAATAACCAAACACAAGCTTTTTTTATAAACAAGATCTTTATTTTATTAATTTGAGACCCTTAAAGTAGATTTAAACAATCGAATTAGGCCTAAAAAGGGCTACAATAGGTAAATCCTATCATCTATATATATCTTTGAATGAGCTTCCATTTGATATGTTATGGGCCTTATAACTCATCCAAAGTCAAAAGTTATGGCCTTTGAAGTATTGTTGTGCACCCAAACCTTTTACCACTATCCTTTTGCTCCATGACTAAGAGAGCTATTTTGTTCGAATCATAAATACTAAAAATGTAGCTTATATTTTATAATTTATACTTTCCTTATTCACTATTGGCTACCCACTTTCCTTACAATATCATATTGATATATGGGGATTTTAGACACCACCATTTTATTCCTAGAATGGATTTGAATTATTACAATGCTAGTATTAGTGATGGCTACAAAAGGTTTCTTTGAAGGATTTATTAATGGATGGTATTACAAGTAAGAAGACAACACACTTGTAAGATAAATTTATATTTTTGCCTATTTGGATTATCCTATCTTATATCAAGTGTCTTGCTAGAAACCATTTAGAGGACTAAGAGCTATCTGGCAAGTAAAAGCAGTTGTAATTGATGCAATCTCTAAAAGTCCGTCACTAACTTTCTTCAAATATTCACTACATATATCCTCTTATGATCTCTGGTTCTCATCTTCTAAATCCATTTTTATCACCAAACTAATGCTATGAACTTAACTCTTATTTCTTGTTATTGTAGTAACCATTCTTTCCTTCTTTCTTTTATAGTGCAAATTTTGCTTCAGAATGCCATTTCCATTTGTGAAGCTTCAAGGAAGTTTTTAATTAACTTAAATGTGGATTATATAACTTATAAATTTATCATTTACCATGATGCACTAGAGAAAGCTTTTTTAACCTATTCATTGAAAGAAGACATGAATAGAAATGCTCAATTAATATATTATTTTATATTTGTCAAAGAAAAAACGAAAAAGATAAACATTCTAACATTATAACAAAATAATAGACCCTTTTTGAGCTATATGAAGGCCTAGACACGTTTGTGGGAGAGCAATACAAGCCTAGTGCTACTAGGTGAAAGCATTGCAAGCTTGCGCTCTGACCCAAGTAGCATGGGGTACTTGGAATCCCTGTTAATAAGGCTCAAATTGAGTGAACTATAATATCCTAGCTCTAGGTTTAAAAAAATGTTGATAAATGAATTAATAAATAACTTAATTTTTAGAAATAAATAACTAATTAGGGGTAATTAAATATATAGTGAGGGTTAAGGGATTTTTAGTGTAAAATTCCTAAGACTTATTATAAGCTAATATGGTAACATTTTATTTAGAAAAAAAAAGAATAAATATATAAAGAACATTCTAAAGATGATTTTATGTGACAACCATCTAATTAGTTAATAAAAAAAAAAGAGAAGAACATAAGAGAAGTAAGGAGAAACATCTAGATTATAGGAGGAAGGGGGGTTACTCTCTAAAAATTAAAACAAAAATAAAAAAATAAAAGAGGAGATAAGGAGGTAGAAGCCTATTATTAGTAAGAATAAAAGAGATGTAAGAAGAAACCTCTAGAATTTGGGAGAGGCAAGAGGACTACTCTTTAAAAAAAGGGAAACAATTGGGAGAAGGAGTAGAGAGGAAAAGGGAGATGTTTTCAATCTCTACCAAATTACATCACCAAACCTTAGGATTATTATGATTTTTAGATTGGTTTTGCTAAATTTTTTGTGGTTAAGCTATATAAGGGTTTATACAATTCATCCTCAAACCAATAAGTCTAAGTAAATCTAACCTCAAGAACACTTGGTCATGCTAGAACATTATAAAGAGAGTTGACACATCACCAAAGGAGTTTAATTTGAAGACTAATAAAGTGATTCAAGGATGAATAAAGAGGTTAGAGCTATTTCTAAGGGGAGTGTTAAGTTAAGATTAAAACAAACCTCCATAGGAGCATCTTGAGAGCTAGGAGGCTTAAGAAGGGCTATTGAATTTGTTTTGTCATAAAATTTTATAGGTAATATATTGAGAGCATTATCTACATACTGAATTGTGTGTATGTCGAGTTTGAAGTCATTTGGAGTATTTTAAAGGTTGAAATTTTATTAGGATTACAAGATGAAAATTTGGGACTGTTTTCTAGAATTTTTTCAGTATTTTGGTTATATCTTCAGCTATAAAACTCCAAATTAGGTATGACTTAATTTTATGGAAACTTTGAAGAGTCCTGTATAACCTTTTAGTTTTGAGCTAGAGCTTATTTCCGTATTTGAAGGTCGAACGAAGTCATAATTTTTAATGCTCAATCTATCCGACTAAACGAACTAATTATGATTTAGCCTTTATAAATTTCTTTGTAGTTATCCAATTAGGTTGAAATTTTTATATAATATACTAGACATATAGAGATACTATTATATAAAATGTGAGCTTAAAATTTGATTTCTATAATTCCTAACAAGTTTTCAAAGTTGCCCTTAAAATCTGCCATAACAGAGTGAGGGAGATAGAGTTGAACATTTAGTTTTGTATTAGCATGAGAAAAAGTTTATCATAAAGGTTAAGTAGAACTTTTTTTGTCTTAGAATATTATTTTTATTGCTTTTTAAATGTGTTTATAGGATTCACTTGAGCTACAATGCTAGAAAATAGACAGTCCATCTAGTTAGTATTTTGTGTCAGTAATTCCAAGTGAGTGGATAATAGTATAACATCATAGTTTTGAATATACTATATATATGTTTGATAAATAATTTTTATTTGAAATATCTTTCACATGTTTATTAAAAAAAAGTTTATTTTCTAGTAAACTTAAGAACATATAATGTTAATTTGGTTTTGATGCTATTATATGAGAAATGAGTTTAAATAATGTTTGGATAAATGATATGCACTCAGTGATGTTGTCTATGAAATCCCACATTTAATTTCAAGTGAAAAATAGAAAATATACTACCTTCGAGTGTAGTCTCTATATACAATTTGATGAGGATTTGCACTTTGGATTGTGAAGTGAGACATTCAGTGCCTAGAGTTGCTAGGGATTTATAGGACACAATCAAAAGTATATACAAGTTGATGTTTGACTAAGTTTTACTTGGATTTGATTTAAGCCCCCGATAAGATTAAGTTTTGTGATGGAAATGCTCTAAAGGGCTGGTTGATGATTTTATTGAAATTTTTATCCAAACTCTCTTTTGCTTGATAATTGTAAAAGTGCATTTTCTTGTAACTTTGGAATATATGATGTTACTTTGATTTTGGTACTATTATACAAGAAATGGGTTTAATTGATATTTGGCATAATGGTTTACACTCATTGATGTTGCTTATGAAATTACAACTTGAATGTCATGTGAAAAATAGAAAATATGCTCCCTTCAAGTATTATCTCTACGCATGCATATGATGAGGATTTGCACTTTAGGCTGCAAAGTGAGACATTTAGCGCCCATAGTTGCTAGGGATTTATAGGACACAATTACGAGTGCATATAGGTTGATGTTTGACTATGTTATCCTTGGTTTTGATTTAAGCTATAGAAAAGATTGAGTTTTATGATGAATATGCTTTAAAAAGCTGGTTGATGATCTTATTGAAATATCTATGTGTTCATGAAATAATCTAAGAATAAGTTTGTGAACTGATTTTCAATAAAATTTGCTTGATGAACTTTCTATTATTTTCAATGTACTTATTATGATTCAAGTCATTCGAAGTGATCTAAGTTTATTTTGTACCTTACATATTTATTTTTTAATGTGATATAATAACTTGTTGTATGTTCCCCTTTGTTATACCCTTTTTTTTATAAGCAACTTTCATTATATTTCAAAGTGAGGGGGAAAAACCACTTGAGAAAAACTCAAGTGATGAAAAACCCCTCCTTAGAACTAAGCAACCAAAGAGACAAAACTTGAACCAAAGAAACCAAAACCAAAGCAATAACATCTAAAATCAAGAGTAGACCCAAATAATCAGAACAAAAGATAAACAACTACAAATAGCCACCACTAAAAGAAACCAAATACCAAAATACATAAAGACCACCAAGAACCACATAAAACTTACAACTAAGGAAACAGACCTAACTAATAAAGGATCTAAACAAGCCCTGAAATCAGCAGAAAGAACTTCACACTTTGGAAGCTCTCTTCGACTTATCTGGAGAAAAATGTAATTTTAGGATTGAAAAAGATCTATAGTTGAAAAGTTAAACAAAGAAGAAGCTTTACACCAAGTAAAAACATGAAAAACGATTTTTAATTTTGAGTTTAGAAATAATAACTCCCTAAAAAAGGACTTCCTTTCGATGAAGCCAGATGATCCAAGAAATAGCATAAAACAAGCAGTTCGATAACTAAGTCTAAATATAACCAAAAGCTAGACTCCTCCACTACTGAAAGAATGGTAAAATATTCTTAGGAACCACCAATGGAACACCCCACCAATTCCAAAACAAACACCACACAAACCAGTTGAAAGGATAATATAATAATAAATGATTTGAAGTTTCACTAAAATGACCACAAAAACACATAAGAATTACATGTTAATGGACATAACCCAATCAAGAAAAGTTGGTCCCTTGTAGGAAGCTTATCTAACATAGCAAACCAAAGAAAAAGTTATGTCTTCACTAGAATAAATTTAACCAAACATTAGACATAATCCCTTTATCATGAGTTATAATAATCCACATGACCTCTCTATATAAATTACTAATAGAGAAAATCCCATTAGCAGACGCCTACCACACTACCTGATCTATTTTTAACAAAGTAAGGGAAGGTTGATGAAAAATAATAATCATAGCCTAAATTCTATGTACTCCGCATTAAGAAGATGCCTTATCGAATGAAAATTCCAAACCCAACTATCATTTTGATACTCACCAAAATTTGAAATAGAATCCCAAGGTTGTGTTGAAAGAGAAAATAGACTTGGGAAATGATCTTTAAGACAACCATTATAAACCCAATAATCATGCCAAAAGGGGTTTGTTCCACCATTAGTACCATAATTTTACTCCATGTTTCAAAATGGTACCAAATTTTTTATTTTTTTCTTCTTAGTTACTAAAGTTCTATTTGTTTCAAATTAAAGTACCTTAAACATATCTGATCAAATTTAGCATACATGACAATCAGAATAAATATATTTTTAGTATATTTACGATGTAATCATCCTATTAAATAGTCAAATCATCTTGTTGGTCCCATAAAATAAAATTTGATTATGGGGCCCATAAATTAAAATTTTAGCAAATTTTAATTTATAGAGCCCACAAAGTGATTAGGCTACTTAATAGGATGCTTATGTGTTGAATATACTAAAAATATACTTATTTTAGCTATCATGTATGCTCCATTTTATTAGATATGTTCAAGGTACTTTAACTTGGAACAAAAATTGAATTTTTGGGATTAAAAAGAAAAAAATTGAAATTTTGTTATCAAAGTGAAACATGGCTCAAAGTTATGGTACTAATGGTGCACTAAACCCTGCTAAAAGATAACATTTTTACCATCACCCACTTTAAAAGGGAAACAATCTAACAAAATAAGATTAAAGTGATCATTAACCAAAATCACTTGAGAGACATCCCTCAAATCCACAAAATAATGACAAGAGGTAGAGAGAAAAACATTATCAATCTTATTCACTGAATATTTCTAATGGATAATATTCACTCAAAGAGCATTCTTACCATTTTGAAGGCACCATAACCATTTAGTTAGTAAAGCTCGATTATGAATATGAAGGTCTAAAATTCCTAAGCCACCTAAATCCTTCAGCTAAGTAATTTGATCTCATTTAACTCTGTGTCTCTTCTCATAATGTGTTCCCCTAGACTAAAAGAAATCCCCTAAATGGGAATTAATAGAATTTAGCACTCCCTTAAGCAACTTAAAAATAGAAAGATAATACAAAGGAATAGCTAGAATAGTGGATTTAATCAGAGTAAGATGACCCACATGACACAAAATTTAAGCTTTTTAAAGAGAGTTTGTGTTTAATCTTCTGAATCAAAGGCTGCCATGAGGAATATCTCTTAAAAGAAATACCTAAAGGAAGACCCTTTGTTATACCCTTATATTCTCACTAAGTAGTCATACTCATTCCCTCAATTTTTTCATTTTTCATTGTCTTTCAGTGGATAGATAGATCCTTGTACAATATTATTTTTGAGTGCAACTCAGTTATCAGCTTTAGTGGGGGTTGAGCCAATTAACTCTAGCAATTTTGGATAATTTTACTCAAAGAAGCCTTAAAGACTATTGTACAATTAAATAAATAGTTACTCATAACTATATCTTTTGCACACTAAGCTTTATAATAATACTTAGTAGTATTTTGTTTAAAGTGATCACGATTGTTCCAAAGGTTTTAGTTAATAATCATAATCATCCTCGTGATAGAGGATGGGGTGTGACAGAAACAAAAAATAAAAAATCCAGAATTTTGTCATTTTAAGTGAACTTCATATTCTATGGCTTGTTTATTCCATTCGTAATAGCAGTCTTGGCTCCTAATTTAACTTCTCTTCAATTTTATAATACCTATTAAGTTGCTTTCTTGTTGCAAATGATCAAACAAACACTATTGAGATTTTTAACTAACTTATCAAAATTCATAACAAGTTATGTTTTAATTGTGGTTTCACTTTAAATGATGGAACCTATACTATAAGAACATCCATAAGTACTATGATTCAAATCTATATGATGATGAAATTTGATTTATTGATACTAGAGTCATCTTTAGGGTAGTGAAATCTCAAGTTAAGCTCATAGTAAGCTATGTTATCTTGAATCAACACTAACTTAAAATTTTAGATTTTTCTATTAAATTAAGTTCAAGCACATAAAAATAAATAACCAATAAAAGAAAAAGATAAATGGTTCCACACTATCATAAACACCTTTATTCTTACTTACTTTTTATAGCTTTTTCATATTAACAAACTACTAATTTCTCCTATGTCTGTTTTACTATAGGTGCAGCAAAAATTATTTTCTTAGAATTTCATGTGGTAGTGTAAATGATCATTTCCATATATTATTTATAGCATTACGGTAAAATATGAAGAATAAAGAGAAGTAAATTCTCAAATACATATTGTTTTCAATGGTTCAAAGACAAATAATTAAGCTCCCACTTGAAAATCCCTCTCGATCTTCCATGATGAATCTAATTAAATTACTCAGTCTGCTCCTTTGCAAATTTACACCAATTGAAATTAATATGCCAATAAAAAGAAAGAAACATGTTAATACCATCGCTAAGTGACATATCAAAAGTCTAGGATAAAAGAGATAAATACTATAACTTGTTGAATCATGTACAATTTGTCGTTTAGCAATCTTCTATAACCTATTGATTTACGCATAAATCGAGGAAATAAGCATCTAAGAATTTATTGATTCATAAAGAATACTGAATTTAGGGAAAAATAATAATTAAAAAGAAACCCCTAAAAAATAACATAAAAGTTTAAAATAAAATATAAAGCTCTAAATGATGGAATTTGGGCCTAAATCTGGGTTATTATAGGCGTGGCCGACAATATTTGTTATAGAGCTCTGAAAAAGCTTTGTTTTAATATACTACAGGCCTCATAATTCCTCTAGACCCATAATTAGAGCCATTAGAAGCTCAGGTGTGCACTCGCTTTTTGTCAAGCCCATCCATGAATTCCAATGCAATATGTACCACATCATTCCCTTCAGGTGACAAAATGTTCAACCTCAAATTTGACATAACATTATCATCAAAAGAATCTCTAGTGAAAGAAATAAGATGTTTCACATTAAACACATATACAGTGCAAACTTGGCTAGGCAGCTTCAAACGATAAGCATTGGGATTGATCTTCTCCACCACCTCCACAGGTCCAATCTTCTTTGCAGATAGCTTGTTATACTCCCTAGTTGGAAAGCAATCCTTAGTCAAGACTGCCCATACAAAATCACCCACCTCAAATTCCAAATGACAATGTCTTTTATCTGCAATCTACTTATATTTAAAGTTGGCAGTAGACAGATTTTAAAAACTGTCTTGTGTACATCTTGCAATCCTGTAACAAAATCTACTGCTTTCCCATGGACTCTTATCTTGCTAGGTAGAGATATCAAGTTAAGAGGACCTCTGGGCAAAACTAAATAAACAACCTAAAAGGGACTGAAACTTGTGCTTTGATTAATAGCATGGTTGTGAGTAAAGTTTTCCTCACATAGTTTCTGATCCCAACCCTTCACAATTTCCTAACGATCTGTTCACTACCTCAGTCTGCCCATCTATCTGAGGGTGATAAGCATTGCTAAAATTCAATTGAGTATTGACCATCTTCCATAGGCTGTGCCAAAAGTGACTACATAAGTGGGTATCTATATTAGTGATAATAAAGGAAAGCAACCCATGAAAACAATACACATCTTAAAAGAACAGTTGTGCCACATTTACAACATATGTAGTCTTCTTTTAAGGAATAAAGTGAACCACCTTTAAAAAAATAATGACATAGATGGAATCATTACCTCACTTTGTTTGTAGTAATCCTAACATAAAATCCATGCTAATATTAGTCCAAGGTTGAGAAAAGACTAGTAAAGGCATGTAAAGCCCTATATTTGTGGCTACCCCTTGGAAATTTTATAAATTTTCACCTTTGCACATATTTTTTAGCCTCTTTGTGAATTGAAGGCCAAAAGTAAGAGGCCTAAATTAATTACAACGTCCTATCTCTGCCAACGTGCCCTTCTCCATGCAATTCCTTAATTATCTATAAGTGAAGGCTACAATCTAGAATAGAAATAAAACCCATCATACAACAAAAATTCACTTTTCCTCCCAGCTTGCACATTTTGCATCACCATAAAAAAATAAGGGTCAAAAGCAAGCATATCACGAAAAAGAACCAAACCCAGGCACCTCAACCCTCATAGTAACCATTAAATAACTTATGTAGCTTAAAGCATTAGCCACTCGATTAGTAACTCTAGACTTATGTTTCACCATATAAGTAAACCTCTCCAAATAAGCCACCCATCTTGCATGGCGAGGGGACATTTTATCTTGCTGATGCAAATGCCTTAAGGAATCATAATTTGTATACAAAATAAATTCTCTATGAAATAGGTAATAACACCAATGCCTCATTGTATGAACTACTACATAAAATTCAATGTCATAAGCGTTGTAATTGAGTTTTGAACATAATTATTTCTTACTAAAAAAGGCCACAGGTCTACCATTTTAACTAAGTACTGCTCTAATTTCCATCTTGGAAGCATCTATAACTTAAAAGGTTGAGACAAATCTAGAAGTATCAAGATTGGTGCAGTTGTAAGGCATTTTTTATCAATTTAAAGGCTACCTCTGCTTCATTTATGCACTTAAGCCAGCTGCCTTTTGGTGCAATATGTGATTGGAGCCATAATGGTGCTAAAATTTACAATAAAATGCTTATAGAATAATGCTAGGCCATGGAAACTCCTAACTTCTATCAAGGTCATTGGCCTAGGCAACTCTTTCGCTACTATGGCCTTTGCTTTATCAACCTTTAAACCAACTCCTGAAACCATAGACCCTAAAAACAACACCTTGGGGGCCATAAATACACACTTTTTTATGGCAGCATAGAATTTCTCCTGCTCAACACACTAAAAACCTCCATAACATGATGCATGTATTCATCATGATTAACACTATATACTAGAATATCATCAAAATACAACACAATAATTTTGCCAATAAAAGGCCTCAATAACTAATTCATGACACACATACAAGCCAAATGGCATTACAAGCTATTCATACAACCCCTCTCTATTATTAAATATTATTTTCCACTCATCCCTAGGCCTAACACAAATATGATAATAGCCACTCTTCAAATCAAGCCTAATGAAAACATTAGACCCACTAATCTTATCATGCAAATCATCTAAATGAGGAATGGGAAATATGTGCCTCATATTAATTTTATTGATGGTTATACTGTCCACACACATATGCCAAGAACCATCCTTTTTAGTTGTTAAAAAGGTAGGTACAACACAAGGACTTGTGCTCTCTCTAATATGGCCCTTAACTAGTAGCTCATCCACTTGCCTATGCAATTCCTCATGCTCACTAGGGCTTATCTTGTAATGTAGTGTCTAAAAGAAAGGTGTCAACACCATGGCTAAGTGACGTAGTGCAAGTCTATAATAAAAGAGATAAATGCTATAAGTAGTTGAATCGTGCATGATTGGCCATCTAGTAACCATCTATAACCTGTTGATTTATGGATGAATGCCAGGAAATAAACATCCAAGAATTCATTGATTCATAAAGAATATAGAATTTAAGGAAAAATAATAATTTCAATTAATCAATTCAATAAAAAATGTTTCTAAATAACTCAAAGAGATGAATAAATAGTGTTTAAGGAAAAACCTTAGCTAAAATAATGCAAAAAGACAAAAAGCCACTAAAATGCATAAAAATTTAAACTAAAATATGAAGCCCTAAATGATGGAATTTGGGCCTAAAGCTAGGATGTTACAAGCATAGTTAGTAACACCAGTTATGAGCTTTGAACTAGCTTCATTTGATATATTATAGGCCTCACAATTTCTCTAGACATAGAAGTTAGAGCTATTAGAAGATTGGGTGTGCACTCTCCTTTTGTCAAGCCCATACATGAATTCTAATGCAATATGGTCTGCATCACTAAGATAGGCCATGCAATAGCATTCTTCATAACTATTAATGATACTATAATTATAAACAACAAAAACATTAGTACAGTTAAGTAAGCGACCAATTGTAATATGGTCAATTTAGTGGGGCTATGCCTTTCCCATGATGGAAATAGCAAAAATGAAATAAGAGTAAGAGAGCAAATTAAGATTAAGTCAATAAGGACCAAAACTAAACTATCTGAAAAAGTCTTTGGTGATTGATTATGGCTAGAGTCTTGTATGACCATTGTTGCATTGGCAACTATAGTAACAATGTCACTTGAATGTAGTTTCAGTATGAGCATATTGACAGCAACCTGAATACTAAATTCTACATAAAGTGATCTTATCACAAAAACCTGCCTATTATACTTTTTAACTCTTCAAATTATTCGACACTTTCATTCAACTTTAATCCATCAACATCTAAAAATATATCTTGTATTTTTGCATCTTTGTGGTTGTGGGGCCTAACCACTAAAAGATCAAAAGCTATAAACCTAAATTAGTTGACAACATTCACGTTCAAGATATCTTTTACTCTAGTAAGGACCTGTTCAATTATCTGCATACTTATTCAAATCAACATTAATAAGAATTTGAAAAGGTTAATATTTAAGAAAGATCAAATTTATTAACTTAAATCCAATAGTAGAATATTCAATAAGAATGAAGGAGCAACTTCCCTCCATTCTTTAGGTTCAAACATATAATTTGCCGTTTTTAGCAAGAAGGTGAGCAGACTAATTTGTTCATCTTTTCATATGACTAAATGACAGCATTCTGAAGCCTTTCTGAACTTCTATACAATCACTTACTATTTGCCCAAAATAAATGTAGTCTCCTGTAGCTTGTTGCATTGCTTGAAATACTAGTAAGGCATCTATTTCAACAGTTATGTTTTGAAGGTTGAGATCTCTCAGCTAGCTTAATGCCTTTTAACAGTCAATTGTCTTATCTAAAGTATGATCATCTATGCCATTCACCATTGCATTTCTAGTTACAACTAGCCTCCCAACATAGTCTCTAACTATGCATTTAACCCTAGTACAACTTCTGTCTTTAAATACTGCAATATCAATACTACATTTCATTTGAGGAGGGGACCCTTTCCCGATATGAAACCTTGAAAAGTCTACTTGAATAACATTTAAACATTCCTAAGCCAAATGCTAATGAGAAAGAAACTCCTTAGGTTGACTAATTAATTGTTCTTCCTTCATGAACTGATTTTTCCATACAACCCCATTGTGATGAGTCCATAAGTTCCAAGCCATAATAAATAATAACTTATAGTCATCCTCACCCAAAGAATAAAGATTTGATCTTAACCAATCATTAAGGGAAAGAAAATTGTCTACACTAACTTCAATACCATAGTTGATCTTTGCATGTAACATAGACTCCTCACTTTGTTAGCACATTGAGCAACATTGTCTTACATCATTGTCCTATGACATAATGCTTCCATAGTGGGAAGGCAGTCATAGACCGCATGCTGCATAAAATTTTTAGCTTTTAATGAAACCTACACTTTTTGAAAACTCATCCATAAAGCACTATCTTCAGTGGGATCGCTCTGGGACTCTCAAATATTATTCCTATATCTACTATTTACTGAGTGCAACACTTTCTTATCCCATTTCCACACCCAACTATCTTTAGTTCCATGAATGTTAATTAAATTTTCAGGATCTGATCCATATCCCTCATAGAGAGGAAACCTCAAATCAACTCCACATTTCATGCTAACCTTCCTTAGTGTATAAGAGATTCAATATAGGCTTCCTCTAAACATAGAGCAATTAGAGAAAATATAAAAGGATTATCCTTGTTATGAAGCCATAGATCCCTCCAAATGTTAGGCCTTTTGCCAATTTTATGGCATAAATTTAAAAATTTTATCAATTTATAGTGTGTTTCAAATAAATTACCATTTCGAAATAAAAAAATTACTATTTTTTTGTGATTTTTCTTAAGGTGCCATATGAGTTGACTTTTGAGTTTGATTCACATGCCACCTTAGCAAAAATCACTATAAATTGGTAATTTTTCTCCATTCCATCACAAAATGAAATTTTTTTAAAAAATATAATAAGTTGGTAAAATTTTTAAGTTTTTGCCATAAATAGGCAAAAGGCCCTCAAATGTTAGTCCTTGACCTAGAACTAGTTCTTTAGCCGCATAGATGCTCCGCCAAACATAGCAAGGATTGGCTTCCAACTTAGAACCTAGAAAATTAGAAGATGAATAATATTTTGCTTTTATGGCTTTTGCCACCAAAGAGTTAGCATCAGTAAGCAATTGTCACCCTTACTTCCCTAATAGTGTAAGATTAAATTCATACAATTTCCTGAATCCTAAGCCACCATTATCTTTTATAGGGCACCATTTTTCCCATCTCAACCATTAGGTACCTAATACACTATTCTGACCTTGACCACACCCAAAGGAGTTCATTATCCTCTTAAGATCAACATATAATTAAATTCAATAGAATTAAGAATACGCTAAATGTGAAAGTAGGAATTGATTGAGCCACTATTTTAACCATGTTCCCCTTCCCTGCTCTTAAAGCAATTTGGACTTCTAGTAATGAATCCTCCACTAAAGATGGGAGGTCAAGGTATTTACTACCCTCTTTAGAGAAAGCCTCTCCAAGCTTATTACAGATTAAATTTATAACTTCAAGTTAAGTATTAGCACTAACTGCTATAGAGGATATCTAAAAATTTATAAATTTTCCTGAAGCCTTCTTATAAGCATTTAGATAGTCTTTTATTCTTAAACATTTTGTCTCATTCACTTGAAAGAAAAGGAGACTATCATCTACAAATAGCAAATGCATAATTAGGAGCTGACTTGGCAATTTTACACCCATATATGGATTATCACACTAATGAAGAAGTACTGAAGCATAGAGGAGAAACCTTCTATACAAATAATAAAAAAATATATAGCAAAAGTGTATCTCTCCTTGGTTGAGTTCTCTCTCTAGAATAATCAAGCCAATCTCTTTATTACTAGCAAAAATTGAATATCTAGTCGATTTAACACATATCATAAAGGTTTAGTGCATCGTTGATACCTTAACTTTGGGCCATGTTTTAATTTGGTACAAAATTTTAATTTTTTTCTTTTTAGTTCCAAAAATTCTATTTTTGTTTTAACTTAAAGTACCTCAAACATATCCAACAAAATTTAGCATACATAAGAACCATAATAAGTATATTTTAAGTATATTTGCCACATAAACTTTTATGGGTTCCATAAATTAAAATTTGCCAAAATTTTATTTTATGAGGCCCATAAGTAAATTTTATTTTATGGGACCAATAAGATTATTCGACTATTTAATAGGATGCTTACAAAGTATATATACTAAGAATATATTTATTGCGCCTACCATGTATGCTAAATTTGATCGAATATGTTTGAGGTACTTTAAAATGAAACAAAATAGAATTTTAGTAACTAAAAAAATAAAAATAAAAATTTAGTACCATTTTGAAACATAGAGCAAAATTATAGTACCAACGATGCAACAAACCCCACATCATGATAAGCTTGATCCATCTATCATGAAAGCCTAATTTTACCATAATGTCTTCAAGAATATTCTATTCTATACAGTCATATGCCTTGCTCATGTCGACCTTCAGAGCATCCCTTCTTTCCCTTTTTTCTTTCTTTTTAGAAAATGTCCAATTTTAGTAAGTATAAGGATATTATCTATGATCAAGAGCCATGGAATGAAGGCACTTTCATCCTCTAAAATGATATTCAGTAGGAGTCTCTTGAGCTTGTTTATCAAAACTTTGGACATAATTTTATACAAGACATTGCAAAGAGATAATAGTCTTAAATAAGACATTAATTCTGAGTTAGCTTTTTTTTTTTTGAGATTAGGAAAATATTAGTGAAATTTATATCTTCAGGCAAATAACATTTATTTAAAAAAATCAAGGTAAAATCAATATCTTTACTTATAATGTCCTAAAAATAATGATAAAAGGATGGATTTAACCCATCAAGGCCTAGGGATGTGTCTTGGAGCATAGCAAAGACTACCTCTTTATCTCAACTATTGCAAAATATCTAATTAGGTTATTATTATGATTGAATGAAACCTTCTTACAAATAATTCTTAATACTGCCCTCGTATTACTACCAATGGAGGTGAAAGGCTCTTAAAAATAACCTTGTATAAGTGACTCCAACCTATCTCCCCAATATCAGTACACCACATTCTCATCCTAAAGTTAGACATATTATTCCACTTTCTACTATAAGTTATTGTATAAAAGAAGTGGGAATTCAAGTCCTTATATTTTAGCCATAATTGTTTGGACTGTTACTTTAAGTACTATTCTTATTAGTTATGTAGGCACTAGAGCTTAGTTTTAGTCTCTTCAAAACTTCTAATTGAAATATGGTTACTCCTCAACCTATGCTCAACCAATTTCCTTTTATAATGGGAAATCATATTCTTAAACTATTTTTCCCATTTTATGCCCCATCTTTTCAAATGTTCCATACACTTCTAGATTTTTCGCAAGAATGGGGTTCATAATGGATCCATTCTAGCTCTCCTTAATCACTTCTTTGCACTTAGTCCCTAATCAATACATTCTCAAAATGAAAACTATGGTTTTACTAGCTAGATTCTCATCAAGCAACTGCAAAAAAAAAAAAGAGCAATATGATTAGAACTAAAAAAATCCATATTTATCACCTCAGTATGCTAAAACTAATTCAGCCAAGGAATTATTATCATTGCTTGGTCCAACCTCTCCACAACCTAGTTATTTGATCCACTGCTCCTTTCCCATGTAAACTCATAGTCAACATACCCAAGTCATGAAGTCCATAATCTATTATAGCTCTTCTAAATCCTTAAATAAGACTCTCTAGATGAGCTAGACTACCTCTCATCTCTGATTAAGAAAGAAAATCATTAAAGTCTCCTATAGTGCACTAAGGGATAATACAAAGCGTTAATTTAGCCCCATAAATATTATGTACAACTATATGGATCTATGACACTTCTATACTTGAGTATAACTAAAGTAAAGTCAATATCCAAGGCTCATATATAGTTATATGCCTTCTTTTCGCATAGCTAAGAGTAAGTTTTTAAGCATTAGGTGCATATAGTTATGCATCTATTTGCACACAACCATGCGTCACATATAATATTTTTAATTACACAAACTGTCTTTATTTTGGTTATATTAGAATATCATTTTACTTTCCACTATACCCATATTATGTCTACGGTTTATTTTAGGGACTTTTATCAAATTTATTAATCAAAATTAAAGATTTTACTTTATTTATCCTTTTAATTGAGAATTGGGTCTCTGAAATAAGGCTTGTTTTTCCTTATTGATCAATCATTTATTAATTATTCATGCTACAAGTTGTGTTAAGTGGCATCAAGGTGATTCTCTTAATCGATGGCTAATACTTGTGATAGGATTTAACATGGACATTAAGTGCTCCTTTAGCTTTTTGCAAGATTTGACATATTCACGATCATAAGGATGCATGTCACAATTAAAAGAAACAAAAATATAGTTATTGCTTGTACAAACTAGCTATTAAGAGTTGCATAAGAGGGGTCTCAAGCTTGCTCATGATCATGATCAAGATCTATGAAAGCTTAAAGAGAAAGTGAAAGCATAGAGTTTGTATACATAGTATTTAAACACTACAAGTACAAGGTTGTAGACTATTATAATAAACTAACAATTCTAACTAAACTTATACAATAAAGTGATAAGGTGATAAGAATGATATACATAAAAGAATATATGACAATTATTTATTATTTCTATTACACCCTCCTACAAATTGAATGGGGGAAGAGACCATATTTAACTTAGTGCAAAGTTACTAATAACATTGGCTTAGGAAAGGCTTTAAAAGTATGTATGCCATTTTATTAGTTGAAACAATGTACTAAACAAAAAGAGATTTGTGCTAAACTTTATCTCTAACAAAATGATAATCAATTTCTAGGTGTTTAGACCAAGAGTGAAAAATAGGCATTGTAGTGAGATAAGTTGCACCTAAATTGTCATACCATAATATAGGAGTTAATAAAGTTGAGAAACCAGTTTCTTTAAAAAGAGAGTGAAGCTAATTGAGTTATTGAACAGTGTTGGCTAAAGGTTGATATTCTAACATTATGGAGGAGCGAGCAACACATTGTTATTTTCTAGAACTCCAAGAGATTAAATTTTTTTATATATAAATAGCATACCCTATGGTGGACTTGTGATCATTTAAGGAGCTTGCCTAATCCATATTACCATAAATCATTAAAAGCAAAAAAAAAAGATGACTTATGAATAAGTAAACCATGTGTTGTAGTGGCCTGGAGATAGTAAAGAATTCGCTTGACTACTTGCTAATGTTCATCGATTGGAGCATGAATAAATTAAAAAGTTTTGTTTGTAGCATAGGAAATGTCTACTATTGTTAATGATAAGTATTGTAAGTTGCCAACAATGCTTCGATATAGACTTGCATTTGGAAGAAAATTTCCAGAGTAGAGTGACAACTTATGTTAAATACATGATGGAGTAGAGATGCTATTTTATAGAATCCATGTTTGCCTTATGTAATATATCATAAATGTACATCTTTTGAGTGACAAGAAGACCAAAATTAGTGAAGGTAGCTTCAAGACCTAAAAAAAATAATATAGAGTGCTAAGATATTTGAGTACAAACTTCATCGTAAGGGACTGAACCACTAATTGAATGAACTTTGGCAAAGAACTAGTAAGAACCAAATCATTAACGTAGATGCGACAAAAGGCTGAATTAGCACCATTAGAGTAGAAAAACAAACAGCTATCAGTTTTTGGAGCCATGAAAATTGAGAGCTAGCAAGGAGGAAGTTCAACATTTATACATTGAATAGGGGCTTGTTTTAACCTATACAAAGAGCACTTTAATTTATAGACATGTGAAGGATGTTGTTTATGGATAAAACACAAAGGTTGTTGCATGTAAATATCTTCTTCAAGGTGCCTATAAAGAAAGGCATTTGAGACATCGAGTGGTTTGATAGGCCAACCTTTAGTAACAGTTAGAAAGAGGATGAGTTGAATAATGTATGGTTTAATGACTGGACTGTATATGTGTTGGAAATCGATTCTTGGCCTTTAATGGAAACCTTTAGCCACTAGATGCTCCTTGTATCAATTAACTTTCCCATTAGGTGATATTTTTAATTTGCAACACCCATTTGCAGCTAATCAAATTCTATGTTGGTGTTGAAGGAATAAGATCCTAAGTACCATTTGCAATAAGAGCATCATATTCAGCTTTCATGGAATCTTGCCATCAGGGGAATTTTTAGTGGTTCTTTATAGGAATAAGGTTCTGAAGGTTCAGTTATTTTGGTGTGGGAAGTTTTTAGTTTTAAATTTCCAATTTAAGAGTATGTAATCATGGGATGTTAACGAGGTGGAATGGTAGGTTGTGTAGAAGAGGTATTGGTGGAAGTGGATTTTGGTAGGGCTGTTTGGGATTGTGGTTCAGTAAGCATTGGATTTGTTTGAATATCATATTGGTTAAGAAGTGATGGTATTGATGTGGAGGTAGGAGATGTATTTGGGGCTAGAAATAAGGTTAGTGCAAATGTGGGTAAATTTGAAGTGGGATGTGAGTGAGTTATTGGATAAGAGTGGGAAAGGTGATTTGGTGATAAGGTAGGATATTGTTGGGTAAAGCTAGTTACGTTAAGTAAAAGTGGAAAGAATATCGGGGAAGTGTTAAAATCTAATGTCTCACCTATTGTTGCATAATTAGATTGTGAATTTAATGTGACACCATCACATTTGCCATATGGGAAAACATGTTCATCAAATAAAACATGACGTAAGATGATCATTTTACTAGTAAGCATATCAAGGAAAAGTAGCCTTTTTGAATGTTGTAATAGCTAAAAAATATACATTTAGTAGAATGAGGGGAGAATTTTATAAATACTCAAGAATGTATCCAAGGGTAGCAAAGACACCCAAATACATAAATTTCTTCATAGTTTGGAATTTCTTTGAATAATTTCATATATGGAAATGTGTTTTGAAGTAATGGTGTGGGATGTTTATTGATGACATAGAGGGCAATTTAAAATATATATTGCTAGTAGATGTGTGGCATAGAGGAGTGATTTAGAAGAGACATATCAGTATCAACAATGTCTCGGCACAATCATTTTGTTCAGGGGTATAGGGACATGAACTATGCTGACTAAAACCATTATCACTGAGATAGGAAGTTAATCTTTGAAATTCACCACCCCAGTCAAATTAAAACATTTTAATTGAATGATCAAAGAATTTTTCCACAACATGTTTGAATTTGATAAAAGTGCTAAGTGCCTCTAATTTATATTTTAAGAAATAGATCCAATAGTATTTGCTATAATGATTATAGAAAATAACATAATACTATTTACCAACGATAAAAGGTATAGGAGATGAACCCTAGAGATCCAAACAAATCAATTCTAAAGGTTTGGAAGCAACAAAAGATGATCTTGAAAAGGGAAACTTATGACTTTTACTTATTGAACATGAATGATAGAGAAAAGTCATTATTAAAAGGCTTACTTTTTAACTGAAATAAAATTTGATGAATAGTATAAATGTTGGCTTGAGCAAGATGTGCATGCTAAGTAGAGAGTGAACACCAAAAAGTCATGGCTAGAGAAAAGAGGCCACCATCATTCAGGCTAGTAAGAAGCAAATTCCTTGTGGGGTTATCCATGATCTCAAAATAAGAAGGGAAAATTTCAATGGAAGCATTGTTAGTGTTGGTAAATGAAGAAATAGATAGTAAATTATTACAAGCATTAGAAACATAAAAAAATATTATCTCAATTGAAAGACTAGGTATGCAAAGAAAATTGATATTTACTAACATGAGAAATTTAAATAGTATAATCATTGCCAATTATAATTTCATATGGACCATGATATTCATTTCAATGAGTAAGGTTCCTAATATTAGGCATGAGGTGATGGGTGGTATAGATGAGATAGCCAAATTAAAGTAAGGTTTGTGGTTGAATAGTGTAATATCCCATGTTTTTAAATATTTTAATACTGCATTGAGATATGCAGTGTTAATAATATATATATATATATATATATATATATCTTTGATATTTTTTCAAGTTGATATTTATTTAAAGTTTATTTATTTTAATTATTTATATTATTTTAAGTGTTTTACATAAAATTTTTCTAGAAATTTTATTTTCAAGGAAATTAATACGTAAATAATTTAATATTCATTATTTTAAACAATTTTACAAACTTGCATGAGCTCATATATATTTTTAAAGTGCTAAATAGAGTATATATATGTGTATATATTTAAATTAAAATAGGGTTTAATTAATTGCCCTAATTTTTATTATTTATTATTTAGTTTTAATATTATTTAATTATTTTTCTTAGTGTATAAATTATTAAAAATATTAAATTATGTGTGTGATATATATTCAATATGTGTGGGAATTTATATTATTATAATATTTGGTTTCGATATATATATATACATATATACATATTTATTTAACAAAAATATAAAGTTTGCCAAAATTACGGTTCTGCTACTCCTCAATCTCCTTCTTCCCGATCGTCCCCATCCACATTCCGGTCACTGCCACGCCATTTCTTCACCATTGGTGTGCCTCCCGGCATGCCACCTTCGTCCTCAGCCGCCTTCTCTTCCTTCTCCGGCGTCGTTCGAAGCTCATTTTGGCCGGAAAGCTGAAAGTTGAAGCTAACGTCGATCGACGTGATTCCAGCCACTATTTTCGACACCGCCAGTCTCTATCTTCTCCTTGAGCTTCGGTGAGTATGATTCCAAGCTTTGTTTCACTTAAAATGGTGTAGATTTGCTTAGGTTTCGATTTTTCATTTTTGGCCTATTAGGGTTCTTGATTTTTTTGAGCTTCAATTTAATTGACTCATGGAAAATTCCTTCACAAATGTTGCTCCCCTTAGCCTAATATTCATGTGTGAATTTTTGTAGAATTTTTGGAAATTATTTTGATTTTTGGGTATTTTTGAATATTTTATTATTATTTTCTAATTTTCGAAAATTAATTAATTATATTATGAAATTGTGTTTTATGGTAAATATAGGTGTTGAAATGAATTATAGAAATTTATTTGGAATTTTTGTGAATTTTTATGTATTTATTTTGAATTTATTTAGTTTATGTAATTTTGGAAAAATAGGGTTAATTGTGTGTTTAATTGAAATTAATTAGTTAATTGAGTTTATTTATTGATATTATTGTTATATATGTCGAGAAAATTAATTTTTAGAAACTATATTATTTTTGGAACATTTTTGGATCAATTTTAGTATATTTATATATATAGGGGTATTTTGGTAATTTTACCCTAAATTAGATAAAAATGTAATTAAATTGGTTTTACTGGTTATTTAGGGTATACAAATGATTTCTACAAATTATTTAGTATTTTTAACTAATTAAAACTATTTTTCGTAAATTTTTTTCAATTATATATATAATATACGATTTTTCTAAATAAATGAGTTTTTATCGGTTTTTATTGTGTTTAGGGGTTAATTATGTAAATTATACTTATAAAATGTATTTTTAGTATATAAGGGTATTTTCGGTAATTCTGTATTACTCTGTGAATTGTGGACCTCAGTCGGTGACTTGTAGTTTGGAGTCCGACCGAGGGATTGTGGTTGTGTTTTGTGTTTATTTTTTAAGTGTGTTTCTTTGCAGGGCCGACTCTACTCTTTGAGTAGAGAGATGTCCATTTTACAAGGGAGGATTTATCGAATTTTTGATGGAATTCTCGTAAAACGTGGTGTCCGGTCGAATTTTGATTTAATTCAATGTCTAGTAATCTAGATCGAGTCTTTAGAACTTCTGTGGGATTTATTCTGATTCCTATCATTATCTATTTGTTTAGTGGCACTGAGACCGAGGCCTAGTGGACCAGGCCCATCGAACCCATCTTGAGGAGCGCACTAATTATGAGTTACTATTCTATATATATATGCTCTAGGGTGCATGATTTAGAAATATATGTTATATTTTGATTAAATATGCATAATGGTTTAATTAGTACTTAAGTTTGTTTTTACTTTACTTTTGGTTTATTTTTGGTTTATTATTGGTATATTTTAAACTATATGCATGTTTTATTAATGAATTATGTTTAAAATGTTTTTAAGCATATTTCTAGTTTATTTTGTAATTTAATTGGTTTTATTTGACGTATATATACTCGAAGTATACCTGGTTTACTTTTGGTATATTTCTAGTATATATATGGTTATTGTTGCTATTATATTTAAATTCATGCATCATTTATTTTTATGAATGTATGTTTTATATTTCAATGAAGGATATCAATAGAACATGCTACCTAGTGGGCAGCACTAGGACCGAGTACGTACCAATACGCTGATAGCATTTAGGCTATATTACTAACCTGCTTGAGGATATTGATTGGATTTGATTTATCTGATGTGTGATATGATTTAGGAGTATGATTGCTGGAGCTCGGTTGACCAAGTCTCTCAGGGCCAATCACACTGACAGTCAGACTGCTGGAGCTCGGCTGACTTAGTGTCTCGGGGCCAGTCTACTGTCCAAATGGATCAAGTGATTATATTTGGAATAAGTGAGCCTATATGGCTAGAGTGTTATCTAACACTGTTTTGAAGTTGCGATTTTCTAGGTTGAATAGTGATTTCCAGTAAAATATATAAATAAATGATTTTTATTGCATCTGTGTGTATTTGCTTGTATATATATACATATTATATATACTTTTGACTGTGTGCATTAGCATTTAGTATGCATGTATATATATTATAGTAATTCACTCAGTGAGGTCTGACTCCCCTCCGTTGACTATTTTTCAGGAGATTCATCTTCATCAGACCTCAGTAGCAAGCCTATACATCGGATTTCTTCCGCCCCAGCTTTATTATGTAAACTGCTTATCTGAGTTTTATTTTATAATCTAGACACTACAGTAGTTATGGTCGACTGTGAGATTGTTGTATTATACTTATATGAGGTATGTACTTTAAATATTTGAACTGGATTTGTATTAAGAGTTTATTTATATACAAGATGGGGATTTCATTTAATTTCATTTAGTGGAAATATTATTTTGATATTTATGATTTTAATCCGCTGCATAATATTTTACTTAATTGTGTTGTTATTATTACTATTACATGTTTTACTTTATTTTAGGCTTGCTATGAGTTCCGGATTGGAAAGAATTCTCGTTCCCTAGTGCCGGTCATGGCCCCTATTTTCGGTTGTGACAAAGTTGGTATCAGAGCGGAGTTCTGTGTCAAGGCTTAGTTATGTGAGTCGTGGCCCTAGTTTTCAAGTTGTGTTTTCTTTTGGTAACTACTGTAGTAAATTAGGCCCGAGTACGTCTTGATAAGTATTCCTTGCTTTAGTTTTCTGCGTTATTCCTCCATTGTCTGTTTTGTCTAAATCATTCTGTTGTCTTTTCAGAATGAGGAGGCAAGCGCGTGTCACTCTACCGATTGTTGAGGCCAAGGATGATGAGTCTTTTCAGGATGAGGTTTTACCTCCTGAGTAGCCATTTAGACGTAGAGGTCGTGGCAGAGGTAGACCTCGAGGAGCGGCAGGTCGTCGTAGGCAGAGAGAGTTACAGGACAAGGAGCCTATAGAGCCTGAGTTTGAGGATGTTCCTGTACCTGCAATGGTTCAGCCTATTCAGCCTACCTATCAGCAGGGTATGTCTGACCCTGGGGTAGCTCTATTCTATGCCAGAGTTGGCAGGATTACGTTTGATGGGACTTCTAATCCGTTAGACTTTCTACACGCGATTGAGACTCGAACTCGGACTACTCACACCGAGTACCAACAGATTATGATCGTTGAGCTGCTTATTGAGGGACCAGCTCTAGACTGGTTTATTCAGATGATTCAGCCCTATATGATGACGATGACCTGGGCTCAGCTTCGAGAGCAGTTTATGAGGAGATTCTGCCCAGCGCCTCTCTACATAAGCTATCCTCTCCGATTTATTAACATTTCTCATGGTGATCGATCTGTAGAGGAGTACACCTGAGAGTTTCTCCGGCTGGGTAGATATGCAGAGGATCTGATGCGAGATTAGTATTTCGCGGTCACTACCTATGTTACCGGATTGGGTTTAGCATTTGATGGTATGCCTACAGTAGGCCTTACTCTGGAGTCTGTGATTGAGTTGGCCAAGGAGATTGAGCTAAGGCTAGTTAGGCAAGGAGCGATGCCTGATTACTACCAGCTGGGAGTTCAGTCAAGTGGATTACAAACTACTCCGTATTCTAGTTTTCATATTGGTTTGAGTAGTCAGCAGCGAGGTTCAACTCAACAGAGTCAAAGGCAGTAGCAGTGAGTGCATCGGAGTAGTAGACATGGTCGTGGAGGTCAGCATAGACCATTCAGATTTGGGTCAGGTGCTTTGAGCAGCAGCAGTGGTTGCAGTTCTGGATCAGCTGCCAGTGTTTGCCAGACCTGCGGTAGAGTCCATCAGGGACCGTGTTATCTGACACCACTGACATGTTTCAGATGCGAGCAGATAGGACATTATGCTAGATCATGTCCTTACTCCGAGTATCAGTAGCCATAGATTCCATAATTTCCACAGCAGTCGATTGCTAGTGCTGCACCCATTCCATTTCAGTTGCCTCTAGCCCAGCATCAGAGTTCCACTCAACTTGTTCCACAGTAGAGTCATGGTAGAGGTACTAAAGGAGGTGCTAGAGGTGTTGGCCAGGCTTCTACCAGTCAGCAGGGAGGACGAGGACAGGCCAGAGTCTTCCATCTTACTCAGTAGGATGCTCAAGCATCTAATGCAGTCGTGCCAGGTATTATTTCTGTCTATTACCTGGATGCATGGGTTTTGTTTGACCCAAGTGCCACGCATTCGTTTGTTTCTCCCATTTTTGCTTCCAAGTCTTGTTGGCAAGCTTCGAGGATGGCTTTTCCTTTATCTGTTGCCACTCCTCTAAGCGATTCCTTGGACACCGATATTGTTCTTTCTAGTTGTCCAATTCTCGTGGGAGATAGAGAATTACCCGCTAATTTGATTCTATTGGATGTGATGGAGTTTGATGTTATTATGGGTATGGATTGGTTATCTCAGTACTATGCCGTGGTGGATTGTCGGAATAAAGAGGTGACTTTTAGAATTCCTGATGAAGAAGAATTTAAGTTTGTGGGTGATAGGAGTTCCACACCTCAGAATCCCATTTCTGCTATTATAGCTAGGAAGTTGTTGAAGAAAGGATGTCAGGGATATTTGGCATTGGTTAGGGATACTTCAATGGAGAAGTTGTCACTCATAGATGTTCCTGTTGCCTATGAGTTTCCTGATGTTTTTCCTGAGGAGTTGCCAGGTTTACCACCTCATAGAGAGATTGAGTTCTGTATAGATATGGTTCCAGGTACTACTCCTATATCTATGCCACCCTACAGAATGGCTCCTGCAGAGTTGAAAGAGTTGAAGGAGCAGTTGTAAGAGTTGTTGGATAAGGGTTTCATCAGACCCAGTTTTCTCCTTGGGGTGCACCAGTCCTATTTGTGAAGAAGAAGGATGGTACCCTGAGACTGTGCAAAGAGAGCTGAATAAGGTGACAGTGAAGAACAAATATCCTCTCCCGAGGATAGATGACTTGTTTGATCAGCTATAGGGTGCACAGTTATTTTCAAAGATTGACTTGAGGTTGGGTTATCATCAGTTGCGGATTAGTGAAGCCGATGTTCCTAAAATGGCATTTTGCACTCGATATGGCCATTATGAGTTTCTGGTGATGTCTTTTGGTTTGACTAATGCACCAGCAGCTTTTATAGACTTGATGAACAGGGTATTCAGATAGTATGTGGATTAGTTTATGGTAGTCTTCATTGATGATATACTGGTATATTCAAGGAGTATGGAGGAGCATGTATATCACTTGAGGATTGTACTACAGACACTAAGAGATCATCAGCTTTATGCTAAATTCTCGAAGTGTGATTTCTGGATGGAGAGTGTTTCTTTTCTTGGACATGTGGTGTCTAAAGAAGGTATCCAGGTTGATCCACAGAAGATTGAAGTAGTGTCTGAATGGCCTAGACCGACTTCTGTTACTGAGATTTGGAGTTTTCTAGGTTTAGCTGGATATTATAGGCGATTTGTGCAGGATTTTTCTAGAATTATAGCCCCTATGACTCGCTTGACTCAGAAGAATGTTAGGTTCGAGTGGTCAGAAGCTTGTGAGAATAGTTTCTAGTTGTTGAAGGAGAAATTGACCACAGCCCCAGTGTTAGCTTTGCCTAATAGTGTGGACAAGTTCACAGTTTATTGTGCTGCCTCTAGAGTTGGCCTTGGTTGTGTGTTGATACAGAATGGAAGGGTGATAGCCTATGCTTCAAGGTAGTTGAAGAAGCATGAGCAGAACTATCCTACACATGACCTTGAGATGGCTGCAGTGATCTTTGCTCTGAAGATTTGGAGACATTATTTGTACGGGGTGACTTATGAGATATTTACTGATCACAAGAGCCTTAAGTACATTTTCCAATAGAGAGATCTGAATCTGAGGCAGAAGAGATGGTTGGAATTGTTAAAGGATTATGACTATGAGATATTATATCATCCGGGCAAGGCTAATGTGGTAGCAGATGCCTTGAGTAGAAAGTCCTCAGGCAGTCTTGCTCACATCAGTGTTAAGAGGAGACCATTGATCCAGGAGTTGCATCTGTTAGTGGATTAAGGTCTGATGATGAAGATCAGTAGGTCAGGTGGAGTGCTAGCTCAATTTAAGGTGCGATTTGTACTGAGGGATAGGATTAAAGCAGCTCAGAGCCGAGATCCTATTCTATAAGAGCTTGATGAGAATGTTCGAGCAAGGAAGTTCACTGATTTCACACTCGGTGATAACGATGTGTTGTGGATCAGTGGTAGATTTTGTGTTCCTGATATGGATGATTTAAGAGAAGAGATCCTAGTGGAAGCATATTCTACAGCATATAGCGTACATCCGGGTGTCACTAAGATGTACCATAGTATTAGAGATTTATAATGGTGGGACAGAATGAAGAAGGATGTCACTAATTATGTTGCTAAGTGCCTGACATGTCAGCAAGTGAAAGCTAAACATCAGAAGCCTTCTGGGAAGCTTCAGCCTCTTCCTATTCCTGAGTGGAAGTGGGAAAGGATAGTTATGGATTTTGTGGTTGGTTTACCTTGTTCTAAGGATGGATACGATTCCATCTGGGTGATTGTAGATAGGTTGATGAAGTCTGCACATTTCTTGCCTGTGAAAGCCACCTATTCGGTAGCTAGATTGGCGAAGCTATATGTGAAGCATATCGTGCGCCTTCATGGAGTACCTATGTCCATTGTGTCAGATAGAGGTTCAATGTTTACCTCTCATTTTTGGCAAAAGTTGCAAGAAGTGATGGGCACTAGGTTGGACTTCAATACTGCTTTTCATCCTCAGACAGATGGTCAGTCTAAGAGAACGATCCAGACACTGGAATATATGTTGAGGATGTGTCCTAGATTTGGGAGGTAGTTGGGATGATCATTTGCCTCTTGTTGAGTTTGCATATAATAACAACTACCATAGTAGTATTGGTATGGCACCATATGAGGCGTTGTACGGAAGGAAGTGTAAATCCCCTTTGAGTTGGGATGAGATTGGTGAAAGAGCTTTGACTGGACCTGAGATGGTTCAAGATGCTGCAGAGAAAGTCGCCATGATTAAGTGCAGATTAGAGACCGCAGTTAGCAGGCAAAAGAGCTATATGGATCCTAGGCGCAGAGATGTGGAATTTTAGGTTGGAGATTTTGTTTTTTTGAAAGTGTCTCTGATGAAGGGTGTGATGAGATTTGGCAGGAAGGGTAAGTTGGCACCGAGATATATCAGACCATTCGAGATTTTGGAGAGAGTTGGTACTGTTGCATATCGGTTGGCTTTGCCTCCGAGTATGTCACAGGTGCATCTGGTATTTCATATCTCAATGTTGAGGAAGTATATCTCAGACCCTTCACACGTGTTGCAGCCCGATTGTGTGGAAGTGAGTGAAGATTTGATGTTTGTGGAAGAACTTGTGGCGATCGTGGACTATCAAGTTCAACAGTTGCAGTCGAAGTAGATTCCGATGGTCAAGGTTCTATGGCGTAGCAACATAGTTGAGGAATATACGTGGGAGACTGAAGCTGAGATGCGAGCTTCTTACCCGTATCTCTCTTCCCTTTTTGACCTTGTAATTATTCCTTCTAGAATTCGGGGATGAATTCTTGTAAGGGGGGAAGACTGTAATATCCCGTGTTTTTAAATATTTTAATACTGCAGTGTTAATAATTTTTGTATATATATATATATATCTTTGATATTTTTACGAGTTGATATTTATTTAAAGTTTATTTTAATTGTTTATATTATTTTAAGTGCTTTACATAAAATTTTCCCAGGAATTTTATTTTCGAGGAAATTAATACGTAAATAATTTAATATTCATTATTTTAAACAATTTTACAAACTTGCATGAGCTCATATATATTTTTAAAGTGCTAAATAGAGTATATATATGTGTATATATTTAAATTAAAATAGGGTTTAATTAATTGCCCTAATTTTTATTATTTATTATTTAGTTTTAATATTATTTAATTATTTTTCTTAGTGTATAAATTATTAAAAATATTAAATTATGTGTGTGATATATATTCAATATGTGTGGGAATTTATATTATTATAATATTTGGTTTGGATATATATATACATATATACATATTTATTTAACAAAAATATAAAGTTTGCCAAAATTACGGTTCTGCCACTCCTGCCTCTCCTTCTTCCCGATCGTCCCCATCCACTTTTCGGTCACTGCCACATCGTTTCTTCATCGTTGGTGTGCCTCCTAGCGTGCCACCTTCGTCCTCAGCCAGCTGAGCCACCTTCTCTTCCTTCTCCGGCGTCGTTCGAAGCTCATTTTGGTCGGAAGCCAAAAGTTGAAGCTAACATCGATCGACGTGATTCCGACCACCATTTTCAACACCGCTGGTCTCTATCTTCTCCTTGAGCTCTGGTGAGTATGATTCCAAGCTTTGTTTCACTTCAAATGGTGTAGATTTGCTTAGGTTTTGATTTTTCAATTTCGGCCTATTAGGGTTCTTGATTTTTTTGAGCTTCAATTTGATTGATTCATGGAAAATTCCTTCACAAATGTTGCTTCCCTTAGCTTAATATTCATGTGTAAATTTTTTTATAATTTTTGGAAATTATTTTGATTTTTGGGTATTTCTGAATATTTTATTATTATTTTCTAATTTTGTAAAATTAATTAATTAAATTCTGAAATTTTGTTTTGTGGTAAATATAGGTATTGAAATGAATTATAGAAATTTATTTGGAATTTTTGTGAACTTTTATGTATTTATTTTGAATTTATTTAGTTTATGTAATTTTGGAAAAATAGGGTTAATTGTGTGTTTAATTGAAATTAATTAGTTAATTGAGTTTATTTATTGATATTATTGTTATATATGTTGAGAAAATTAATTTATAGCAATTATATTATTTTTGGTGAGTTTTTGGATTAATTTTAGTATATTTATATATATAGGGGTATTTTGGTAATTTTACCCTAAATTGGCTAAAAATGTAATTAAATTGGTTTTACTAGTTATTTAGGGTGCACAAATGATTTCTACAAATGATTTAGTATTTTTAACTAATTAAAACTATTTTTCATAAATTACTTTCAATTATATATATAGTATATGATTTTTCTAAATAAATGAGTTTTTATCGGTTTTTATTGTGTTTAGGGGTTAATTATGTAAATTCTACTTATAAAATGTATTTTTAGTATATAAGGGTATTTTCGATAATTCTGTATTACTCTGTGAATTGTGGACCTCGGTCGGTGATTTGTAGTTTGGAGTCCGACCGAGGGATTGTGGTTGTGTTTTATGTTTATTTTTTAAGTGTGTTTCTTTGCAGGGTCGGCTCTACTCTTTGAGTAGAGAGATGTTCATTTTACAGGGGAGGTTCTGTCGAATTTTTGGTAGAATTCTCGTAAAACGTGATGTCCGGTCGAATTTTGATTTAATTCTGTGTTTAGTAATCTAGATTGAGTCTTTAGAACTTCTATGGGATTTATTCTGATTCCTGTCGTTATCTATTTGTTTAGTGGCGCTGAGACCGAGGCCTAATGGACCAAGCCCATCGGACCCATCTCGAGGAGCGCACTAATTGTGAGTTACTATTATATATATATATATGCTCTAGGGTGCATGATTTAGAAATATATGTTATATTTTGATTAAATATGCATAATGGTTTAATTAGTACTTAAGTTTATTTTTAGTTTACTTTTGGTTTATTTTTGGTTTATTATTGGTATATTTTAAACTATATGCATGTTTTATTAATGAATTATGTTTAAAATGTTTTTAAGGATATTTCTAGTTTCTTTTGTAATTTAATTGGATTTATTTGATGTATATATACTCAAAATATACTTGGTTTACTTTTGGTATATTTCTAGTGCATATATGGTTATTGTTGCTATTATGTTTAAATTCATGCATCATTTATTTTTATGAATGTATGTTTTATATTTCAATGAAGGATATCAATAGAACGTGCTACCTAGTGGGCAGCACTAGGACCGAGTACGTACCAGTACGCTGATAGCATTTAGGCTATATTACTAACCTGTTTGAGGATATTGATTGGATTTGATTTATCTGATGTGTGATATGATTTAGGAGTGTGATTGCTGGAGCTCGGTTGACCAAGTCTCTCGAGGCCAATCACACTGATAGTCAGACTGCTAGAGCTCGGTTGACTTAGTGTCTCAGGGCTAGTCTACTGTCCAAATGGATCAAGTGATTATATTTGGAATAAGTGAGCCTGTATGGCTAGAGTGTTGTCTCACACTATTTTGAGGTTACGATTTTCTAGGGTTCTATTTGATCCTTCATAAATAGTGATTTTCAGTAAAATATATAAATAAATGATTTTTATTGCATCTGTGTGTATTTGCTTGTATATATATACATATTATATATACTTTTGACTGTGTGCATTGGCATTTAGTATGCATGTATATATATTTTAGTAATTCACTCATTGAGGTCTGACTCCCCTTCATTGACTATTTTTCAGGAGAGTCATCTTCATCAGACCTCAGTAGCAGGCTACGCCAGATTTCTTCCGCCCTGGCTTTATTATGTAAACTGCTTATATAAGTTTTATTTTATAATCTAGACACTGCAGTAGTGATGGTCGACTATGAGATTGTTGTATTATACTTATATGAGATATGTACTTTAAATATTTGAACTGGATTTGTATTAAGAGTTTATTTATATACGAGATGGGGATTTGATTTAATTTCATTTGGTGAAAATATTATTTTGATATTTATGATTTTATTCCGTTGCATAATATTTTACTTAATTGTGTTGTTATTATTACTATTGCATGTTTTACTTTATTTTAGGCTTGATATGGGTTTCGGATTTGAAAGAATTCCCGTTCCCTAGCGCCGGTCATGGCCCCTGTTTTGGTTCGTGAAAAATGGATGGTATATGTGATTTAATTTGGGTGATGAGCAGCTTTGGGCATGATGGCCAATGCCATGGCAATTATGTAATGTAAGTGATTTGAGTGCTTATGATATGGAAGAAGAAAAAAAGTTAAAGAATGGTGTTTGATAACATAAATAGGTTGATGAGGGATGGGTAGATGAAGAAGAGATGGTATCATGTCCACAACCTCATCAACTAGAAAAATGCTCACCTCTGCCTCAAAATACGGATCGGGCATTATAAAATGTTATAGGTGTCATAGGAAGAATGGGTTCTTTGCATTTAGTTTCAGCTTGGATGCTTGTTTCCTCACTTAACAACAGGCCATAGAGGTTTTCAAATGTGATGCTGTCTAATCAATTTTCTAGACTTCAAATAAAGGGGCAGTAATTAGATCCTAACCTAGTTATGATGACATAAATCAAGTCATCTTCATTAACAGGCACTTGAAGAGAGGCTAACTTATCTACCATACCTTTAGCTTGTTGCATATAGGCTGTAATGGATTTCATTAAGTCTTGTTGAAGTTTGAAAAAAGCTCATTTAATGTTGCAGATTTGAGCTCGACATCCTGCGGGATATGTTCTTACTAGTTTATCCCAAACATCTTTGGCACTTAAAGCTTTTATAACTTAAGGGATAAATGCTTTAGTAATGGATCCAATAATTGAACTTAATACTAGTTGATCCGAATGAAACCAAGAATTATAAAGGGGATTATGTTGATTATTGATCATTTAAGGAGGAGGTGACACTCAACCATCAATGTGTTTTAATAGGTCATAACTATTGAGAAGGGGAAGAATTTTGGCTTGCCACAAAAGGTAATTTGTAGCATTAAGTTTGATTGGTAAACGATTGGCTATGTTTGGCAATGAAGAAACTTGAAAAGTGTAAGTCATTTGAGGATTTGAGGTGATAGGATGACTGGTTAAACTTTTGGATACCATGGAAGAGCTGGTTGTTAAACCTTAATGAGCTATGATACCATATGAAAGCCTAGAGAAAAAGTGAAAGTCCAATTGTATTAAGTTTGTATACATAACATTCAAATAGTATAACTAAAGGTTTTAGACTATTATAACAACCTAACAAATCTAACTAAATTGTACAACAAAGTGATAAGGTGATGAGAATGATATACGTAAAAGAACGTATGACAATTAGCTATTATTTCTGTTATAGTATCTTGAGGAGGATTGCCTTTATTTATTCTTTAAGCTTTTAGAATCTCAGGATCATTAAGATATAATCACAATTATCATGAGCTTTCCCATGATCATGATGAAGATCATGAGGAGGACTGTCCTCTTGAATATTGGCTTCACTTGACTCCTTTAGGATAGTGGGAATGCTTAGAACATGATACCACTAATTAGCATACTTATCTTCATGTTGTGGGCACATTTTAAGCTCCATAACTTCATCCATTAAGCATAATTTTGACTATAAATAAAATATATACTTAAACACGCATATTAGCAATAAAAATTAATTATTAAAGTCAAAATCAAAATTATTGACCCTTTGCGAAAATATCAAAATAACCTTAGTTTGATAGTAGAAAATAAATAAAACCAAAGGTTGATTTGATATTAATCAACACATTAATGATGATTATTACATTCAAAAATAAAATTATTGACCCTTTGCATGATCAATTGTTGATTAATATCAAATCAACTTGGATTTGATTGTAGAAAATAAATAAAAGCCATGGATAATTTAATATTGATCAGCACATTAATCATGAAAAGGGTCCACAATCTTAGTTTTAATTATAATAATCAATTTTTATTACTAATATTTGTGTTTAAGGATGCATTTTACTTAGAATTATGACTATGCTTAATGGTAAAGTTTTAGAGCTTAAAATGTGCCTAAAATATGAAAATAAGGATGCTCATAATTGACATCATGATCATGAGCAATCCTATTCGATGGCTAATGAAGTCAAGGACATAAAAGAAATTTTTCTTGCTATGGAAAACACAAATCATTTAGCTACTAGCCACACAAAACATTATCCTTTCATATTAATTAACAAATAAAAACTTAACTATGAGTGACTGAAAATATTTGTTTGGGACGTATAGCGGGGTATGTTTTCATGGGACATGGAAACTTTATAGAATAGGGACAAATGATTGGTCTCAGGGGGATAAGACACTTTTGATTTTGTGGAGTGGCCACCTGATTTTTAGAAATCAGGAAAAGAAAGGGAAAACATTGGGTTACTCAGTGAGTATTGTCCTAAAAGAGTTTTTTGGGTTCAGGGGATCGCGTATACTTTTTGACTATTTCTCATTATATGATGTTCAATGTATAGCTACTATAACACCCTAGTTTCAATAATGATAGTTTGTATAGCATTCACATAGTATACTAGATTGTGTAAGATAATAAAGCTAATAATTTTATTACATCGCTTTCTTGATAAAATACATATGAAAAAGGAAAGATTACATAAAAATAAATCTAATATGATTGATTTGTAAGGATAACACGATCATTTACACAACTTATTCAATGAATGATAGGATGATCATGCTTGTAGTGATTATTTATGCTATGATGATGTATGACAATAATATAAAGTATGTATGAGGTCATCACTAGACTGAGAGCCTTATGGCTCTATTATAAGACATGAACTTTTTCATATTATTGATATTTACAGTGTGATTTCATGATTTCATAAATAAAGGATGTAGAATGATGATATAAAATGAACATAATAAAACATATATTATCCATATAGCATGCAAGATTGCCAGTCTCATCACCCAAGCACAATAGTATTCCCAAATGCTAGCGATAGTAAAATAAATATGCTAAAATATTTGTGTGGTCCTTAGACTCAACTAGGCTTGTGTCAACTTTGAAGCTTTAGCTTTAAGAGATTATCAAGCTTTTCTTATCGAGAGGTTCAAAATAATAGTAGAATGATGCTAAATTATATACCTTTGAAGCTTGCTTTATCAAAGAAGAGGCCTAGTTTGGTGGAAAAGGGATCTAATAACCTAAGGGAAAGGTTGTAGGAGAGGAATAACTATTTAGAAAGGGGTTTCTAGCACTTTCAATTGGACTTATTTTTTAGTGTGTATGTGTTTTCACTTGCTCCCCCCTCTAAAATGGGGTGTGAAAGGGTCTATTTATAGGGAAAATTGGGTAGAATAAGGTGGTAGGGGCATGGTCGTGCACATATAACAAGGATTTTATGTATGGCCATGCTAAGTGCACGTGGTGACATACAATGTCTGCATGGTCACATGCTTGGCGCGTGGCCACATACACACGTGTGTACTTTCATGTGCACTTTGACACTTTATACACACTTCTTGGGATTTATGCACATCATTTCAGGGTTGGTTCATAAAGTTTTTAGGCCTTTCAGATGCATTGCCAGAGTCCATTTTGCGAAATTCAGCCTTGATTTTAGCATATAACACTTAAGGGCATTTATGCACACTTTTGAGTGATATGTGCTAATACTTGGGTTATGTTGAACCATTCTAGGATCACTTATGAAGGTTTTGGAGCCCTTTGGATGTGTTTCTAAAATTTATTTTGCCAAAATTGATTTCTTTTTTCATAAAATTAGGTCTTAGTCTAACAAAATGCACACCGACCCAATAAGTTAAGTATTTTTAGAGGATTTTTCTCAAAATAAACCTCTTATAGTTATGATAATTCACATTTTTCAAGGTCAGAGCACAACTGAATGGCTCAGTGATTGATTTTGCACACTGGTCAAGTTGGTTAGGTATTTTAAAGTTGCACACTTCATAGGTATTACAATTGAGCAATCTTTGGTCATCTTAGGGATTTGTTTCATCATTAGACCTTCTTAGGGACAGTTAAATTAGAGGTATGATAGTTGCCCCTACATGATATGTGTTGCATAACCACACAACATAGTGTCAACACAAGTGAAGCGAAATGATAAGATGCAAAAAACGTTTTAGTAGGGAGAGAGGTACTTACTTATGGGTTGTCTTTAGACATCTTGTCGAGATTTGACTAATGTTTTTGTATTTTGTTTATTTCTATTCTTATATGACTTGGTTGTCATGCAAGGTGCTATTTGGAACATATGCAAGCTTCTGATTTATACGAAGTGCATTTGGGATTTATGCGACTATAACCTTCATAAGTGTCATGCAAATGAGGGTGCTACTAAACAAAAAGAGATTCGGTTATAACCTTTTAAGGTGTCATGTGAATGACCATGCTATTAAGCAATGAAAATGCAACTATAACCTTCTTAGGTGTCATGTAAATGAAGATGCTATTATAAACATGTGACTATAACCTTCTTAGGTGTCACACAAATGAACATGCGGCTGTAACCTTTCTAGGTGTCACGTGAAATGAATATGTGACTATAACCTTTTTAAGTGTCATGTAAAATGAACATGCGACTATCACCTTTTTAGGTGTCAACATGTGATTATAACCTTCTTAGGTGTCATATGAATTAACATGCGACTATAACCTTCTTAGGTGCCACGTGATTGAACTTACGATTCTAACCTTATTACCTATCACACGACTAAACATGCAATTATAACCTTATTAAGTGTCATGTAAAATGATTATACAATTATAGCCTTTTTAGGTGTCATACGAAATGATCATGTGATTATAACCTTTTTAGGTGTCATGTGAATGAACATTCGACTAAATAAATGAAAATGCTCTTAAGCAGTATGGATGCTCCTAAGTAATGTTAGGATGCTTCTAAGTAATGAAAGTTCTTTTAAGTAATAAGAAGATGCTTCTAAGCAATGAAAGTGCTTCTAAGCAATATAAGAGTGCTTTTAAGCAATGAGAGTGCTTCTAAGTAATAAGAAAATGCTTTTAAGTAGTGAAAGTGCTTCTAACCAATATGAGAGTACTTCTAAGCAATAAAACTGCTTCTAAGCAATAAAAGTTCTTTTAAGCAATGTGAATGCTTCTATGTAAATTGAGAGTTCTTCTAAGCGATGTGAATGCTTCTAAGTAATATGAATGCTCCAAAGCAATGTGAATGCTCCAAAGTAATGTGAATGCTTCTAAGCAATGTGAGAGTGCTTCTAAGCAATATAAGTGCTCCTAAGAGATGTGAGAGTGCTTCTAAGTAGTGAATGAGTGCTCCTAAGCAATGTGAGAGTGCTTCTAAGCAACGTGAAAGTGCTTTTAAGCAATGTGAAACTACTCCAAAGTAGTGTGAATGCTTCTAAGCAGTGTGAAAATGTGAGAGTGCTCCTAAGTGTTATGAATGCTTTTAAGCAATGTGAGAGTGCTTCTAAGTGATGTGAGAGTGCTTCTAAGTAATAAGAGTGCTTCTAAGAAATGAGAAGATACTTTTAAGCAATGTGAGAGTGCTCATAAGTAGTGTGAAAAATGAGAGTGCTCCTAAGCGATGTGAATGCTTCTAAGCAAAGTGAGAGTGCTTCAAAGTGATGTGAATGCTTCTAAGCAATGTGAGTGTTCTTTTAAGTGATATGGGTGCTTCTAATCAAATGTGAGAGTGATTCTAAACAATGTGAATGAGGTAGTAGTGATGATGCAAGAATGATGCAGTAGTAATGTAGTAATGATACAGTGATGATGTAGTAATAATGTAGTTATAATGCAGTAGTGATGTCATTATTTATCATGTTGAGGATGTTATTTTAATGATTTAAAGAGAGATATCCCTATAATGGATTTTCTTTGCTCTTCTTCTTTTGTAAGATGTTGATTTTCCTGAAGGAAGTGATGCACGAACAATGTCTTTAGACATATGGAGTCTATATTAGCATACTTTTGTATGAGTTTAGTGCATGTCTTATGCATGTGATCACACACCTAGGACGTGGTCACAAGCTTCCTTCCCTTTAGGCCTATTTCAATGGCTATTTTAGCAGTCTTGGGAGGCCTTGTCTAGACTTCTTTTAGTGTTTTCTGACTTTTCTTGACCCTTTTTGTGTTTCAAATGCTATCTGCTCTATTTTTGTTTCTATGCTTCCATTTTCTCTTGCATAAAATGGAACTCCCTAACATTCCTGAGGGTTTAGAGGACATTTTTATTGATCTTGAGGATGACTTTGCATAGGCCATTGGAGCTAGGATGTCCACTGTAGGGATTAGTACATATGGTGCTTAAAGTTCCCAGCCATCCAAGATTTCTCGGGGAGATTAGATCCATGTTATTTATAGCTTGGAGACTTATGCTTAGGTGCGTGATCATTAAGAGGTAGGTGCTTTTTTACCCTCATTTTTTGAAGTTTGTTCATTGGCTACTTTGATATTTATCTTGTTGTATGAGGTTATTGTAGCTATAGTTCTATAGCTTTTACTGTAACTGTCTATTAAGTTGTAGCTTTATTATAAATGCTATTATTGTCTACTAGTGCTTGCTATGATGTTTTCTTTTTAGCTTTTGTTATTGTTTTAATCTTATTAAATGATATAGAGATATATTAGTATTTAGTAGCTATGCAAATGTTTGATAGTATAACTATTATTTGTAGCCTTGTAGGTATATTACTATGCTACCTAGAAGTTTCAATAGAGTCAACATATGTTATCAAGGTCTCTCAATATGTGTGAAGTAGATGATTATCAGGAAGGGCATTGATAGGGTCATTGCTGCATTCTCTTATGAATCATATGTATTGAATCAGATTGCCATGTATGCATTGATAGAGTGTTGGATGGACACGACACATACTTTCCATCTACCTATCAGGGAGGTGACTATTACCCCTTTGGATTTTCCCACTATCAAGGGCTTGATCTTTTATGGAGAGCCTGTTCCTTTTAATAATGAGGAGTGTTTTACTACTACAGTAAGGATTTGATTAGGGTGGTCACACTTATGAAGTCTGGTTTCCTTTATCTCACTCATTGCATAAAGTTTGTTTCTTCCATGTGTACTTTGTACAATGATGGTCTCATTAGAGTAGCTGTCCCATTATTTTTGATGGATCAAGAAGACTACTAATTTGATTAAGGATTGCATGGTGGCTCAGGACCATATGAGGAAGCTGTCCCTTGATTAGGTATGTCTAATTCCTATTGTGTTAGCTATTTCATTCTTAGGGATCTTTTGTTTATTATTGCCCTTTGAGCAGATCTTTCTTTACTGGTGGGTGGTGTGGTGTGGTCTCATTAGATGGCAGAGATGGTGGCTGCATAGTAGCTGATAGAGAGATGAGTCTTGCTCTCTGGTCTCATCCCTAGAGTGCGATATTTGGATGAGCGAGTCCATTGTTGGTGGGATGGCCCATTATAAGCACCCAATTTCAGGATGATAAAATATGGATGCGATAAAGGAATCCAATGATGAAAATGTTATAAATAGGTCTTCAACACTTAAAGTTTGAAACCTCAAAAGTCTGAATGCATTTTTAAAAAAGTTTAATTAGTTTTTTATGGACTTAATTATAATATTTTTTTAGGACCTAATTGAAAATTTTAAATTCTTTTGGGATTTTTTTATACTTAAAAGTTAAAAAAATCAGAATAACCAACTAGAATTACACAATTTCAATCAGAATTGTGTAATTCTGATCGAAATTATAGAATTTTGATCGGAATTATATGTTTTTCGTTCTTTTTTTATATTTTTATTGAAAATAAAAAATATTTCTTGAATTTTGATTGGTTAAAAATTTTCTTAAATTCCTTTTTGGGATTTATCTAGAATTTTAGGAAGTAAAATCCTTTTGAAACTAAAACTCTTTGAGTACGCATCCTATGGTTTTTCTATAAAAACCTAGCTAAAGCTCTTTTACAGGAAACCTTTGGACCTCTCTCTTTTCTTAGTGACTTTTTCATTTTTCTAGGTAGTACATAAAATACTTTTTATGACTTATTTCATTTGGAAGCAAAGAGCAATAGACTTTTAGGAAGAAGAATAACAAGTTTTTGAAGATCTATTAAACAAATAACGATGATCTTACTAATATGAGGGGCCAACCCATGCTGCATCCATAATCATAATTTCTTTCTTTACTTCCTATTTTATTTATTTTATTATTTGGCTTCTATTGAATTTTAGCTTTACTCAATTTTTATTGTTATTTTGTTTATTCACTAACCATTGTTTATTTTTGTGTTGGTGATTATGTAGGGGATTACATGATGATCCTACTTAGATAGCAAAACCTATGAAGGTTCATGGAATGCTATAGATTGAACCTTATAGCTAAATATGGTTTCTAGGTTTTTTTTATTTAGTTGTTTATTATTTTTTAATTATTTTTTAGATTGTGTTAATTTAATTTTATTTTCTTATTATTTTCAGTAGTTCATTGTAATAGTCTCAATAGTGGGAATAATGAAATCATGTGTGTGTGTGTGTGTTTATTTTAATTAATTAGTTAGTAATATTAGGGTTTTAATTGGATAATTCATTAAAATTAATGGCTATAGAAATCATTAAGTTGCTTAATTAAAATTGAATTAGATTTAAGTGGATAGAATTAGGTTGCTTGATTGATTAATCTATTTTATTTTTTTGTTTCGAGTCACTTTAATTAAATAAGGGTTTTTTAGAATAGATTTAATTGATTGATTAATCTTTTATTTGATTATTTTTTATATTTTTTATTATTTTTTTGCTTGTTTATCTGTGTTTATATGTTTTTGGCCCTAAGCCCATGTTAGGCTTTAACTCATTTATATAAATTTAGGTTCTTAGGTTTAATTAATAAAAATGCATCTTTAGGCCATTAATTAATTAGATTTAGGGTGGAGATAACTTAGGCCCATTTAATTAATTTAGACATAGGCCCACCTAATTTAATTAATTTAGACTTGGTCCATTTAATTTAAGCCTTTTCCATATTTTATAGATTTAATATCACTTTAGAAATAAAATATGTAGAATTAGGCTCATTAATTTAAATACTTCATAATTTGTAGATTTAGGCTTATCTTAGAATTAAAATAAACAGACTTAGGTTCACTTAAATAAAATTGAAGAGGAATTAGGGCCATGAGTCCATAGGATCATTTGTAAATTAAAACATGTAGATTTAACCCATTTAATTAAAATCAATGTAGACTATACTAACTTAGATATTGTTAATTTAAATGAGTGCATTATTTACATGTATTTTTCATGACCAGTTTGCTTGGAGTTGACTGTTTTAATGAGGGCTTATATGAAATTGCATGTAAATAGAGGGTAACATAGTAATTCATAAAGTAATTCTAAATGAACACAAGACTAAAATAAGTTCGTATTCCATATCTAGAATCTCCTAGTTGTCATGTTGGCTTTCGTTGAAAGAATCGAGTACCACCATTTTTAGATTTGCCCGAGTTATTACCTTGGATGGTGATTCCTTATCTCCACGCCATGTCTTTATAACAGTGGTTAGTGTGTTCTCTAGAACCCTAAGCTCAAATAGTGCCATGTTTGTTAAAATCTTAGGCACGCACTAAACCCTATCATATACACCTATATATAAGGAGAGTTCCCATCCCTCCCCCTAGTGACATGTTCTGGGGCCATTAGCTTTATGGTGATGTTCTTGTTGCTAATATAATGGGATTCCCCTCTAAGAGCCTCTTAGAGAGTGCGGGTTTGCCTTATGCTGATATATTGATCCCTCAGCTGATCAATGTTATAGCTAGTGGGACCCTTCCTTCACCTCCCCCTTCTTAAGCAGATGCATCTTATCCTTCAGGTTCAAGGATTAGGCTATTACATGGGTCATCGAGAGTCACTTCTTTTGATTCAATAAGCCTTTATTCCTATTTTGGTGTAAGCATGTACCAAAATTTATTAGTAATAAATTGTAATTAACATGAGTTGTGAGAATTTATCAGTAGTGATGTCAGAGGCGATCTGGATTTCATTTTAAGGAGAATAAGGATACATTCCATACTAAGGCTACTACCCATGCCAATGGTATGCCTTCTGGTAGTACCATTCTTAGGAATTTGATAGTTCAACCATCTTTGTCTTTACTTGGGATGAATATCCTTAGTAGAGTAATGAGTTTTGATTTGCTTTGACATAACTTCCCTTAGTTAGGTGATGCTCCTACTGATGCTACCCATGTTCATGTTCTTACTTATTCTTGCCTATGTTTTATTTATTTAGTGAGTGCTGGTTGACTTATTTACTTGCTTTTGTAGATTTCTATCTCATTTAGTCAATACTAGTATACTATTGCAAGGAGTTCATAGTAGTGCTTTTTGGTGTTTGCTACCATTTAGAGGGTAAACCTTCTTTGTTGTACCTATTTATTTTATGCACATGTTTATATGTTTGAGTGTATGATATGCAATGTGTAATATAGGTTAATAACCATTTTGCTAGTCATGAATGGGAGTAGAACCGTGCAGCTTATCGTGACAACATCAATGAGTAGGACTCATGACTATCATCCTTTATGATGAATGATGATGAGTCAGGATTATGTGAGGGGGATGCTTGACCAGGATCAATGCTTGCTTCTAATGGCAGCCACGACTGATGTAGTTATTTTAGGAGCTAGGTGTAAGACTTTTGTCTTGTGGTTTGTTTTGTTGTATTATTTTCTCAAGGTTATGGACTTTGGGTGTTATATCTAAGCGTTTTTCCCATATGTTGTATGATACTTGTACGATGATGATTGTATATGCTTCATGCTATGTATCAATGATGATGATGTTTGCCATTATTATCGCCTGGCTCTTTTCCCTTTTTTGCTTAAGGCGCCTCCTTTTGGAGCATTTTGCACTTAGTTTGGCTTTCTTTTTTTTCCTTTTTTGCCTAGGGTGTCTCCATTTGGAGCTTTTCACACCTAGCTGGTGTAGATGGCGAGGTTTAGTATGCAATCAAGATTTTAGCAACTCAGGGCTCTAGAGAACACACTAACCATTGTCACAAAGACATAATGTGGAGATGAAGAGTCACCACCTAGGGTAATAACTAGGAAAAATAAAAATGGTGGTACTCGATTCTCAAAACGAATGCTAGCACCATAACCAAAAGATTCTAGATACAGAATACCACCTTCTTTTAATCTCATGTTCTTTTAGAATTACTTTATGAAATACTATATTATCCTCTATTTACATGCAATTTCATATAAACCCTTATTCTAGTAATTAACCCTAAGGCAAACTAGTCATTAAAATTACAAGTAAATAATGCATTTAATACAATCTCTAAGTTAATCTAATCTACATAGATTTTAATTAAAAGGGCTAAATCTACATGTTTTAATTTACAAGTGAGCAAAAAAAATAATGAGCCTAATTCCTATTTAATTTTAATTAAATGAACCTAAGTCTATTTTTTTTAATTTTAAAAATGGGCCTAAATCTACAAATTATAGAGTATTTAAATTAATGGGCCTAATTCTATATTAATTAAATTAAATTAAGTGGGCCTATGTCTAATTAACTAAATTGGCCTAAGTTATCTCTACCCTAAATCTAATTAATTATGGGCCTAAAATGTATTTTAATTAATCAAACAAAAAAAATATAAATTTAAATGAGTTAAAACCTAATGTGAGCCTAGGGCCCAAAACACATCAATACAAATAAACAAGGCCAAAAACAATAATAAATATCAAGCTAAACAAATAAAAAGAACAAATAATTAATTTAACTTATACTAAAACCCTAATTTAATTAAAGTAACCACAAATAAAATAAAATAATCAATCAAGCAAAACCAATTTTACAAACTTAACTATAATTTAATTAAAAAACCTAAGGATTTCTGTAACCATTAATTTTAATTAATTATCCAATGAAAACCCTAATTTTACTAACCGATTAAATTAAAACAATGAAACACACAAACTCACACACACCAAATTCCATTATCCCACTATTGGGGCTATTACAATGGTCTATTGCAAATAGGAATAAAAACTAATACAACCCAAAAAAAAAGACAAAATAAAAATAACAACAAAATAATAGCAAATAAAGAAATAAAACTTTAAAAAACTACATTCAAAAACAAATTTTAATCCATGGCATTCCATGGATTTTCATGAGTTTTGTTCTTGTTCAATCACATGCTACTCCACAACTTAAGTTACTCCCACCATAATTATAAACACAAAAGCAAAATAAATAATGATTAGAGCTTAAACAAAAATTAAATTAAATTAAAATAAAACTAAATAATAAAATAAAAATAGAAGAAAAGAGTAGAAGAAGGGATGATTAAATGGATGCAGTATTGATTAGCTCCTCAGAGTGTTATCTATCACTATTACTTTTAATGGATCTTCAAAACTTGATGTCCTCCTCTTCAAAAGTCTATTGCTCTTGCTCCAAAAACAAAGAAAATCTAAATAAAAATATTTTACATACTACTTTAAAGAAAAATATGGAGAGAACTTTTTATTAGAAAAAAGAGAGAGATAGTCCAAAGAAAGCCCCCTTTCATGAGCCTAAACCATCCTTATAAAGGAAAAGAGCCAAAAAAACCCTAATCTTATGTACTTCAGAATTCCAGTTTTAAAAGGACTTTATTTCTTGAAAATCTTAAAAATAAATTTTAGAAAATTTTTAAGTAATCAAAATTTAGGAAATATATTAAAAAAATGAAAATTGAAAAAAATAGTGCGGGACCTGGTTGGAATTATAGATTTCCAATCTGTAATATTTTTTTAACATTTAATTACAAAAAGACCCCTAAAAGAATTTAAATTTTTTAATTAAGTCCTTAAAAAGTATTACAATTTAGTCTTTGAAAACATTAAACTCTTTCTTTGAAGAATGAATTCAGACTATTGACGTTTCAAACTTCAAGCATTGAAGACCTATTTATGATATTTTCATCATTGGAGTCCTTTATCGCATTGACACTTTATCATCCCAAAATTGGGTGCTTATAGTTGCCTCTCTTTGTCGCTGTTTACTTGACAAATTGCAGCAAAGTAAACTAGCACTCAATTTCTAAATTAAAAGTTGGGATACTTACTTGTGCTCCGTGAAGCATTTGCTTATGAACTTACTATACTCGAATGTACAACATTTATTTATAAGGATATATCATACTCAGTCATATAATGTTGACTATACTCGGTCGTATAGTCTGAATTGAAAATACATTGAACTCAGTTGTACAATGCTGACTACATTCGGCTATATAATTTTAACTTAAAAGATACATCACACTTAGTCATATGATACTGACTACACTCAACCGTTTAGTCTAAATTGAAAAGATGCATCACACTTGGTCATGTTACGTTAACTACACTTGGTCGTATAGTCTAAATTGAAAATACATTCTACTTTGTCATTTAATGCCAACTACACTCGGTTGTATAGTCTGATTTGTTTTATGATATATTGCACTCGGTCTTACAATATGGACTATACTCGGACGTATAGTCTAAATGGAAGGATACACCACACTCGGTCGTATGATGTTGATTGAAAATATATTGTACTCGGTCATACAAAGTTGACTATACTCGGTCATGTAGTCTTGATTTGAAATGATACATTGCACTTGACCGTACAATGTCAACTACACTCGATTCTATAGTCTGATTTGAAAAGATACATCACACTCAGTCGTATGATGATGATTATACTCAATCGCATAATCTTAATTGAAAATACATTGTACTCAATCGTACATTGTCGACTACACTCAATTGTGTAGTCTTTATTGAAAAGATACATCACACTTGGTTATGTGATGATTATTACACTCAGTTATATAATCTTGAATTCTCTTATATGATTATGCTATACTCCATAATTGCTCACGATTAGCTATAACCCTTTCATTGCTCACTGATGATGCTATAATCCATAATTGCTCACAATTAGCTACATCCCTTTCGTTGCTCACTAGTGATGTTGAAATCCATAATTGCTCATGATTAGCTGTAACCTTTTCGTTGGTCACTAAATATGCTACAGTTCATAACTGCTCGCAAATTGGCTACAATCCTTTCATTGCTCGCCTTTAATAATGCTACAATCCATAACTGATTGAGATTAGCTGCAACCTTTATATTGCTCGCTTTTGATGCTATAATCCATAATTGCTTGCAAATTCACTGCAATCCTTTAATTGCTCGCCTTTGATAATGCTACAGTCCATAACTGCTTGCAATTAGTTATAACCCTTTCATTGCTCACTAATGATGTTGTAATCCATAATTGCTCATGATTAGCTACAACCCTATTGTTGCTCGCCATTAATGTTACAATCCATAATTGCTTGCAAATTGACTATAATCTTGTTATTTCTTGCCTTTGATGCTACAGTCAATAATTGTTCATTAATTTAATTAATGTAACCCTCTTGTTGCTCGCCTTTGATACTACAATCTAGAATTGGTTGCAAATTAATTGCAATCCTTTCATTGCTTGCCTTTAATAATGCTATAGTCCATAATTACTTGTGATTAGCTATAACCCTTATATTGCTCGCTAATGATTCTACAATCCATAATTGCTTGCAAATTGACTGCAATCATTTCATTGCTCACCTTTGGTAATGCTACAGTCCATAACTACTCATGATTAGTAACAACCCTTTCGTTGCTCACTAGTGATGCTGCAATCCATAATTGCTCACGATTATCTGCAACCCTTTCATTTCTCATTGATGATGCTATAGTTTATAACTGCTCACATATTGATTACAATCCTTTCATTGCTCACTAATGATAATGTTATAGTCCATAACTGCTGATGAATTTTATCTTTGGTTGTATAAGTCAAATGCATTGAATTCTTTATACTAACTGGCATTGAATTTTAATGTGTTTACCATCTCTACAAGTTTGGTGCAGTTCCTTTCAGATTTGCAATTCCTATAATGTTGTTGAAGTTAGTTTCAATTATGATGAATGCACAAAAGTACCTTATAGTGTTGAAAATTTATGAGAAAATTTATCACTTTTCATGAGATAGCATGCACTCAGTGAATCTCACTATTTTTTATTTTTATGACTATCATTTATTAGCCATTTGCAAAGGTTAGAGGCATCGTTAACCATCTTATGCTGAGAGCATATCTTTTACCAAGTGAAAAGCTTACTTTCACATCTAATTTTAGGGAGAATTTGCTAAAAAAAACTCATGGAAATTGACCATAAACATATCAAATTATGAGTATCAAAATAGCCTTTGAATTGTTTTTTGTGCATTTCTTCCTTATTCGAGTATTCCCCCACCTTACTCATATTACTCAGTGTGGATACCATTGGAAAGGTCCTTTGGATACTCATACTCTTACAGAGCATTGGAGTATATAAAGAACTTTTTTTAGCATGGTCCTCTTTTAGTATTGCCCTGCCTTTCTTGTATTACTCAACATGGATACCACTAGAAGTTTCATGTTGATACTCTTACTCATCTCTGAGCAATGGAGTAAATTATGCTTTCTCTTTTTTTGATTCCCCTCTTAGTATTCCCCTACCTTTCTCATATTACTCGGCGTGGATACCATCAAGGGATTTTGTACTTATACTCATTTATGAGCATTGGAGTAGATTATATGCACATTTATTATTCAAAAGACTAAAAAGATACTTTAAAATTCAAGCCATTTATACTACAAGTCCACATATTTCATTTTTCCATTTTCTTCCCCTCATTTAGATGCAAAACAAGCATTAGATTAATTAGAGTTTACAAACTCTCAGCATAAAACTATTAACACTCATTTGAATTCTACGAGGCTAATAAAAGAAAGCCATTATGCTCAAAGGTCATGAGATAGGGCTTTTTAGACCTAATCTTATGAAGTGGATGAATTTACTTTCAATTTATGGATTTTATTATTGGGATTATAAAATCTAAGAAAATAGAGTTCTATTACATCCCTTGATTATTTTGATGAGTGTTTGGCAAGTTGTTTGTCACGCAAAGTGATATTCTAATAAGTGATGTCACTTGTTATCTTGCCCATTCTTCTTACTGTATTAGTTCATTTCCCCTTATTCATCCTCTTTTGTTTTTCCCTACATAAAATATCATAAGTTAGTATAGTCTATTTGAAAGTGAATAAATTTTGTCAAAATGCAGTGTTATTCTTTTTTTGCATTCTTCCCTTTTGATTATGATGATGATGTCTCTCATCGTAGGGTCATGATATTCAACCATTGATGTTGTGGCTTTGGGCTGTGCTTATATTTTTGCCATTCCATTAATACTATAGTAGAGGGCTTCATTCCTCTTCTTGATATCTCTTACAAAAAAAAGGTTCAGGAGTTATATATCTTACTTCTTAATCGAATAATTTTTCAGAGTGCATTCATTTTAAGTTTTGAGTGCATTTTTCCCTTTTATAGGGCCAATGAATGTATTGCTGACATGTTAGACCTTCTCATCACCATATTCCATACCATACATTAGTCTAACTATTGTGGAGAGATATTCTAGATGATGCTCCCAATGAGACTAAGGAGATGGATGTTGAATATGAGGAGCTTCAATGTCCTATCCAGCCTCTTGAGGTTTCTAGGATGTTGCTTTTCAAGTATCACTATAGATGATATTCCCTTACTAGATTTGAGGGTGTCGAACACTCAAGATTTGAGGGAATTTTGTATTAATCGGACATATACATAGATGGTTAGGCAAAATATAACTAGAATAAAGGTAATGACTAAACAAATGAACAAATATAAACTCTAACTAATTATTAAAACAACAAAACAAACAATATATATATCAATGTATGGAAAATCATAAGTCAAAACTAAATAAGAACTTTGAACAAAGTTACCATAAAACATATTGATTGGACATTAGCCTATAGTCTTTAAAAGCAACTCTCATTGTCAGTTAAAGGTATTCCTCCTAGAGTCTACAAGCACTCTCATTGTATTACAAAGATAAAAGAAAACCAAAAAGCATATTATACTAATTATATTTCCCTTAAGATGAATTCCCTTTACGATGCCCAATAAAATTCTAATCTTAAGTAATTCCAATTATCTTCCACTAAATTCCCTTTATAATACCCAGAAAAATTTGATTGACAAGTTACATATGGTGATCAAGCATACATAAACACAAGAAACCACTAATTGAAATTAAATCATAAAAGATATAAGATAAAGATGTCGTTCTTATTTAATTCATCATTATAATTCCCATACAAAAAGACTTACCCTAAATACATATTTAAGAAGCAACAAAAGAATATCAAATACAACGTAGAAAGAAAAGATAAATAACTGAAGAAGTAAGACTCCCTTCTATGACTTTTAAAGATTTTTTATACTTAGGATGATCTCCTCTTGCCCTTGGCTTTTGTCTCCTGCAAGTGTTAGACAATGACTATCACCAAAACTAATAATAGTACTTATAAAACACTCTATTAATTCATATGTTTTTGTTATGTTCTTTCTCTCTATTTTGGTTCATGCCTTTCCTCAGACCACAAATGATGTATATATAGAGCTTGGAAGCTGCTGGAAGTGTCTGAAATAAGATTGAACTTGGAAAGGCAACACTTGGCATCAAAGGTCACTCCCTTGCAAAGTCTGTAACTTCCAAGGAAATTTCATTCATTCAGATGACTTTATCTCTAGAAAGTTTCTTCACGAAAGTTGTAGAAAATTCTATTAAGCCTAAAAACATGTATAGAAGACAAATAGTGAGTCCTATTAACAAGCAAATATAAAATATCAATTCATTAAACAAATAAACACATAAAACATAGTAACAATGAAATGAAAATAGACTTTAAATAGTTAAATAACTATGCATATTTGCATCATATCAAACTCCCCCACACTTAGACTTTACTTGCCCTCAAGTAAGAAAATTTCTAAGTATAGAAAAACACATAAAATTTTCATCTCTTCTAAAACAAATGTAGTTGTCTTATTAAGTCATCTAAAAAATGAAAGAGGTTATAAAAGGTAGTTAATCAATCAAACTTCAATGCTCTATAAAAACGTGCAAGTTTCATAGCACATGCAATAAATTCATCAATTTATTTAAATTTAGTAAGAATAAAATCAAGAACTCAAAGTCAAAATTTTAACCAAGCTACTCAACCAAAATAGTTATTCTCCAAACTTATGATTTCCTAGAAGCAAAAGCAACCTTGAGACAATGTTAACCACACATATCAACTCACTCTTCTCATAACATTTTTAGACATTTTATTTAAATATATATTTTTTGGATGTATTCTTTCTGAATGAATGAAAATGAGGAGCAAAAAAAAATGCACACAGTTGAAATACATCTACTTGTAACATCATACATCCCTTTCTGAATGAATATAACTAAGGAGCATACTTAATTTCACATAACTTACTCAAGATGCATCACATCACAAGCATTATATATTTCTCTTTTTTCTCAATTTTTTTAGATGTCCTCATCCATTATTGAAAAGTGAGTTTCATGAGTATTATGGCTATAGTTTCCCTAAGGTTACTCAAAATTGTAAGAAAACCTAAGCTTGAGTCTTTACCACTTTAGCCTTAAGCATAGTTAGCAAATTGACTGAATATTATTTAAATCTTAGAAATAATAAAAAGAGATAAAAAGGAAAATTTGTAACCTATACCAGATAAAACTTTCAAGTTCTATTAATAAAGCATACAAAATCTAATTATCAACATTTATAATTAACCTCAATCAAAATTAATAGATTAAAAGAACAACTACTTATTAAATATAGGAAGAGAATGAATAATATGAATGCAAAGTAGCACTAACAATACCCTAAATGAAAAATGCAATAATGACATATGTGCATAAAACACAAAACACATATAAAACATGCAAATAATATATTACATATATATCACCATATACTACTAATATACTATTAATATCCCATTAATATCCCATTAATATCCCTTCCCCCATGCTTAAAAACATGCATTGTCCTTAATGTAATTTAAAAATTAATGTAAAGGAAAGGATAGAAGTACTCCCTCAATCATTCGTAGGGGTAGTTAGTGGAG